>WAAF01013804.1:1233083-1626830 GCA_013400475.1 Tricholaema leucomelas
AAACGAGCACACTCTGCAACAAAGCCTGCAGGGAAAATGCTAGACTTTGTTTTAAGTCTTCTGCCTTCTCTACAGCTAATGTGTTTTATGAAAGATGAAACAGTGCTCATTTAACTGTCATTATGTTTTCACACAAACATAGAATAGAACTGGAGGGAAGAAATCTTTTTTTTTTTTTTTTTTTTTTGCAAAGATAACCAAAATCCTTCATGACTTAATTGCTTTCTTTTTTTGAGTAAAGAACCACTTGGAAACAGAGCCTGAAGCCTGCCTGCTCGCTCCCTTCCCCTCCCCCCCCCAAAAAAAAAAAAAAACAACAGAGCAGCAGAGTCCCTGTCCTATTTCTTAAGAACCTGTTTTCACCACAGCTACAGCATCAGAAACATAGACAGAGCTGTGGCCACGCACTGCATATAATGCCATATCTTGGAGTATAATACATACATTGAGGAGCCAAATATCCACTTGTCAGAGGATGGCTAAAGCCAGTTACTAATCTGAAATAACAATAATTTTCCTAGCACTCTAGGCATTTCTCCTAAAGTGCCCAATCAGCAACTGAAACTTGCCACGGAACAGCAGTAACACCCAACATCTGCTACAAAAATGTGGGAAATGCCAGCCCACACTATTGTCCAACAGGAACTCAACCAGGAGAGCCTTCTGCATCCTGCCTGAATAAACTAAATGTGACACTGTGAATGGAGTCTCCTACTATGAATGGAGTCTCCATCTCTGGAGACTCTCAAGGCCTGTATGGATGTGTTCCTTTGTGATCTGTGCAAGATTGTGTGGTCCTGCTCTAGCAGGGGGATTGATGATCTCCTTGGGTCACTTCCAACCCCTAATATTCTGTGATGCTGTAGCTGGGGGGAATGAAAAAAGAAGGGAAAGATTAGTCTCTTTCAGTCTCTTTTCTATTGTTTAGCATTCTCTATTTTAATCTTTTATATAAATAATAGCATATTAATAGGGGAGGCAGGCAGGGAGTCCCTGAGCCAGCACATGTACCACAGCCTGCAGCAGCAGCAGGCTCACTGCCTTCGACTGGGCTGAGTCCAGGCTGACTGTGGGAGCTGGCAGACAAACACATTCTCCAAACATAGCAAAACAGAAAATAAAAAGCTCCTAGATCTCTGCCAGCCCTGTCCCTCCACCACAGTGCAACAGCATCTGGTCGTGGTGCAGCCCAGAAAGGCAGTACTACAGCAGAGCACATGAACAGGCAGGCAGGTGCTGAATACAGAGCAAATGCACTGTGGAAGACTTTGAGGGTTCACGTCAGTAGTTTCTAATGTTTTCTATTTCAGTTTTAGGTCAGCTACTTCCTAACCCCATTTGCCTGTAAGAAATTTGCAGTCATCTTTATTTTTTCCAATGGTGGTTCCCAAGTTGGAGCTTGGAGCTTTCCCATCACACTTTATTCTCTCTTGCACTGGTTCTTAAGGGCAACAACAAGAAGGTTAGAGGGGAAAAAAGGGTAGATGGATTAGAGAGTTAAGGCAGAGACAACCCCAGAGACCAGAGTGCCAGAAAGAAGGCACAGCCTGAAGTGAACCAAGAGCTGAGAAGTGTGTGAAAAGTGAGTATCTTATTTGTGTTTTGACTAGTTGCATTTTTCAGCAGAAGAATGAGTCATAAAGGGTACATATTGTTTTCTTTTCTTTCTTCTCTCAGTAAAATATTCCAGTTAGTCTCTTACACATACAGTACAGCTCTATCAGAGTTCTCTCTGCTGGTTATCAAATATCCAGTGGCCCAGCTATCCCTTCCAGGCCTAGGTCCATGCACAGACCTTTCTGAAGCTGTCTGAGATGACAGGCTCATGAGATGTTCACAAGTTTGTGATGAGCCTTGTCTCCATCCCTTCCTCTTCAGCACAGTAAAGGTGCTGTGAGTGAGAAGGGAAGTGTGCACGGAGATAGACACAGGAACCTCAACTGACAGATGCAGCATGGCTCTGTCATGCAGAAAAACCCTTTCAAAATAGCTGTTATGCAACACAGAGCAAGTCATGGGTCTGCGTGAAGAGCCAGAGGAAATGGAGGGGAAAGATGTGCAGAAACACTCCTAGTCCACGAATCCTGGCATGGTAATGCAGCAGCAGCAGCAAGAAAATCCCTGTGAGTTCCCTTGGTCAAATGGCACTGCTATATAAGGATGCAGACAGTCTGGGAAGGGTCCAGAAGAGTCAAAAGAATGATCAGAGGATCTGTCATAAGCTGAGAGAACTGGGTTTGTCCAACCCTAAGAAGAGAAGGCTTTGGGAAGACCTCACCAGAGGTCCCCAGATCAAGGCTGGATGAGGCCTTGGGCAACCTGCTCTAGTGGGAGGTGTCCCTGCCTATGGCAGGGGGTTGGAGCTGGATGATCCTTGAGGTCTCTTCCAACCTAAACCATTCTATGATTCTCACAACCATGTACAAGTACATAAAGGGTGGCTGTCATGAGGAGGGAGACTCTCTTTTTACACAGAGTCCCATGGTAAAGACAAGGGATAATGGGCACAGGTTGCTACAGGGCAGATTCGTATTGGATGTCAGAAAAAAAAACACATTGTCACCATTCAAACTATTAAACATACGAATAAATTCCCAAGGGAGGTGGTGGATTCCTCTACACTGGACAGTTTCAGGGATGCTGGTTCATCTCATTCTTACTCTGAAAGATTAGACTAAATAATCCTTGAGGTTCCTTCCAACCTGATATTCTACAAAACTATTTAAAAAAAAAATTACATCTATTCCTACTCGTCTTTTCCCACAACCCTGCTAAGATCTCAGAGGTATCCCAGGGTCAAATTCCTAATGTTGATTCATCTCATCAGCACCAGCTGGTCTCAGAAGGGGATTTCTTTTTCCATCATGGTAACTTTTTCTCAACATAGTGTTTAATGAAATTAAACTCATCATCTAAATCATAGAATCATAGAATGGTTTAGGTTGGAAGGGACCTCAAGGATCATCCAGCTCCAACCCCCTGCCATAGGCAGGGACACCTCCCACTAGAGCAGCTTGCTCAAGGCCTCATCCAGCCTGACCTTAAACACCTCCAGGGAGGAAGCATCCACAACCTCCCTGGGCAACCCGTTCCAGTGCCTTACCACCCTCACTGTAAAGAACTTCCTCCTAACATCCAGTCTAAATCTCCCCTCTTCCAGCTTAAACCCATTCCCCCTCGTCCTAACATTACTAGACCGTGTAAATAGTCCCTCCCCAGCTTTCCTGTAGGCTCCCTTCAAATACTGGAAAGCCACTATAAGGTCTCCTCGAAGCCTTCTCCTCTCCAGGCTGAAGAGCCCCAACTCTCTCAGCCTGTCCTCATAGCAGAGGTGCTCGAGCCCTCTGATCATCTTTTAACAAATCCACCTGAACTCTTTTCTGCTCAAGCAAATGGAAACCTATTAAGAGCATTTTTTTTTCCTTAAAGTCTAATACGATCCACACACTAAAAATAATTTCTTCCTTTCTCCTCTTCCCTGCTCTCAGAATATATTGCCTGGCTGTATGTCTGACTGTTAACTCACCAAAAAAATCAATGCATAACCCAGAGGACACCTGTCTACAAGGACATAAAAGAATTTATCAGGCCATGCCATCGGCTTGGGTTTGCCACAAAGCATGCACCATCCATCCCATTGTAAGCAGCAGGGAACTCAGTCTTGTTTTCCTGATGTGGGATGGTCCAGAGGGGTTGGCTGGTTTTGGGGATGTCTGCTTGGGTTGTGCTGCTCCACTAGTCCAGGGCACAAAAGGAGTGATGGTCTTCGCCCCATGGATGTGTGCACACTGAGTGCAAGCAAGCACACACAGGTTGGCAGCTGGGCTATCTGAACAGTACTTCTGAGAAAAGACCATTGGCCAGGTGGAAAGGGAGCTCCCAAACTGCCAGGCACATCACATCAATGCTCCTGAGATTCTAGGTGGATAGCAAGGGACCACTGCCAGAGGCATAGCACTAGCAAATGGCAAGAAGCCACTTCTGCCCTGTAAACACTTGCAAAGAGGAAGTAAAAGCAAGAAGCCAAGCCAGAAGCTGCACCTTCACAAGCTCATCCAGTCCCTGCAGATGCAGATTCAGCCAGGAATAGAGGGGAGAAAGCATGTCTGGAAAAACAGAAGTACTTTTTGCCAAAATGAAGAGCTTCGGGGTAGCTGCTCTCACTCCTAACCTAGGAGAAGCAGCCACAGCAGCACTTCTCTGCAACTGCTTAGTTTTTTTGAAAAGCAAGACTGCTCTCTGTTGGAGAAACTCTGCCTGCTCTTCCCCCCGACTGAAACCCTGTCACACAGCTACTGGTACTTCGACAGGATCGGCACGGCAGTGGTACCACTGTTTGGGAATTAAAAATCAGCCGATGAAAACAAGTAACAATTTATTTTGCATCCTAAACAAAGAAGAGATGAAAACGCAGCACTGCCTTCCCCTTTCTGACATCTCATGTGTGTCAATATGGAGAAACGTTCAGCTTTGTCACTAACATCTACACAGCCCCCTTGGGACGCACTCTGCATGCCTGTGAAAATCAGCTCTCTAGGAAGATGTCAAGAAATGTTGGTCTAATGATGAATGAGCCAACAGAAGGAGAAGTGTTAGCCAAAGAAACAAATACTTTAGAGACTGCTGTATAGGAATTCAGCTAATAATATTGTACTGGACTGCCCTGGAAGCAAGTGTCAAGGAAAAGCACTCTCTTCAGCGATCACAAGATCAGAAATGCAGAGACAGCACAGAGAAATGTGAGCCAGGATCAGTGCAGGTTGGTAAGTGCAAGAAAGGCTACAAAACTCAGCTTCAGCAGTCATCCAAATTTACTTGTGAATCAAATGTCAGACTTGCCAGGCAACTGAGAGCACCACATCCAAGACAGAAGAGGCGCCACATAATTTTTTCATCTATGCTTAAAAAAAAAACAAGTTTCAAATTTCCTTTCACAACCTCCCAAACCTGACTACAAAAAAACAACAACCCAGGATGCTATTAAACAGCATTGGCCTCCTTCTGCTTTTAAGATGTCTCAGACACACCTTTCCAAACCTGGACTTCAGACCTCCATGAAAGCCAAGATAAGGTCTGCCCTCGTGGGATTTATAGCAGGTGGACAAACATGGAAGTCAACCAGGTGCACATAAGGAGTAACAAAGTCCTGTTCCCCATCCTTCTCAACAATCTTCCTAGCTCTGATTTAAAAGTCAGAACTTGGCCATCTGGAGCTAATGCTTAACCTAAGAGATATCACACATGACAATGTTTATGGAATCAGCAAGTTCATTAGCGTTGATGTCATCTGTCATATCAGTATTTGCCAGAGGCTTAGCTCTATTATTTAGATAGTTTTATGAAAAGTTATATGACATTCTGCAACTAACACTTCAATGTAGTCTGCTTTCTGAAGCCTCTTTATTCAGTAAAGAGAGTTGTGCCTGTTAATTACATAAAACTGCCTTACTTTAGCAGTGTTGTCTAACAAAGAGTATGCACTTAAATAATATTTTTTATTAAAAAAAACACAAACAAACCAACCAAACCCACAAGAACACTAAACCCACTGTTTTTCCCTAATGCTACCTGCTGCTGGAAGTCAAAACAGTGACAGGACAGCTTCTGAAACCCACATGGCAAGACATGTGTGTGTCTAAAAACCTCAACCTGGTTAAGTCCTACTGCATCACTCACAGTGCCTAACTTCCTTCTCAGTTGGTAGGAATGGACCCTGAGTACTTGCAATTCGGAGGTGCATTTCCATTTCTCTACTCTATGTGAGCTCCACAATATAACAGATCAGACAAATGCTTCCCTCCCTTCTCCCAGCATTTTTTCTGGACTATTATTCCTTCCCTCTTCTCATCATTAGCTTCTAATTTCCTTTTCTGTTTCCCTTTTTTTTCCTTCTATTACAACAACTATTTTCAGTCAGCAACACCGGACTAAAACTCTAGTCTAGTCTAGGTTTACAAATCACTGCAAGTTTAGCATTGGTGTCACATAGAACTTGTCTTCCTTACAAGTGACTTCAGTCTTCCTTACAAGTGACTTCAGTCTTCCTTTTGTTTCCAAATCTTCCCAGGACTGTGGGCTCTGTTGTCTTGCAGCTTTTGTAGAAGCACTGTTACAGACGGAAGAAACAACAAAACAGTGTTCTTCCAAGTCAAATTATTCAATCAGAATGCACATCTGAACTCGGAAGCTTCTTCTGAGATAACTCAGCTACTGAGAGCTGTCAAATGTGTGCAATGCCACCTTTCAGATGGTGTAGGCAGCAGACTTCTGGCTACAGAATAAGGTCCTATATACTGTGATAGAAACCAGAGAGGCCTCCCTGCCCCCATATAAGATTTTATGCAGTAGCTGCAATGATACAAAGCTTTCAGCTTTAGAAAAAGCACATGAACATTATTAATAACAGAAAACACAGAAGCAGAGATTCAAGATTAGATTTTGCACATGCATGACAAGCTAAATATAAGAGATTAAGTGGAATGTGCAGGTCAGATGCAGGTAAAAAGCTGAGGCTGATGCACAAAAACCTGGACACAAAAGATCAAGAAAAAAAAATGGGTATCGCAGAAAATGAGATTTTTTTTCCCAAATATAGAAGAAAACCAAGCAAAAACTACAGCCCAGGGAAAATAAAGTTCTGCAATAGTAAAGTCATAAAAAAATCCTGACCCCTTATCCCTTACAAACAAAATGGCGAATAGGTTGATGCAAGACAAATAAAAACCTCTGTTCCCCAGTGAAATTATTGTTGATTCATTCAGGCAACCAGATGACACAGCAGAGCAACCTATGAAAGCCTTGCAAAAAAATCTCTAGCAGTTTCCCATTGTGCTTTCTCTTCATCCTGGGTGTTTCCTACAGGCACACTAAATCTAGAAATAAAGGATGTAGGCAGTTCATTAGTATTTCCTTCCCCAAACACAGTAGGACAGAAAAAAAAAAAAAATCTATCAAAAATCAGCCAACTCTGAGGTTAGGAGATCAGGTTAGCTGCCCAGTAACTACCAAAAACACCCCAAAACTTTGTACCTTGACCTACATAACAGAGCCACAAAGCAAAACTCAGTGCAGCTGAGGTAATACTGTGCATTTCTCAGCAGCAAAACTCACACGCAGAGCTTGGGGCCACAGAATCCATTCAGTGCTGCTGGGCAAGGAAGGCAGTAAATTCCCCCTTACTGGACACCAGCAGGTAAGACAGAACCTGGAAGCACATCCAAAATGTCAGATACTACAGCGACATGCCTCCATACTACTGTTTTCAGCAGCAGCATTCTGTACTGTTTAGCCACCCTCATTCCCATTCACCCTATCCTCTTCCAACGTCTCAGTCCTCAGCACTTTGCTGCTGCCCTGGGCTCCAGCCCAAGCCTTCTGGTCATCAAAAATAAACAAAAAAGGCCTTTTCTCATATCCTTTGAGGGAATATTGGAGATGAAATACAGCAAGATTTACACCCAGTGAGGGGGTGATTAGGTTTCTTTCATCATCTAGGTCTCTATTTCTTTTCTCTAATGTTATCAGTCAGACTCTCTGCAGTTACACTGCTAAGATGAATCCTTGGTCTGGATTACTTCAAAGAAACAATTAACAATTTAGGTCTCATTTCTTCCAAGTTTAGTACAAAATCTCTTTAGTTGAAAACAATGGATAATGCACCACATGAATGCGTGTCTTCAAATATCCAGTATCAAACACCACAGGTTTAGACTGTGGTTGAAGGAGACAAAGCATAATACAATCCTCTCATACTTTCCCTTCTCCTAGGGATTACGTATGGAAAAGCCCATTCTAAAATCAGGGGTTTCCATTAATGAAATTGCATTTCTGCAGTTCTTCTGGGAAAAAGACAGCTGGATAACACTTGGTAGTCTTGAGCACTACAGCAACAGATTGCCATTTTAGTGCTGTGCCCAAGAAGAAAACTACCGCATGTGAAGGATTCTGCACATGGTTTGACCTACACCACAGTTTATTTGTAAACATTTGTTACATGTGCCAATAATTTAAATTGAACACAGACTTTGTACAATTCAATGTATAATATTAACAATGTCACACCAGAAGAGTGCGACTGTATTCAGTTACCACAGTACTTTAAAACCTTCAAAATACAAACCATTTGGAACAGTGAACACAGAAACAAAAGGAAATTTGAGAACAATGAGGGAGAAGAACTGTGAAATAAGTCATCATCATCAAAAAAAAAAGAAAACAAACATAACATACTTTCTAGTTGGCTCCTGAACATCTTGAGGGGATATCCATCTGAATACTCCTTGGGTTGTGCAACAGCATAAAGCCAACCTCTCCTCTGCAAGTTAAAAATCTTGCTGAAGTCAGAAAGTTAAAACAGCTTTACGATGTGTAATGCATGTCATTTTCCCCACTGTCAATAAAACTACCTGAAGAATAGAAATTGATTTAATTTGTTTTTATTTGCAATACAATATAAAATAGATTATTTTGGTATGAAGATCTTTGAGTTTTGTTCGGGTTTTTTTTTTTTTCTTTACACCATACTTAAAATAAAAGTCACATACTTTGAATAAAGCCTCTGGACCAACCCAAGCACTGGAGCTGTAGTCAAGTTTCAGGTATTTTATGGACTTCTTTGGTTGCAATCTATTCGGTAAACTTCAGATATGCAGATCTGAATGTTTAAGCTCCTACACTAGCATTGAAGCACCTAAATTAGAGTGGCTTGAGTTCTAGAAAACTGCAAAGTATCCAGAATTCTCACCATTAACTGTAAGATTTATGGGTATTAAATGACTCTGAAGAGCAGGCTACTTTTATTCAGAAACTTTAGACAACCTAATAACAAAGGGTAACCTTCACTTAGTAACACTGAAGAATATGCACTGAGAACAAGAACTTTTCATCCATTTTCAAACTTCCGTACAACTTGTGCTATCATCACTTTACATTCTAGTATAGGCAATGCATGGCAAAATTCGATATGATACACCAAACTAGCTCATCTACTACAGCTCACTGTAGCACTTAAAGTAACATCTATAGTACTGAAAGTGTAAGCCATTAGCTACTGCTTAGTTCCTTTACAGTGCTAGATACTGATCTATTAATCTCCACATAACAATTCTCACAGTAAATGTTTCCTCTGCCATTTCTAGCAGATTGACATCCAATTCTCCTTTATTTTGAGGGAAGTAAGGCAATCTGAAATACAAACACAAATGCTATGGCAAGTATGCACGTCCAGTACAGAAGTCACTGCAGTGTAAATGATCAACTTTCTATAGAAAGCCTCTGTAATATATGGAGATTACTAAATTCAGCTGCTGTTGGCAAAACAAAACCAAAACAGATGTAAAAAAGCAGCACTGAGCAAACTGAGTACTAGAGTCTTTCAGTTTCTTAGAGTGCAAGTCCTACATTTCCCCCTTAGGAATGTGTATAAAACAAAGAGGAAAAAGAAAAAAAAAGGAGAGATTAATAGAATTTTCACAGTTCTAACTGAAGCCACTGCATTATCTTATCACTACCATGGTATGTTTGTCCTTTTGAAACTTCCATCATGTTGGGTTTTTTTTTCCCCACAGCCCTACAGGACACAAAACCAAATGTTGCCATTTTTCTCCTCGCTGTTGTCCAGCATCATCTATGCCAACAATAGATTCTTGTTCTATTATGCATTGTAGGCTAGTAATGACAGGTTGAGTCTCATTTTACAACTGTTTAGATCAAGGCAGTTCCAGTAAAGAAGAGAGCTGGCAGAGTATTTTAGACAGCTGGCATAGAAGTCTTTAGCATTTTACATCTCTTGTTTTCCTCAAGAACTACATGAGAGAGATCTCTAAGCTGACAAAAAAAGTTGCTAGTGCCCAACATGAACCAAGTTGAATCATGCTACATATCCGTACGAATGGAGTCAGAAAATGATTTTAGATTAAACGGCTCATTGTTAATGTCTGTCATTATCAGCAGCTGATGGCTCAAGGAAAACAGATTCTCTGCCAACATATCCTCTGCTGCTACCTAATGACCATCATGTGAAAAATCAAGAGCTCTGTTCTTTCAAAGATTAAACAGGACAGATCTAGCTATCTACATCAAACTCAACTTAGGACATCAGTAGTTTTTCCACAGCAACTATCACAGGCTCCAAATGCCTATGAGGGACTAACTCCCAGTGTGATCAAATCTCAGACACATGGTTTCACACAAAGAGCAAGATGAACCCATTATTATAAAGAACCCCTTGAACAGAGCCAACCACTTCAGCCCTTCCATAGTTCCACACCTCCATCAAATTCTGTCAGAGATGCAAGTGCACCACTAGTCTTCAAATGTGACCTGAAATTATCACCAGGCCTTTGAGTCTGCGCTAACCGTAAGCGTCAAACCTCACTCCACTGCACAGATTTGTCAAGGCCCCACTGCTAAGCTGAACTACAGACTTGGCCAATTCTTAATGCCCCATATAACCATGATACTATTTGTTTTTAAACAGTTGGTATCACTGAGCTTTCAGGGGAAGAGCCAAATCTCTTTCACCTTTATACAGAAAGATTTTCAGTAATACAGTACAAAACTAACAGAATTTATGTCTGAGTAACGAACATAGAAAACTACGATTCCAATTTTGTGGTGACACATAGAAATTTAACAATCATCAGAAAGCCTAGAAAGGGTGTGTTTAGTTACAAAAGAAAGATTGTCTCAAGATAAAAATAGTGCTGACAGCTGAAAAGCTCTCTGTTGCAGCAAGATATGCAGTAATGAGTAACAAGTTCTAGACGGTTTAAGCACTTCCCCAATACTGCAACACAACATGTTCTGTAACACTACTTTTATATGGGTTACACTGCAGCAGCAGTACACTTCTTAGTGGTTGGCACTAGGAATTTACCATAATAGAAGAAAGGCATTTTAGTGATCAATGCATTGGAATTCCTATTTGACTTGTTCCTTATGTGTGGATGAAATAAACTGAGGAAGGGGACCGTCCATTCCATTCAGACAATACACCTTCTTTGAACATGAGATTCTTGGCAGGAAGTGGAACACCCATATCTGCAGAAATAGGCTGCAAAAGTGAACTTGAAGAGCCAGCATCATGGAGCTGATCCAGTGTTGACAAACCTTCCTAAAAGCAAAAGGAAGGAAAAAAAAAATGTCTTAAAACCCAAGACAAACAATGACAGAATAAACAAGCAAAATATGACAGGCTAGTCTAAGCTGCAAATACTCTTGTAGTGTCTCTGAAGTGTGCTACTTTAATCCAATAAATGCCAAATTAATTACAGAAGTAAAAACGGAAGAAACAAAGGGGAAGCATGAAATAAACATGTGGCTGCCTTGGCTGCATCTGTGCACACACTGTTTGGTTTCCAGTAAACCTCCAAGGAAGATCAAGTCTTAAAACTGAAGGAAATGCCTAGCAAAATGAATGTTAAGCTATAAAAATCTTTAGGGCAACAACTGTATTGCTATTTCTCTCATACTCTGCCAAGAGGTATGTGTGTATTTGGAGACACTGATAACCACATTTTCAGTAGTTTTATCATCTATATGTTTGTTTTTCTCAGCTTAAAAATAACAAAAACACTTCAACACCTTTTGTATTTGTTTTTCCTGCTCTATGACCATCATCAAGAAAAGTATCTCTGAGATAACATCTAAGAGATTAGGACAGGAGCCACTTGAGATTGTTTGACAGATGGTTTCAAGGCTTCAAACCTACTGGGAATATCAACATTCTCACAAAGAGGCAGTTTCACAATCACATCATCCATAATACTACCTGATTTAATCAACTTGTGAGTCCCTTTCCTTACTGAAAAGATGGACTTTTAGAGAAAAGTATCATAAGACACAAGCAGCTAAGCAGATTCTCTGTTACATTCTACATTACTCTGGACATGCCTTGATAGCATACACTTCCATGCAGAACTATAGCAGGCTGCAGCACTGGAATTCCTACATCCTTGCTACCCAAGACCTCTATCAATAGTCTGTCTATGCTCTTAAAGTCCTCCTAGAGCATGCAGTTTCACATATTTATACTTATTCAGTACCAGCTTCTTGAGGACCTTAGGACAAAGGCAAAAAGTTAACTGGTATGAAATACATGTTAATGTATTTGATTTTTCCCTAAGGAAATACAGCTGACTTGAGGTACAAAAAAAATCTCAAAAGATTAGCATATCTGTGGTTTGCAGTAAATCTCTAAAGCATCAAAGAGGCAAAGTAACCAGAAGAGTAAGCTGTGTTACAATGGGAGGAATGAAGAACAACTTTTGTTGTGTAAGTCCCACGAAGAAGAATGAAAACTACACACAAGATGCAGCCACGAAAGTTAAGAGCCAAACAATCAAATGAGGCCACAAAAGGGATAGGAATATACTCACTTTTTGCTACCAGTAAAATCTGAGGTTTATAGCATGCTTAATATATTTACTATTTCTATAAAAAGCAAATAAGTCATCGGTGCTTCCATACAGCCAAGAATGACAAGCAGGAGCGTGAAAACAAATGACCCTGCAGAATGACTTCGATGTGGATTATTGCTCCTTACCTGGAATGAGTGAACAAAATTCAGGACCTGAAGAGACAGCTTTCTGCTGGAATGTAAGAGTTTTTGAAGGCTGTCAAAAACAAAAGAAGCCATGTCAAAGGTGCATCATTTTTTACCATCACAGTAACTGGCTCATGAGTATCTCTAGTAGTACCTAAGACAATGTGAAAAAAGCTTTCAGACAAAAAGCTTGATAGTATTTTGTAATCACTGAAGAGATGCTCAACTCAGGGGCTCTTGACTGTAGTCAGCAAAATGCTACTTCCCCCATAATTCATACTGTTCCACAGTGAAACCATTGAATTGAAAAATACAGTTTCACATAAAATAATAATATATTAGACCTCCTCATGTCTCATTCTTATGTACGACAGTTTGGTAATATGACTTTAGAAGTACATTAGTGACACGGCTAAAAAGCAGGTCACATACTACAATAAAATCTTTAAGCCATATTTTCAAGAACCCTTAGGTTTGGTCACCAGAACTACACCCTAGTAAAAACAAACAAACTTAACCAAACAATACCACACAACCCAAACAAAAGAAACAAACCCAAAAATCCCACCTGAAAGTAGTTTTTCACAAAGAAAAGCTACAGTAAAAAGTAGAAGATAGCTTGATCAGAATCTATGTCTAAACTCAGCAAGTAATATATCAATAGTAAAGAAAATATCCATGAGAACTAAATGCATTTTACAGCATAGCATTACCAGTAATATTTTCACCCTAGAACACTTAGAAGTAAAGTCTGTGCTAGGCTAGGAAGGGGAAATGAGTAGGAAGCCACAGAAATTTACTTCTGCTGATCGGTTTATAGATACTTTACTATGACAAATTGATTTCTGCCTTGTAGAAACTAGAAAGCCAGCCTAATCTTACCACAACTAGGGACTGCTAGATTGTAGACTACAGCTGGTATCTTGAGCCAAAAAGCAAGTACCTTACCCACTAGAATTAGGTCCTTTATGAAACTTAGCTCAGTTCTACTCTTCAGAGTCATCAAGTTTTAAGTATTCTTTTTTTGTAGAAGGTCTGAACCTACTATGTATAACCTGTTAGACTTGTAGCTGACAAATTACAGCTTACCTTTCTTTTCTACACAATCCATGAGTGGCAATTTTCCTACACACCTTCTGATTCAACTCAGAGCTGAAGAGTGGAATACCAAAGCATAATTCCAGGGGAACCCATTCCAGTTCTGTTGTGGGTGCTACAGAAAGAAAACCAAGAGACAGCTGAATTTTAAGAAAAGACAACACAAGAATATTGACCCCAGAATCAGTTATTTCAGAACTGGATCAACTGAATTGCTCATAGCTTTTAAGACAGTTCCTTCACTAAGCTTCTCAAAGATTTGAGAAAATGGCAATTTTAAGTGTACTTGTGCCAGACAATTATCAAACAACATTACTTTAAAACAAGATCTATCATTGAAATAAAAATGTTTAGTATAAGCCCTTTATCAGGCTTTTACCTTCAGGGCTTTGCTTGACTGCAGAATCCACTGAGGTTTCTTCTATTACCATCTCAAATGATTCTGTGCTCCCATTTACATCAGATCCTGAAGCTAGTTCAGCCTCTCCTAAACATAAAGTAATTGTCACATAAACATGTAGACAAAGGTAAATTTAGTTACTACTTGATGTAAAGAACATGACAGAAGCTTTGCCACTGACCATACAACTATAAAACTGGAGGAAAGGATATGGAGAAACGAAGGGCCTGACTTATTTTAATACTGGAAAAGTCACTTAGGGATCCTCGACGCACATTGTGTCGTGGCACATAAAATGGCACAACTTGCTGTCAATATTTTTTTCTTCTGTCAACTGTCCTAGTCCAGTGACTTTTCAGTATGTATTTGCTATTTCTGAACTAGTCACAAAGAATTAGGAAGTGAGACTACTACCATTAAACTTACACTCAAAATGACTTTCTACCTGTGTTGGACAGTATTTTGTGGAGTTCCAAATGAAAGAATTTAATCTTTTGTTCAGTTTATTAAAGCGACTGTAGGTAAAATTAAGGGACCACAGCAAAACCACAATTATTGGCAACCAACCTCTTCCATCAGAAGCATCACTCAGCTTTCTGTTTGCATGTCGACTTGAAGGATTCAACATAGTGATGTAACCACAAAGATGCTGTAAGTCTACTTTGTCTCTCAGTATTTTTAAAGCTGTATGAATACCCATGTTCACACGGGAGAACTCTAGGAGAAGATAACACATATTCCAGCTTACTTTACTAGAAACCTCCTCTATAACCACATAGCCCATTCTCTAGGCCAGGCTGAGTTTTTTTATCCAGACTTATCTCTCTTGTAATGCTCCATCTTAATGAACACATTGGTAGAGATCTGGGATAACATGTAAGTGATCAGAGTATTCCCACACCAAGCTCTAATTAATAATTTACAATACACTAAGAGAGTCAAGGAAAAAGAAAATGATGAACAGACAGTGATCAATCTCTCACATAAACATAACAGAGATAGTGAAGTCCAGCTAGAAATCAAATGTTCGCTTCTTCCAGTGCCGGAGTCTTTTCTGGCAAATTCAAACAATAAACATATTCCACTTATCTGAAGTTCTGATGAATTAGAACACAGTACTAGAGATTAACAAGGAGTTTCAACATTCAGTTGTTCATGCTAGAACTTAGAGGTTCTGCCTTCAAGACTTTTCCATATGAAGTGAGGAGAAAACAGACATCCCAGAAAGTATAAAAGTCACTTACTTTGAACATAGCACAAATTAGAAGTTCTACTTTTAGTTGGACCAGATTTTTCTTAGTGGTAGATTAAGTCATTTTAGATTTCCTATCTGCAAATTTGTACTTCTATAACAGCTCTTCATCAGGAAGGCTATGGCCTCACCTACGCAAACGCTGTCCCCTGCTCATCAAGGAGTATTTCAGAACATATTAATTCCTGCCTTTCAAAAATCAATTGTGCTAGGTAGGCTTTGAAGGAGCAGAAGATTCTGCTAGGAAAGCTCTTCCTGGGGAAAACAACTCAATAATAGTTCTTAGTGCTACTAATCAAGATAACTTTATTCAGCTTTTGTCTCGCCTGTCTCACAATTAAGAGATGTTGCAAAGAATACATGGAAGATTTACGCAGTTAAACACACTAGCTAATAAGCAAGTACGCACAGAGAAAGATTCAGGGGCCTTTGTGGAAGTTACTACTTTGCATCCGTCTTAAAACAGAACTGAAGTTAGAAAACACTTTCCAGTCAGGACAGAGAAGGGAGAAAGGAGGATCACAGTTCCACACTCAGAACAGACTTGTCAGCCATTTAAATGTTCTTTCAATTTTCTTGTCTAACTTGATTCACAAGTTCAAGAAAATTCATATTGAAAAGATTATTGCAACCTCACAGCCAGGTAAGATGCAAGAAAATGAAATATAGTGGTGTAGAGATTAATGACAGTAAGTTACCTCCTTGCTGCTCGGCTTCATCAAATGGGAAAGGTATGTGCATTGTTTCTCCCATTCCATGCATGCCATGTCCCTGAACATCAAGAAATTAAGTTAGGAACAAATAAATATCATCATCTTAGCTTAGTCCTACCTATGCTGTCTTTTTATAGAGTACTAGTCGAGATGAAGAAACAAAATAAGCAGATCAAGATACTTAAAGTTCTTGCTTAACTGAAATAAGTAATAGAATAAAATGTCCCATCCTTCCCCCTAAAATGCATGTGAGTAAACACAATGAAGTTAAATTTCAGTGAAGAGGAGTAATTTTTCTCTCCAGTTACTCATTACATACAGATTTTCTAATGGCCGAGCATTTGTGAAGCAAACCAGTTTTCACTACTAAGTACAAAACATTTTTGAGCAGTCAAGGCTGTCATAACTGGACTTTTGAGAACATCTCATTTTGTGTTTTTTTTTAAATATTAAACATCTATTTATCTGAAGGATTAATCCTGAGTTAGCCAAACCAAAGGAATAGGAGAAGAAGCTGTTTTACTTCTCCCAGATAGACAAACTCACTGTTTCTGCACTTTGTGCTAAAGGGCATATTTTGGTTGTGCTTTACTGTAAGAGCTAAATACCAAAGAGTGCACTTCTTGAACTACAGCTCATACTCCCTGTTACAACTGCTGGCTAAAAAGCTTGTGGGCTCTTCACTGTTGTTTCAGTTTTCTACATCCCCACTGTCATAAATCCAAATCCCACTCTTAGCTAAGCAAACTGTTATGTCTGCCACTGATACATATTGTATATGCATTGTTGTATTTAGTTCAAACCTCATGTCTTAACCTTCATTGAATGATAGGAGCACTGGCTACAGATGTTAAACATTTTTCAGCTCTTGGCAAAAGAGCAGCTCTCCTGCATTGTTAATTTCTTCTTTCACCTAACAGTTTAACTCATTAGTTATGCAAGTTGTCATGATTTATACAGAGCAGTCCACACCTGAATTAAAACAGCAGAATGTGTTAAAGCATCATTCAACATTGTGAGCACATTTGAAGTAGGAACAACTCCTGGGTCATGACCCCAAGATGTTATTAGCAGGCGCTCATAACCCTAGAAGAGAGAAATTAAAGAGTATTTACAGTAGCAATGGACTATCCAACCACAACAAAATACTGGAGTTAGGCACTAATGTATTGTTACAATCAGGAAGTTACCACAGGTAGCTACAACTCCAGAGTGTTATACTTTGTACCAAGAAGCACTCATGTTCACATTCCCGTTAGAGACAGAAGTTTGTCAACGTCAGAGTTAAGACACTATTTTGGTTAGGAGATATCTGTCACCAATTTCTGCAGTTATGTGGCCACTGCAGCAGCCTCCTAGCAAACAGGCCACAAAAATAATCCCATATAAATTTAAAAGCTAAATACAAGATAAACTAAGACTGATCCAAGGATACATTACCTGAAAAATGTCTGGAAGTTTTCGAAGACGTGTTCCTTTAGAGAGCAACAGAGAGGGTGGTCCTTGTCCAGTTATGTGGTAAATATACAGTTTGAACCAAACTGAACTGACTTCTGGTATCGCAGGCCCAATATGCTGAAGAGATTATTCATGAAATGAGCAGTAAGTTAATACTGCAATTGTTATTTATGTCCAGACATAATTATAGACCCAACATTTGTAAAGAAGTACATATCTAGTGAACAGAAGTTCAAACTTATTACTCTGCTACTGCTGATATTCTGGCTACTTGCTCCAGTACTCTTTACAGAAAGTGATAGTAAGACATTTTCTATAAACACAAATTCAAGAACAAAATATCTTTTATTGACTGCCTGGTGATAAACTTAATGGAAAAAATTTACTAAGCATTGAGACCTTTCTTCCTAAATATCTCCTTACTGCAATGGTGTTTATTCTACATACCAGTAATTGAGTCACTTTAAAAAGGACATATAAACAGATGTATCCAAAACAAAGCTATTAAGAAGATATTACCAGATACTTGGGGGAAAAAAATGCAGCATTTTTTTCACCTGAGGCGTACAGCTGCTAATAGGTCGAATTTCATTGGTGAGTGGTGCCATGGAAACCAGAAGAGTATAATTTTTGTTGAGAACTCTGCTGCAAGTAGCTGGATCCAAGCCAAGCAAACTTTCACATCGTAAGAGGTCCAAGGGAAACCCTATGTTGAAAATGAAAGATTCTTAAATTAAGACTTAAAGTGAAACATAAAACCCAAAATACGATTGCAGATTTTCCATCCTCCCCTGCTAAGCCATGATTAGTTTCCACAACTGGGTTTTAAATCTTGAGTGAATTTTAATAAATGTGTACAGAATTTTAGCAATTCAAGTCATACAGGGTTGTCTAGCACAGAACTACAGCTTGCTCTTCACAAACTCTAACTCCTTAATTATGGCCTTCAGAAGCACGCAAATTTCTCAACTTCAGGTTCAGCGTGTCATACCATCATTATGTTTTAATCTGTTGCTTTAGATGTTAAATCCAAGCCTTGGCAACTAAATCTGTCATTCAAAAGGCAGATTCACTAATGAAGGCTCACAGTATGATCAAAAATCGATGGGTTTACTTCCAAATATTTTTAAACAAGTAGGATTGATCGCTTTCTTAAATAGCAGCTTACTCAGAAAGTTGAGTATGTGGCAGGTTAAGTAAAGAAACTCAGAAAGAGTTCCTCTGCTGTTCACAGTACCATTATTTGGCTGATCTGGCTGCACAGCTTGTGCCCCTAGGTCTTTATTGTGCCGCAAGAACAGTATTGTGTTCCTCAGCGTAAGCGCATGGTCAAAGTACCGCTGTGCTTCCCCTTCACCTGTGCTTTGAACCTAAACAACAAACAAAATAAATACAAGTGGCAGGTTGCTTCTATAAGCATCAATTACACAGTTGAAAAGATGAACAAATTGGCATTTCAAAGCTTTGCAACTGAGTAACAACTTTGCAGCTTATATGCAAAGTGATCTACCGCAACTATTAAATGCAAAGTGAGCCTCAGCCATGATAGTCAAGTGGTTAAAAAGCACAGAATGGCAACATCTATCAGTAAAAACTGGGACTCAGTCTTCAGGTTAAAGATTTAAGTGGCCTGTCACTCCAACTAGTACAAAATGATACAGCAACTAATAGCAGTCATCCTATATAATTCTCAGTTGTCCTTCCAGAACTACCTCTACAAGATGGATAGGTTAAACATTCCAGCACATAATAGTCCAAATTTCCTATCAAAATGTGCACACCTTCAGCAATACTCACACTTTACTAAAAGGAAAAGTGATTTCCACAGAACAAGCCCTAATGCTGTGTGTTCATTAACTCATTCTGCTCATTAGATTCACCATATTCATATATATGCAAGGTGTGTCCCTGAAAGTCATTAGAGGTAAAAATGGTATGAATTAGGAACATTTTCACTGAACCACTCCAATTTGATATTGTTCAGTTGGCAGTTTTACACCATGAAAATATTGTGGTGGGGATTGGCTTCTTTATAACATCAAGTGCTGAAAAGGCAGTTTGGTCAAACATGTAAAAGATTACCTTTTCCAACTCCACCAAGAAGCTGTCAAGACTCTCATCTGACAGCTTCCCAACTTCAAACATAGTGACTGCATGACTTTTCAAGTTCTGAAAAAAAACAAAACAAAATTTTGTTAATTCCTTGAGAATGGAATGGGCAAGTAAAAGTAAAAACGTTTCTTAACAATAAACAACAAGGTTGTTTTTTCATTATTACAGCTTCATGACATTTAAGTCAAAAGATTGTAAAGCTCTATATATTTACTCTTAATATACTGAACAATTTTGACATACTGGTGAAAGATTTCCCATCATTAAAAAGGCAGTGAGAGTAGAATCAAACAGGAAGGCAATACGTTTTGTGTGTCCACTAGACAGATTCAGGCTGCTCAGGCTGGCTGTTTCAGCTAATGGAGAACAAAAAGAAAATGTAAGATCAGATTTGTTTTATTTAAAAGTAAAATCATCAATCTTAAGTCAAATATGCTGGAGGGAAAAAAAAAAGGAAAACCACACCAATCTTATTGCTATATCAAGTAGAACAGAATTCTCTTATCACTATTGCACTACTGACTAACTTAATTCAGAACCTGGTATCTTTGTGTCATTGAATCCATAATACAGATCAGGCTAATCTTCAGACAAAATCTATTTGGCTATAGAATTTTAAATCAAGAAGTAGACATCACCTCCCCCAGTGCACATCCCATATGAAACAAATAATCTAAGGAATCTATGTTTCACTTGTTTCTGGACCCACTTTGTAAGCCTGCAGCACTCTAGAAGTATAAAAAGAAGTGATCCTAATGTATTAAAATCTACTGTTAGTGCTAACCTGGATCGTCTTGACTGTTGGTATCTGTATCTGTTGCTGATGACCCAGCTTCCTGTATAGGACTTCTGTTTTCCCCACTGTCCCATGAAAGCAGCATCTTTTGAGGATCCAAAGTACTCCTATTAATGTGAATTAAAATCCACATCTATCGGTCACTGTAGCACCAGAGAATTATCTCTGCCTTCCAGTGCTAAGTAGTTCACATATAGGCATAACCAGTACATGCCTTCCAACGGTTCTAAGCCCTAAACCAGTCAGCTTGAAATGCCTCAGAGTCCTGCTTTACCTTCAGCAGAAAAGTTTATTTGGGGATCGTAAAATTCCATATTTTAGAAAGGAAAAGGAAAGAAAAAAAATAAAATCAAGCCACCATCACTGAAGAAGAACCCAATGAAAAAAAAATCATGTTTACTTTTTACTCAGACCTCAGTTTGAATTAGCATTAAAGAAAACTCAGCTATAGCAGTAATTTTGAATGGCTTAACAGATATTAAGCTAAAAGTACTTGACAATCCTTTATTAATTTACCTTGGCATTCCAACTCCGAGAACTCTTTATTGACTGGTGTTAACAGTTTGTCAGGATTTGATACACACATCAGATGTATATCTCTAGATATACAGTGACAGAACTGCTACAGTACCTGACAGCAAGCAAGCAAAACTTATGTACCTACTCCCTCACGGTAGTGCCAAGAAACAGTGTCTCTGCAGTTGCTATTTTGGGCCCCAAAAGCTTAAAGCAAACATACACTTGTCTGCTACAGAAGTGAGCAACTAGTCATTTAAGGGTCAAAAAGCCAACACTAAGTAACAAAAGCAGTACATGGAATTTAGAGACTAAATTACCAGCCCTTAGCCTCAGATCAAAAAAGAGGATCAAGTATTCTTGTCATTACACACGACTGGAAAGCCAAGTGAAATTTGCTGTTGCAGAAGTCAAAGCAAACTACTAATAGCTTTACAATCAGATTTTGTTGGTTATAAGCTTTCTCTTCAAAGAGAAAAATAAGCCTTTGTGAAAGAATGAAGATACTTACTTCAGTCTGTTTATCGAAGGAATATTCTTCCATGACGGATGAAGATTATCCAGGTTTATTACTTGGCCTTTTTTATGAGCAAAGCCTAACCGACAATACATGGACACAGCATTCTGAAGAAACATATACACAATAAACAACTGCTGTATCAAATCAGGCTGCAAGACAGTTACATTTCCAGATCAGGTTCAATAGATGCATTATGAACACATACCTTTACTAAATACAAATCAATCTCTAGGACATTTGCAAGCTGAAAAAAAACAAAGCAGTATTAGCAATGCAGAGTAATCCGCTACTTGTGGGTTTCAGCATCTATTTGTTGGCTTTGTTTACTTTTAAACTTAAGTCTGCACTGGTAGGAGCTATTTGATCTTCACTGAAACTGATGAAAAAAGGGGACAATGCCCCATAATTCTCCCACTTAATACACAAGAGAAATACGAAGTTATCCTCCATTGAGCAATTTCTACTGTAATTAAATAATTTCTAGGTTAATCATGTATTTTGGAGACAAAGAGAAAAACAAATCCTGGATTACCTTTAATGGATATTTTTCAGGTGCTTATTCACTAAGGTCAGATTAAGACCTTATGGAAAGATATTTTTCATATTAAAATAATAAACACTCATGCAAAAGTTACATTCTTACTTTAAGCCAACACCCTGCATGTTTTCACTGCCAAATAAAAAAAACACCATGCTTCTTTTTCTTTCATACTAGCAAAACAGACTTTGTCCCACCCATTTCTAGCTCATATGAAATAGTCTGCATTATTGACTAACAAAAATATCATTCCTGTATAAAATCATTCCAGCTGATGGAATTGTTCCACTGAACTGAAGGTACTTCTTCAAGTCTGAAGTACTATAAAAGAAACAGATTGGCTCTTAAGCCTGGTAATACCTTTAAATAAGCTCACTTGAAATCAATCAGTATCTCTGCCTTCAGTATTTTAAGCAGTGTGCTTTGAGTTGTCTCAAGTATTTCTATTTCCCTGCCAAAGGGTAAGTTTTACTTACCTCTGCCACATTAGTGTGTTCATCTATTGAAACAAATATCTTGTACAGAAGTGTTTCAAAGTAATCACCTTGCACTCTATTCATCACAAAACCTTCCAGTGGTGGTACTACAAAAAAGAATTATTCGCAAAATTACAAATTTCACCAAACTAAAACTGCATAAAAATGGAAAAAATAAATTTAGACTTATTTTCATGGTACCTGTGATTATGAAGATTTTCTAGTCACAAAGAATAAAAGGCTAAAGACAGTATATACAGTATTTAAAATGCACCCACTCCTGAAGTGTAAGGTTGTCAATTTGTTTTCTTATAAAAACTAGAGCCACTCTATAGTTCATCATAACCCTGCTGTCTTCAGCTCATATGCTACAGGTACTTTCAGTCATGCAGTACATAAAATGATTTTGTAATGTAGATGTCATGGCTCTGATTAGAGTGGGACAGAAAAAACACTCAGCCCATCCACACACTCCAGAGCTTAGACTCCCAAAGCTATTATCTAAGCAGCAAGTCTCTTGTATCTACAGGACTTTAACTTAACCATCTCTACCGCAAGTATGTACTCTGCATGACCAGTTTCCAAACAATTTGTGCCTTTACCAATAACACTGAATTCAGAAACCCCTGAGACCTAGCATAGCATAATTAATTGTTCAAAGGGTGGCCATATGCTGTGCTAGTTCAAGCTTCTACATAGTCCCCTGACACAGCACATGATTCCATCCCTTCATGGTCTTGTTGCCTCAGTCAATAGCTATGAAAAAAGTTGCATCTGTCTAGAAAACTGAAGTTAAAAATTCATGTTCTTTTCCTAAGGCAACTACATTTCCCTGTGTTATTCTTCCTTTTTGTTACAGACATTTATTAATTGCTTATTAATTCCTTCCCTGAATCTTTTAAAGAAATCTCATTTTACTTAAATATATATATATGCACACACAGAAAACAACTTAAGAATTCAAGTTGAAATAAAGCCTATATGCAATTTAAAATGTTTTAATAGGGTTGAAAACATTTAGGTAGGAAAAAAATTACTTAAAACATTTGAGCTATGAGAACTCATGCACATAGACAAGTAGCTTCTACAACAGAGAACCTACAGGGTAACTGAAAAGAAAGCAAGAAAGCATAAGAGCATTAAATACTTACTTACCTGCTATACAGCTGTCATCAGATATTGGTACATCGAGGTAAATAAACCCTTTATTATATAAACCTTTGTATAAAAAAAGTACATCATTTTACAAAAAAAGAAAAAAACAAAAACATTTTCCAAAGTAGTAATGTTACAAAGTGCATTTCCCCATCAGCCAGAATTAAAGTCTGTTTAACTCGTAGCCTGTGCAGTAGAAAGTTACTTTGCAGTGCATGGATCAATAAATCACATCTAATATTAAACAATGTCATCCTAAACCAGAGCTCTTTACTTGCAATCTGATGCAGCAGGCTTGGAGCTCTGCAAGTACATTCAGGACAGCACAGCAGAATGACCACAGATTGAAGCAGCTACATTTGACAGGGACAAGCATGTTTCTGCCTAAACATTAACTTAGTTTTCACCATCACCACCATACTGTCAAGAAATTTGGGCTCTAAACTAGTTATGTCAGTGGACGATGCTGCTATATTTTGGTCATATATTTAAGTCAGGTTAGAACTTGCATGCTTTGTAGCAAACTGAATCATATCAGTTCTGATGGCCCTGATGTGCTCTTCCTACATATGTTCACAGAAAGTTGTTTTCACAGACCTGCAAAAGTTAAATTCTGGGGCGCTTGAGCACAAGACATAAGCAAAGTTGCAGCAGATACAGATGAACATTGCATATAATAAGGATAATAATACGGAAGATTTTTATATGACACCTCCCCAACAGGAGATTGATTTGAGCACTAACCATCCCAACTGAGCTCTGCTGAGTACATAAGCCAGGGGTAACTTTTTAAGGGATGGCAAAACATTTCAGCATGGTTCTCTTTCACATTATAACTGTTACAAATCTTAAACTGTATAGTAAAGCATGAAGCTGAATTACACAGTATAAAGAAAGCCAAATTTATTGTCAGTGGTTCCTTTGATGTTACTCAAGATTGCTTCATCTACATCACATTCATTACAGTCGGGTAGAGAGTGTATCAACAACTCTTCAGTGAATTGTCATTAAACACCCGAAGTAGAATTCTAAGGATGTTTCAAGCAGAGCTCAGCCCAGCTACAGCATGAGTGTATACATCTGTAGTGTATCTAGTAAAAATACTACCTCCAGTTAGATCCTAAATAAAAATGCCTGCATTAACACAACCCGAATTCACGCTGATACAACTACTGTTCAGCACAGGCAGTGACACATACTCAACTATACAAACTGATGTGTATCAACAAATAAATTTTAATGGATCAGGGTGACCTTACAAGGTACCACCATGCTAAGGGTGCTTTCCACTCTCTTTCCTTCAGATTCAGCTCTCATAGCTGATACATTCTTACTGTACCTGAAACGTATTGATGCCATCATAAGTATGAACTAGACAGTCCTCCTTCCCCAGAAGATCTCATTCTACTGGCAGTCTGTTACATTAATTATCTGTACATTCGTTTTGTACCCACCAGTTAGATAATAAAGGTATGGTAGATCTTTCTAAACCTACTTAAATAGAGCTGTAATCCTCTCCACAAACACCACCAGGCTCTGTTTAGTGAAAGACCATGAACTGTTTTTAGAACTAAAGTTCTCAAGCCTGTACTGTTTCAGATACATTTCAGATTTTGAATTTCAGTATTTTGTTTTTATTACTCTTGTTTTCTTCAGCTTTGGTAACACCAGTGGAATTCTGCCTCCATTTCTTAGGAAAATACAGCGTACAGGTTCACTTGCTTGTAGCAACCCAAGCATTTACAGTCTTAAGGAGGAGTTTGCCCATGAATTTGTACTCCCTTGTCCAATATCATCTGTCTTTATCTAACACTTGTTATGCTGAACCAGTAAGACGCACACAAGTAAGTTTCAGACCTCTGAGTCACAAGACAATATCTAAGATTTAAGGTCCATTTTGACGGTAATCGAACAGTGAAAAGTCACAAAAGACTCTTTCAAAAGCAGTGAACTTTTAATACCCAGCATTCTCAACTCTTGACATTTTTAGTTTCGCACCCCCATCTACATCCCTCTTCCTCACAATCTTTACTGACAGTTTTTAATGAAAGAATTTGTTGAATAAACAATAACAGAGCAACAGCTGCTAATGGTTCACTGCCAAACTATTTACTAGACCCTGGCTGCTGTCTGCCTGAACTCCTGAATATTTCTCTTGACCTCCTCTTATGCTTCAACTGTCTACACACTCTTCCTAGTTATCAGACATTAAGAATTTACAAAGCAAGATCTACAAACAAAAAAATGAATGTTCACTAAAAACTTACTGTGAACCACATTGAAGTCTAATGAACCAGCAAGCTGAGGACCTGAGTCAATTATCTTATCGATAGCAGACTTCTCTGATGTAGTACAAATCTAGGTAAAAGAAATCATGTTACTCTCTTCTACAATTGAGTCTATGCGACTCATTTAATACCACTCAAATAAAAGATTTTATTTCAGCTTCAAACCTTCCATAAGTTTTATAAAACTAGAAGAAGTAATGCATGTCATCAACCAAAATAATTGCACTGAAGAATTCACTGCAGTTCCTATTAAAGTCTCACATTTTTTCACTTGTCTCTGCACAAAATTATGCGTGCTCTAGAAACTGTACTTAATTGAACAACTATTTGGCACGTCAGGTCCGTAGTATAATGGGTTTGCTTTTCAAAACTTCCAAACTAAGTGTTCAGCCACACAGCTGGAACCATTCTGTAAAGAGGTCCATTACAGTATCAAAGTAATATTCTTCAGTTAATTACTCTGGGTTGCTAAGATGTCAGAAAGTAAGTAGCCACTGCCAAAGGTGTTCCAAATAGCAGGAAAATAAAAAAGAAGACTCCATCACTGGTTTCAGTATGTTCCAAACAAAAGACTTAGAAAGAAGGAACTACATCCAGATAAAATGACTAGCTGACTGTACGTAGAAACTGTGAAAATGAAAGCAGAATGAGAACGAAACATTAAGTCTGCTCACAACTTCACAAGAGCAAACAAAAAAATAGGCAGAAACAATGAAAAAATAGAAAATAAAATCCACTAACATTGTAATTATATTCAAGGTGAAGATGCATTCAAAACTGAGCTGTCAGGGCTAAAATACAAAATTTAGAAACCATATTTTGTTGCTTGTTTCCCACAGAGCATATTAATATGCACAGTAGTTACCACAGACTGCTTGACACTATACCATTATGCACAGTAGTTACCACAGACTGCTTGATACTATACCATCTCAGCACTGCACACAGTGCAGAAACTATGAAGGATGGAGAGGGCAGAACATATCAACCAAGAAAACATCACAATTTCCATGAGTTCCAATCTTTATTTCCATAATGCTACAAAGCTGCAGTATGCTCTCTGCATAGTCTAAACAAAATAAAGTCCCTGTGTTCAGAAGCTACCAACATTCAAGCAAAATTAGAGATGGAATCCACGCTAAAATACCTTGATGTCATCCTCAGTGATGTAGCCAGACTGCACGACCCACCATGCTTCTATAGCAATATCCACAGGTTTCACAGGTAACAGATCATGAGCAGTTTTCCTTCTGAAAAATTTCTGCAGTGGTACAGTCCATTTGAGAGAGTAATAAAGAGCATTTCCCATGTCTAGATAGCCATTTATCTTTATATAAACCGGTGTTTATAAAAATTAGTTTGTAAATATTTTGTATTCACAGGCTGGACACACACAAATACTATTAGCCTTGTCATTTAGGGAAAGTTTCCCTCCTCTCTTAAATCATATGAAAGTGGGAAGGAAAAAATTATTTACATCTGATGCTGTCAAGTCTTCCTATAAACCTGTATTTTTATCCATGCTGTTATGTGTTTTAATTAAAACCCCTGCATTTCTAACTCATTAAAATCAAAGTCCACATGTAAACTATGACATTTCCCAATGTGGACAGGTAAGGGAGTACAGCAAGCAAAGTACACAAAAAGGCTATTTTTAAAGAAGGTCAGTGATCTTAAAAACAAACAGTCAACCCAACACCAACATCACCACCACAAAACCAAAACAACAACCAAAAAAAAACAACCCACAGAAACAAAACCACAACATTTTGGGAGCCTCTTTTGTTTAAAAGACAAAGCATTCCACATTCTGAATAAGCATGGAGCTAATAAAGTACAGTGAACGTCAGTCCGGGAAACCAAAAAACAAAGGACATTATTTACAGATCTAAACAGTTTCTCTTCCATTGTACAGTCATTACTTTTTGGTTCATTCTATCAGCTTCCTATTTTGGTAAGGACACTTTTGATCAAAGGAGTATCATGAAGCAACTGCACTTTGGAGTCTTCTGAAGGACAGGAACTGTTGCAAACTAAAGGGTCAATTTCTACCAGCAGTTATTACAGTGTTTCCATGTGCTGTTCATATGCCTGTTCAGAACCATTGGCACCAACTTACAGAAAAACACACATACTACAAAAATGTACACCTAGATGCAAGACTGTCCCAGAATAAATGAACTCTGATCTTAACTGCACCTGGAATACATAGAATAATTCTACCAGAACCAGTATTATTATTATTATTCCATGCTTATACTGGCCCAGAGACATAAGTTATCTGGTGCCACATATATAGCTCTGAAAAGATAAGATTAAAAAAAATTATCACTGAATAGAATTTTCTTCAGTATATTCTGATTTTAAATTCATAGAATGGCTTAGGTTGGAAAGGACTTGAGAGATCATTTGCTCCAACCTCTCCACCATGGGCAGGGATGCTTCTCAATTTGACTCAGCTGCTCAAGGCCTCCTGCAACATGGCCTTGAAGACTCCCAGGGAGGAGGCATCCACAACCTTCCTGAGAAATCCTTTCCAGTCTCACCACCCTCATACTAAAGAACTTCTTAATATCCAGTCTAAGGCTAATGTCCTCATTTCCTCTTGTCCTATAGTTAAGACACTCTGATGATAAGTCCCTCTCCAGCCTTCCTCTAGGACCCCTTCAGGTATTGCAAGATAGCTATTAGGTCCCCCCAGACTCACTCTATACTGAACACCCAGCTCTGTCAGCCTATCCTCACAACAAAAGTGTTCCAGCCCTTGCATCCTCTTTGTGGCCTTCCTCTGAACTCACGTCAGGAAACACAATATTATTAGCAATACATTACATCACACTACTAAACTAATCAGGCTCATGATATTATTCCATTCTTCATTTCCTATTAAATAATATATGAGGAGGGAAAAGTGAAGGAGACAGAAAGAATTAAAGACAAGCTTACCTTTGAAGACCTACATTGGTTCATTAGATCTATATACTGGTTTCTTCCTATACCAAGAAGTCTTAGACCTGAAACGTAAGGAAGGTTTCAATTCTCTTGAGACAAGTTTAAACTGAAGATACATAAAACATTCCTCAAAGAATCAGATCTACTTCTATAATATTTTTTATTACTGTTTCTTCCTATATTTGCAAGAGCTAGACTCAGTTAGTTCTAACTGAATTTTAGAGAACCATATGCATTTAAAATCAGAAAATAAGGACAAAAACTAACCTCTTATCACTCAAGTAACAGCATAGCAGCAAATAATCCTTTTCTCTGCTACACTCATGTCAACAGATAATAACTATGCTTCAAAATAACAGGACTAAAGTTGCATGAGATCATGGTCAATATTTTTTCTTCCCCCAACGATGTATAATTCTAAATAAGAAGTAGACACAAAAGGCCATATAAGCCTCTAAGGAAGATGACCAAGATACAGCTGAATTAAACTAAATAAAAAAATTAATTCAGCAATCTCCAGCCTTCAACCATTAAGGGACTATGAACAGACCTGGAACTCATCAGTTTTAATCTATGTTCCATGCCAGTTTTGACTTCAACTTTTGAGACTTAGTTTTTGAGGAAATGTTAATTATACCAGTCACTGACCTGAATCTGCTGCTGCTAAAATAACAGAATTGCTAAAGGCAAAAAAAAAACCACCAACTAAAAGAAAAACAAAAGATCAGGAAGCCTCTCCTCTCTTCATATTCCCAGATTTACTATAAGCTATGTGGTACTGAGGGAATGTTCTTCCTTATCCATTCCCCCAGCATGAACACTACATAGAGAAAAATTTGTACAGTTAATCAACAGTCTTGAGAAAACAAATCAACCAACCACAAAGACAAAACCAACTGTTTTCAAAAGCTGCAGGCTACTCCTTACCTGAACGAGGTTTTTAGCTATAAATACCTTCTCAGTGGCAGGCTTGATTAACACCCTCTCTGTGCCGACAATTTACACTTCGTTCTGTAAGACTTACCAGGTGGCTATTGCTCTTACTCTATTCTCATCCACCAGGTTCAACATTTTGCTTTCCTCATTTCCCCATCCCATACCCACAACAGTCTAATAGAAAACAGGATAAAACTTCTGGCCCTTCCAAGAGTATCACAAAATACTAAATTCTCTTCTCTGGTACAGCATCCCTCAATCGAGACTGGTACTAACTCAGGAGTGTCAACTGTCTTCTAGTTATTTGCTGAAGATCTCTCCCCAACACATGCTGAAAAAAGCACCAGGAAAGGACCAGCAACTCAGCTTGATGATGCAAAACAGTCAGTAAGACTTTTCACTTGGAAGTCCAAGCAGGAATGCAACACAAGCAAGGACAAGAAGCTGCACAAGGTTTTGCACACAACTATCTGTACTTAAAATAGCCCAATTCCAGTGCAGTCCATCTGTCCAGAACTCTGTATGGACAGTCCTTAACATCACTTTTTAAATGCTTCTCTCTCTTCCTTCACATGCTTATGTTCAAGCAAACAGATGCCTGCAAATTCATTTTCAGAAGCTCCTCATTTCCAATTCACTGGAAGCAGTATTGCAACTAGGCAATACTTACAGTCAGCAGCAGTGAAGTTGGGTAAGGAATCGTAGCTTTTTTCACTGTTCATTATATCCTTAAAAACAGAAGAAAACTTAGTTACAGTAGGAAGGTTGTTTCAGAGAAAAATGTCCAAAATTCTGCCGTTTTTAAGAAAAAAATACATTAAAACAAATCTACTGAAGACAGTTACCTGATCAAATTTGCCTCTTATTGGATTAATCATTACACAATAAGTTAAATACATAAAACGTTAGACTTCTGTTTAATGGAAGCTTTAAAAATGCTCACTGAAAGAATAACAAAATCCTGTCTCTGTCTTCACAAAAAAAAAGAAATCCAGCAAACCGAATTGCGAACAATAACAGAATAAGCTAACAGCTAATCTGTTACGTCTGCAATCACTGTACCCAGAACTAAAAAAGCACTTCTGACACCCAGTGAAAATAAAAGAAGGTTGCCAGAGAGCTGACAGAAAACAGAATCATCTTTGTTCTCATAAAGAAGGATCTGCTTCAAGGTTTTGAAAAAGCTTTTAATATGGTTAAGTGTCCCTTTTTGAAAAAGAACAGGATTCAAATGCATTGGGTTTTAAAAACAGTATTTTTCTTTGGTTTATTATTTTAACAGAATGAGGTATTTCCCCTTCAAACTGTAAAATAAAGCTACAAATCAAACACCAAAGGAGAAAGACTGGCCTTTGAGTGAGTACCACTCCAGATCCACACAACAAAAGTTCATCTCTTTAAAGGCTAATGGTGGGAAAAGACAAAAAAATGCAGGTACAAGTAGTTCTCTAGTAATTTTCCTTACAGTTTCCTTAACTTGTTAGCAGGCCCTACCCAAACCCAACCAACCACATGGCACCACCTCATAAGCACTACAGAGAGCATTAAGAACATCTCTAGGACAGCAAACAATATAATCTGGCCATAGTTTTGTACTCACCTCCATTATGCCTGTGTAATAGGAAAATGGTGTTACTCTCAGACCTTTCACCATGATGTCAGACAAATGGTAAGGGTACAACATCAGATGATCTCGACTATATTTCAACAGATCCTCATAGTATTTACGTTCATCTTTCTTGACATGCTTAACTACAAGGGAAGAAAAAAACAAGTTACACTGTTCGATAAAGTTCAATTAAAGTACTACAAGGGAAGGATCAAGAATAATTGATAGAACATTTTTTTAAAAGTGGTCCATGGATTTCTATATACATTCCAAGAACTCTAGGAGCCTTTAAGGATCACATTAGAACAGATTACATTGTTTTTACAGGTCACAGGACGAGGCATGCTGAGACAGAACTCACGCAAGCTACAAAAAATTCTTTTAATTAGTGGAACTATTATCTGGTTTAGGAAGACAAATGGATGCAGTCAATGCAAAATAAACTGCAGGTCATAGCCATTAGCTCATGTGAGTCAGGGCCACTGTCTTCATTTCATCTAGTGGCAGACTTTATTTTATTAGTCAAAACCTCTCTTAATATCTCTTAATTTCTTGGAAAAGGGCAGCATAACTACAGCATGAATTCGGTTTCACCTTCCAACTCAGTATAGTTAACTAGAAAAGCTGCCAAATAGACCCAAAAGTCAAGTCTTTTCTTTACGTTTTATCTCTTCAAAGTATTTATTTTCAGGGAAGGAGAGACCTTTGAACAGGATTACTTCTTGCAGTTTTACAGCAAAGACAAGCTTCCACACAGAAGAAGCTAATTTGCTTCTTTACTCACCCAAGTTATTCCGGTATCGTAGCTGATTGCGAATGCTGTAGAGTACGACCTGCCTTTCATATTCCCTCTGAGAGTTTCCAAGACCCTTGAAAACATAAATACCTTTTAGCTGACATATACAAAAACCTTCTTAGTTAAGCCACTGCAAAATATCTTATGTGGAAACATATGCAGGCAGTTGTCATTACATAGGGAGTCCTCCAGTTCAACATCATGATAGCATCTTTAATCTCTGTATGAGGTCAACACTATCTTTAGTTATGTAGGTGTCTCTACATAGGAGTTAAGAAACAAGATACTTTTTTTTTTAACAGTACCATTATGATAAAAAAAAGGAGAATCTAATTCTCCAATCAAAAGGTTATAACCATCTTTTGGAAGACATGATCCACGAAGCATTTTACCAAGCATTCAAGCATCTTGCCACCTTCAAGAATTACCCAAAATTAGCCAGCACAAATCAAGCATGGTGAATGGCCTGTGAAGCTTCAACTGCTGCACCTAAAAAGCTTATAAGGCAAAAAGTAATAAAACAACTCAAGTTGTAGCTTCAGCAATTAAAGCAATCAAGTGACCTTAAGTCACAAGATTAATGAACAGGCATAGCACATTGGCTGACCATCAAAAAGGAAGATGAATGGAGAACTTTAGTTGATACTTTAATGCCTTATCTCAAAAGCTGTCCCCTCCAAATTCTTCATACTGCTCTTCTACTCTGCCTCTACAGGTGATCTGGACATTTTTCTCTTTCCCTCTTCCAAGTCCCTCATTGATGCTCACATTAAAAAAAAAAAACAAAACTGAAAAGGCACTTTACTGTATACCTGGGATAAAGAAATTGCAGAGACATGGCAGAAATGGGTATTTACCCATTAGAAAATGGGTATTTACCCTTAGAAAAAAAAGTACCCGGTATCAGACAGGGTCTCTAACAGATAAAACATCCAAAATGCAATCCAAGTGTTTGCTCAAACTATAAAGACATTAAGATCTTACTCTGATGCTTAAGTAAACAAAACAGTACTGCAGAAATTAAAGTAAATAACCCATTAAATACTAGTATATTTTCTATTCTGAATTACAAAGCCAACATTACGGCACTCAGCTGGACAGGTAAAGAGAAATCATCCATACCCTTCTTACAGCTCCTGAAATCTCAAACTCAAGGAATTCAATTACTCAGGGCCTGCAGCCTCCACTCATCCACTCTAATCTTCCTTTGTGCAAAAGCAGGAATTGTCTAACTGCATCTGCTTTCAAGCAGCACAAGACTCTGGAGACAAAAAACTTCTCTTGACGTGACACCGTACCCTTCCTTGGCTATGAGAAGCCCATTAAATCCAGCAAATCAATATTTCATGAGGTTTTCTTTTCCATGAGCCACACACTGCTAGCTCCCTGCCTACCAAAATACCAAGTTGCACAAGTCTCTGCTAGCACCTGACCTGGCTCAGCTCACAGTGTCCAGCGGTTGCGTGAGGGATACTTTCCTCAGCTGGTCATACAGCTGCGCAAACTGAGAGAAAAACCTCACACCCCCACACCTCCCCCTGCCCACAGAGACCCCAAACTACCCTACGCCCCACTCTCCTCACAGAGCTCCCCGCGCCGAACACACACCTACATGCCTCACGTACACTCCATACCACTTATGATACCCATTCTCCCCAGACACCACTCGCATGCCGACTCTTCCCACTGAGGGGGCTCCCCACGTTCCACATCTTAACGGGCAGACCGCACACCCCCCTCACACACCCCTGTCCTCACAGAAAGCCCCACGTCCGCACCCACACCCCACTCCTTAAAGCCTCACACCTCCCCGCCACGCAGGCACCCCATGGCCGCCAGGGCAAGTATAACTGAGACTCCAGGTCTCCCTACATTCCGCCAGAAGTCTTCCCACCCTCCTCCTCCCCGGTCCAGGCGCTCAGTAGCCCGGACCCTGCCCGCTCGCCGGCACCTGCTTGACGCTGGCCGGCAGCCGGCTCCAGGGGTAGTTATAGCGAATGTGGAACTCCACGTCGATGTTCATGGCGAGGAGGCCCGGCCGCGCCTAGAGACCCCGCCGCCGGGAGGCGCGCTAGCCCAGGGGCCGCCCTGCCCTCGGCCTCCCGCCGCAGCCACCTCCCGCCACTTCCGCGTTTCGCCCCCGGAAGCAGCTGACGCGTCAGTTCCGGCGGGGCGGGACAGCAGGGTCCGGCTGCCGGCGGCGTGTGACAGCTGCACATGCGCACGGAGGACGGTAGGAGAGACTTGGGGTCTGCCTTCTGCCGTGCGCCAGGCAGTCAGTCGCCTCTTTCCCCTGCGAGGCGACAGGGGAGCGTGGAGAGATCATATCGGACGTTTTCAATAACTGCCGCTCCGCAGGCGGAGGTGGGGTCTGTGCTCGCAGCCCATGCGTTCGGTCGTAGCAGCAGCAGCAGCAGCAGCAGCAGCAGCAAGGAGTATGGAAGCTTGACAGATGCTGTGGTGCTAAACGAGCCTTATCTTAGAGGCATTTATGCCGTGAGGTTATGATTCGCCTTGACTGCTTTTCCGATGCAGCAACGCAGCCGTCCATGGGCTGACAACAGACTGAGAGCAGATCCAACTTTGAAATACTTCTGCTGTGTGCTTTGTTCACTTTAACATTAGATGCCTAATGCAGTTCATGATACACCTGAACAAATTGTCAGAGGGCTGGAACATCTGGGAGAACAGGCTAAGAGTATTGGGGTTAGTTCAGCCTGGAAATTGTCAGAGGGCTGGAACACCTGGGAGGACAGGCTGAGAGTATTTGGGTTAGTTCAGCCTGGAAAGACTTGGGTAGATCTTTACTGCAGTCTTTTGGTACTTAAAGAAAGACAGGGACAGGGTTTTTTTGGCAGGGTATGTTGAGATAGGACAAGGTTTAATGGCTTTAAACTAACAGTGAGGAGATTAGACTAGATACAACAAACATTTATTGTTGTTTTTTACAATGAAAGTGGTCAAACACTGACCTAAGTTGCCCAGAGAGGTGGTAGGTGCCCCATCCTTGGAACTATTCAAGATCAGGGCGGATGTGGCTCGGAGCGACCTGATCTGGTTTAAGATATCTCTGATGCACTGCAGAGGAGTTGGACTAGATGACCTTTAATGGTGCTTCCTCACCCAAAACGTTCTATGATTCTATACAGTGGTAGCGACTGCTTCAAAGCAAAGGCAGGTACGGGAGCAGAAACAAACATTTCATTTAGCAGTGGCCCTGGGCTGTAGCAACCCAACTGCGCTGGCTCTGTTGTGTGTGGACTGTAAAAGCTTGCAGACCTGAGTACCAAGAGCAGCCCATCCTAGTCATGGGGTCTTGAGCAAGTGAGTAAATACCGTCAAGGAAGCTGCTTCACATAAAATAGCAGTCCTTATCTTATGATCTGGGTTCTTGTGAGTTATTTAAACTCTTGCCTGTGTCAAAATCAGTGCAAACTTCCCACGCAGAATCATTTTTTAATTGCTTAAGCATCAGGCAGATCAAGATGAGGGAATGGCTCTATTTTTAACACAACATTTTAGTGAATTATTTGACATGTAAGTAGAACAAACAAGTAAGGCCCTGATCACTTGCACCATTTAATTTTCAGGGCTATTATCCTGCGTAGTCTAATAAACTTGAAGAAGTGGTGACAGAGCTGAAAAGGGACCCACAGCAGTATAAAGAAACAATGTTCTATTATCTTCTAGTAGGTCCCTAGAGAACTACAGATGCAGTTCTTCAGTGTAACTGGTGTCTTTAGAATCCCACTTCTACATAACTGCAGCCACAAAGCCTCAGCTGGCAGATTTGCTCCACAGTGCCCACATGCAGAGACTTTTGCAGCTGAGAAGTTAGTGGGCAGCTCACGTTATCTCCACAGTCTCAGATAATGCCTTTTTGCCCATACCACTGGTGGGATTCAGTCCAGGAACAGTCACAGCCTGTAAATCTGACCTCATCCCTCAAATCGTTTAACCCAGTTGTTAGGTTTCTTAGGAGCCCTTCTTTGTCACGCCCTGCAATGGTTTATAAATAACTATGAAAAGGCATTAAGTAAGAAGCCCTTTTTGCCTTGCCCATTGCCACATAAACCAGATGGTACAAGTCTTTGGCTGGTACTGTCTGTTTGCTTTTGATATCAGTAATTAGACACACCTCTATATAGGGCAGGACATTTTTTTTATTTCTTGAATGGTTCTGAGGTAAATTATCTTGTTAGTGCACCTGAATTATACTTCTAGTAGGACACAGACATGAGAATCTACAAGCTAAGAATACAGGTCCTCAGGATAACAGTAATGTATGCACTATTCCATTATATTCCTATCAGATGGCTCAGACTTTTCAGTGATAGCACTGGCAAGAGGGAATAAAAAAATGAGTCCATCAGAGAGAAACTATCACATAGAGTAGATCTTCAGAGAGAGAATAGTTGAGCAGAGCTGTGATTTTAGAAGCCAGTAGTGGAAGTTCCTGAGCTTTGACAGGATTTAAAGTTTTTATCAGAAAGGATACCATACAACAGAATGATTATGTGTTTATTACTGAGCTTGGGAATTTGCAGACAACTGATTCGAATTTGCTTAAGTGAAGGTCATAAATAAAACACTCTAAACTCCTGCACTTTCAGTTGAAATCGTTGAACTCTGGAATTAAAATCACATTGGTTTAAATTATGTATGTAAAATGCAGTGAGCACTGAGGATCAGGGTGCTGATGGTTTATTCCAAACCACAGAATATCATTAAAACTACATCCAGTCTCTCCCAGCTCTGCACCTCTGGAAGGGTACATATGTGTAGTGTGTTGTGCAGTTTGCAGTTCCTCCATCTGCTCCTTCAGGAACTGGCAGCAGTGAACAGATTTATGTTGGAACTTGGGCACTGTGGGTAGTGTTCTCCATTCACTTATGACTGCCCCTGATGTGCATTGGTGCTTACAGGTAATCAGCCCTGGTTCAGAGATTGCTGCCTCTAGTTCGATACTCAGTAGATCTGTGCCACAACTTTTCACAGGAGAATGTTTACAGTACCCTTTGGTAAGCCTTCAGTGCCTTGTCCTCTCCATCCAGCCTGCTGGATCTTGCTGTGGCATAAAACCTGCCCCTCAGTCTTCCACTCAGTCCCACTGGTAAAAGAAGGAAGAAATAGCTGTAGATTGACTCTCTTCACAAGATACCAAGAGATGCTTCTATCTCACTGTCTGGGCTATGTCACCCACAGGAGTACAATCTTCAGGTGTTTTGCAGTGCATCAGTTCTGTTACTTACAGAACTGAAAAGTACCATACCAGCTTTAACTTTTGATAGTTGTACAAACTTTTAAACTCCCAACACATAAGCTAAGTCCATCAAATTGATCGGTGAGAGAATCACATCATTTTCCTACTGATAGCCTGTCTGCATGTTTAGACAGAACATTTGCCTGCACACCAGATAAAAGTGTGACTCAATCTGATGTTTGTTTTAAACCCTTACTGAGCTGCCCCTTCTGGACTGCTGTATTTCACTCACAACCACTAAAAGCAGTAAGGTTGCCAGTAAGTATTTGAGCTCAGGATTTCCCTCTGGCCACACAGATTGCAGAGAAACCCTGCAGACTTTTTTCTCTCCAACTTTAGTGCTTCTTTTACTATCAGTTGGGATGGATTTATTCCCAAAAATACTATGAAAGAAGTGGGTAGTCCTCAGCTCACTGAGTGCTTTGAAGATGTATTGACACAAAGCATTGAATTCTGGATGAAATTCTCCATGCTTACATTTGACTTGTATGTTGCATGCGTTCAAACACCATCATCAAAGCTTATCATTTATTTTTAAGTGTTTGAATGGTAGTGAGGTCTTTGCAGGAAAGTGCATTTAAAACCTAGAATTACTACAGCACTTTCACTAATACAGTGATGTTATTTGTTTACTGGTTTAAGTATCATGTATATACTTCTTCCTCTCCTGAACTAATACAGTGATGTTATTTGTTTACTGTTTAAGTATCATGTATATACTTCTTCCTCTCCTGAACTTCTATACATTCACATGTACTTGTTCTCTTATTTTTCTCTGGGTGTCCTACCTGAGATCTAAAGCAGAGGAACCAAATGAGGTTCAACAAGGAAAAGTGCAGAGTCTTGCACCTGGGAGGGGATAATAAACTGCACCAGTACAGGCTGGGAGGTGATCTGCTGGAGAGCAGCCCTGTGGACAGAGACCTGGGAGTGCTGGTGGGTAACAAGTTAACTATGGGACAGCAATGTGCCCTGGTGGCCAAGAAGGCCAATGGGATCTTGAGGTGTATTAGGAAGAGTGTGTCCAGCAGATCAAGAGAGCTTCTCCTTCCCCTCTACTCTGCTCTGGTGAGATCTCATCTTGAATACTGTGTTCAGCTTTGGGCTCCCCAGTTTAAGAGGGGCAGGGATCTGCTGGTGAGGATCCAGCAGAGGGCTACAAGGATGATTAGGGGACTGGAGCACTGCCTGATGAGGAGAGGTTGAGGGACCTGGGACTTTTTAGTCTGAAGAAGACTGAGAGGGGATTTAATAAATGTTTATAAACACTTGAGGGCTGGCCAAGAGCAGGGAGACAGGCTCTGCTCACTTGCTCCCTGTGATAGGTCAAGGAGCAAATAGGGTGTAAGTTGCAGCACAAGAGGTTCCACCTGAACACAAGGGAGAATTTCTTTACTGTAAAGATCACAGAGCACTGGAACAGGCTCCCCAGGGAGGCTGGGGAGTCTCCTTCTCTGGAGACTTTCAAGGCCTGTCTGGATGTGTTCCTCTATGATCTATGCTAGATTGTGTGGTCCTGCTGTGGCAGGGAAGGTTGGACTCGATGATCTCCTTGAGTCCCTTCCGATTCCTAACATCCGGTGATCCTGTAAAGCACAACCTTAGCTGACTCTCACTCCTCCTCCTTAAAAGGACGGGAGTAGAAAATAAGATTAAAAAGCCTGTGGGTTGAGACAAGGAGATAGTTTACAAATTATTGTGATGGGCAAAACAGGCTTTATGTAGGGAAATTAATTTACTGTGCTAATTTGAGGCTAGCTGGAATATTTTAGTGAAAGAAATTGGATTATAGGCTGTGAGAAGGAAACAGTGGTGATGTCTGTTTCATTCATAGGCTTGATGAGATGTATAAAAGCAAGAACATAAACACAGATAATGTAGTGGGTCTCTGTCGTGACTGGTGCCTGTACTTTTCTGTGTAACTAATCCTTCTGCTTCCTAACCCCTCTGGCCGATCCTCCAAACTCACCTTGCACATAAAGCAAACTCTGAGATAAAGTAGAGGGGTGGAAAGAAGGTGGAAGGGTGGTTGGGAGCCCCTCTTGGGGCCTCTGGTTTCTGGGAGGGCTGTTGTGTTTCTGTATCACTTTGAACTTATATATTTCTGTCTATAGCTGTGTAGATTGTAAATATCTGCTTGTATTTTGTGCTAAGATGTAAATATAAAGCTTCATTCCTTAATTTCCAGCCAGCTGAGTCTGGGTGATTTCATAAGAGTGGAGGGGCAGGTAACACCCAAACCACCTCACATTTACTCTCTTGCCAATCAAAAATAGAGTAGGATTGTGAGGAACAAAAAACTAAAATCACCCCACCACCACCTTCTTCCAAGGCTCAGCTTCACAACTTCAATCCAAACTTTTCTACCTCCTTCCCCAAGTGGTGCAGGGGCACAGGGAATGAGGGTTGCAGTCAGTCCATAATACTTTTGTCTCTGCTGCTACTTCTTCCTCATGTTCTTCCCCTGCTCCACTGTGAGCTCCTCTTTCCATGGGTCCACAAGTCCTGTCAGCAACTAGGTCCAATGTGGAGTCAGCCATGGTCTGCAAGTGGCTATCTGCTCCGCTGTTAACCTCCATGGGCTGCAGGGGTCCAATCTGCATCACTACCTGCTGCAGGAGAATCTCTGCTGTAGCACCCAGAGCGTCTCCTCCCCCTCCTTCCTCACTGACCTTAGTGTCTGCAGGGATGTTTCTCTCACATTTTTCTCATTCCTCTCTCTCAGCTGCTGTGCAGTACTTTTCACCCTTTCTTAAACACATTATCACAGAGACATCACCAGCACTGGCAGGTCCATTTTGCCTCTGTCTAGCACAGGAGCAGCCCCCAATTTTTTCTCACAGAGGCCACCCTGCAGCTCTCCCACTACCAAAACCTTGCCATGTAAACCCAATAAAACCAATGAGGCTCTGTTTGAAATATTTTGTGGGAACTGAAGATTCTTAATGACAAATACCACTAAATCCCAGAAGATCTGAGCTAAGTTCTTCAGAGGAGGCATCATTCCTTCTCAAATAGGAACTGGACACTACCAAAGCTATATGCTTTAAATCATTGTGATAACAGTTAGATAAATTCATATGTACTATCTCAAGGCTTATACGGTGAAACCCCTTTTTTTCCTTTGAGAAACCAGCCAACAGGATGTGATGTTAGATAGCAGGGATAATAAAGCCACCATGGAATGATGAATATGCCCCACCTTGAAATGACTAGAATTTAAATAATGTCAGAAGTTATTGATTAACCCAGGGTTGGGTAGGAATTAGCTGCTCTAGTAAAAGTTGACTACTCCATCTGAATGCTTCTTTTAGCGAAGAGCAGGAGAGTTGCATCTTCCCCACTTGGGCTAAGCAAAAATGGGTGGTTCACAGGTAAGTAATGATTTCACCTGGATTATCAAGAATGCAACAATTTTCTCATTTTAGTTTTGCTTTATTTTTACTTTAAACGATATTTAATATAGCTGCAAACTAAGGTTCAACCTCAGAATCTGCTTTAAGTGTGGGTAGGAAGCTTGTATGTAACTGGTAATGTTGCTCAGTTGCAATACATGAATAATGAAACTATTACTGTTAACAGGGCTTTGAGGAGACAAAATTATGTCATGGGAAAACTGATTTTAGTTTAGCCATTTGTTGGAACATTCTAAACACCAAACTAATTCTCTAAAGATGTATCAAAAACTTCCTTTCCCAAAGAGCAGTACCTTGAAAATTTGGTATCACTGACTAGAAGAGACAGCAGTAACCTCAAAAGTGTGGTGCTCACAGAAAGACCTGAGTAAAACCCAGGTGTAAGGGTTTGCTGTATCAAATTGCTGTATGAGTTCTGATTGAGACAATTTTGGCTAGCAGTTGGGCTTTTAATAATTAGTAACTGACTCAGCATGAAGATATCTAACCTCAAAACAACTTGATGGGCAAAGGTTTTCGTGGTAGTTGTGAATGATCAGTGCTCCTGAAAATTAAGCAGCTTGCACTAAAGCAGTTGGTAGCTTTTAGCTCCAGTTTTGAAACTAATGGTTAAAAGGGAGCAGATTTTCTCCCTGAATGCTGAAAACCTGCAGTTTACAAGATGTATCAAGAAAACACAGCCTGTTTGCTGCTACAAACTGATGACATTAGCTTCTCTAAAATTTATAGTATATTATTACCTGACTATTTTTAATTCAAATTTAGCAAGGCATTGAGAGATGCTGAACATGAGCTGCTTTAGGACCAGCTCTCCAGGACTTTGCCAGACAGAGCAAGACAGCTTGTACCATTTGTGCAAAGCTCCAGCTACTAAGCCAAGGAGCTCGGCAGCTCCTACCTATGAAAGGGTGGATGGACCCATCCCCTCATCCTTTAGTGGCCTTGCTGTTTGCAGGGGAGATAATTCTTTTTTTGTCCTTTGCATAGGCAACAAGGCCAAGAAGGCTTTTGTCATACAGTCCCATGTGTCCCCATCATCATAGGGTACACATCATAGGGTTGTCAGCAGGCATCTCCTAAGGGTCCTGACCCTGGAGAGCCTTTCACTGGACAGTGCACTGACTGCAATGTAAAGCAGGCATATTCAATTTAGGTTTAAACTAGCCAGTTGAGGTGTATCTGTAGCAAGAGAGATCACAGCACTACATCTCAGGCAGCTCTACGCTGGACTAGGTAACCTGAATCTAGGTGCAGTATGCCCGAGTTGGGCTGTAGGCTTCAGTGGGAAGAGATGTGACCCTTTATTGAAAAAGAATCTTATCATTCAGCCCATGACTCACCTGGGAACTGCATCATTCAGTGTTTGTCCTTAGGAAATTAGAGGTAATCTTGGAGAAATGCCCACCTCTGTGTCAGAGAACCAATTCTGCAACAGCCTGAAAATACTCAGTTCTTAACAGAGCTTTTCAGCTGCATTTTGTTCTTTTTTTTCCCTAATCTGGTGTTTTGCAAGCATAGGTTGATGAGTGTCTTGTTTATATATTGTGTTTTTTAAACCTCCAGAGCAAGTCTTACAGTCTCACAGAGGATATACGGAACCCAACCATAGGGGCTACCAGTTTGTCAGCAGATGAGCCAGTAAGCACTTTATTTAACCAAGGATGAAAGGGGCACCACGCTGTTGCAGCACATGTTGCTGTGGTTTCTGGTGGCTGTGAAAGCCCTGCAGTGCACAAAGGCCAACTTCTCTTTCAAGGTCAAGAGTGACACTGGAAAGCTGGGTAAAACTGAGATGTTTTCCTTCTGTCGAGTACTACATCTTTCCAAAACTTTGTCTGCTTTCACATTTCAGAAGTGATGGGTTTTTTTTTCTAATAGACCAAATTCTGTTGGGAGAAATCTCAGATCAGCTACCTGTGTCAGATGGATGGTTTTATTGAGTTAAATGGATTTAGATTTTCTGTAAACTTTTTTGTTTCTTTAAGTTTTCACTGAAAGCAAAGCCTTGTTCAAAAAACAAAACCAACCAAAACCCCAAACAACAACAACAACAAAAAAAAAACCCAACCAAAGTTCCATTATGAGGATGTTAAAATGGAATTTTTCAGCTATATCAAAATGTCTCATTTTAAAATGAGTTTTCCTGAACATGTTAATTTAAACAAAGAGGGGGGTGGGGGTGGGGGTGAATTGCTTTCAGCAAAAAACTTCCAACTGGCTCTGAGGTGTGCCTGTCTCTTGGACACTGAGCCTTTGATTAAAAGCTGCACCTAACATAGCATTATAGCTCCAAACCTGCCTATTTTTGCTCTCTTAAGTCCATCCAGTCCCTTTTTCTACCAAGTTTTTGACTGCATGTCCTTAGGGATTTAAAGTCTGGTCATTTGCTCCGTTTGCAGTCTTACATCAGCCTTATTTGTATTTCTGCTGTGTTTTAAACTGCCACAAGTAGAATCAATCCACCTGAAAATCCGGGTAGCTGCTTTGCCGTAAACAAGGTGCTTCTGAGACATTTTGGGAATAGCAGCACTGGTTTTGATGATCTGATGGTTTGAGAAGTTTGGTGGATTTTGACTCTTGTGAAATGGTGTCATTGCTTCTTAACCTTCTTTCTATCAAGACTCCAAGAAGAATCTTCATGCATTGTTCTGTTGTTCTCTGTGATGTTTGTGGCTTGAATGGATCTGGAAGGGGAGGGGGTGGTGTTCTTTGCTTTTAATTTAAATGGCTTTTTGAGAATCTCTGGGGCACCTTCGTGTGCAGCCCAAACCTTTTGCCAGGGAGGACTCCATAATGTAAGTAAGGGAAGTAGGTTGTCGTGGGCCTGGTGGTTTGAGAATTTTAAGATGAAAAAGTAACTATAACCTGTAGGACATTTCTGCCTGAGGAGTCCCCCTGGGGATAAGCTCGCAGACTTGACAAGGGCTTCTGTGTTGCCTATGGGCATTTCTGTCATTGCAGAAATGTTGTCTTAGTACAAGTATTTCTTACCACAGTGTGATTTTGTTATCACAAAGTTCAACAATTGCTATTTGTTCCTTCCCCTGGCAAACCAATATTCACTGACAGTCGATTCTTGTTTAGTCCCTGGCCGTAAGCCCACAATCAACAGAAGGCAGAAATGCCTTCTTGTTTAGCTGCCCAGCACGGGGGAAGAGCTGTGGCAGATACTTTTTGTTTCCATGGTCCCCTTCTATCCAGGATATTTGCTGTTTCTTTTTGGTCTTAGGATGCCCTGTGGCTGCAGCTGTGGTAGGTGTTAACAAGCATTGTGATGGTTTGGGTGTTCCCTGCCTCCCCACACTTTGGAAATCACCCAGACTAGGCTCAGCCAGCTGTGGAAATTGAGTGAAGCTTATTATGTACATCTTAGCAGAATATACAAGCAGATATTTACAGCATATACAGAAATAGATAAGGTAAAAGGTAATACAGAACATAACATCCCTCTCAGAAACCTGAGTCCCCAGCAGGGGCTCCCAACCATCCTTCCACCTTCTTCCCCCCACCCAGTCCCAAGGAAGAATGGAGGTTCAGCCAGGGTGTTAGGAAGCAAAGTGGATTAATGAGAGAGATAGCAGAGAGCCTAGAGAGAAATGCAGCTCAGCCAGTTCCCCTAGGAGCAGCAGAAGCAACTCCCTTATCTGTGTTTGGATTCATGTTCTTATACACCTCAGCAAGCCTATGAGTGAGGCAGACATCACCCTGTTTTTCTTTTCACAGCCTGTGATCTAATCCTTCTCACCAAAACACTCTAGTTAGCTTCAAACTAGCACAAGCACCTACCCATTAAAATTTTATGATGTGTTTGTCACAAAACAAAATTAAAGCAAAGAGACCCATCTGAAGTATCAAACAGTCATTACATTTATGTTTTACACAATGCAAACAGGTCCAAAAAATTATTATGCTTTACCAAAAAGGTTTTTTTTTTAAATATTTGGGCTCTAATATTCTTCTTTGTATGCAACACTTGGAGTAAATTCTATCAAATTCTGTTGTTACTATCCAGAGAAACGACTCTGCCTCTATTGTTAACTGTGGCTACTAGCAAGCAACAAACTGCGATCTGCTGCTCTGGGTGACTCAGCTGCCATGGGAGTATCTTGAGGTTAGACGCAGAAACCTCCAAGTTCAGTTGACACAGTTGGTTTGTCGAACGCTAAACATGGAATGTCTATATAGTAACAGCTCTTCTACGTGGTTGTGGCTATATAAATGATCTTTAGATAGTACATCTTGCAGAGCAGTGTTTTCACAACAACAAAGTGACCAAGGGAGAAGCATGTAATCTTGGGACTTTCCTCGTGGGGTGCAACATTCTGCTACTTCTCCATTTACATAATTCATCTTTAGAGTACATGAAAGAATAGAGTAGAGTAGAATAGAATAGAATAGAATAAATCAGGTTGGAAGAGACCTCCAAGATCATCCATTCCAACCTATCACCCTGCCCTATCCAGTCCACTAGACCATGGCACTAAGTGCCTCATCCAGTCTTTTCCTGAGCACCCCCAGGGACGGTGACTCCACCACCTCCCTGGGCAGCCCATTCCAATGCCAATCACTCTCTCTGTGAAGAACTTCCTCTTAACATCCAGCATATACTTCCCTCGGCACAACTTGAGGCTGTGTCCCCTTGTCCTGTTGCTGGTTGCCTGAGAGAAGAGACCAACCCCCACCTGGCTACAACCACCCTTCGTGTAGTTGTAGACAGCAATGAGGTCTGCCCTGAGCCTCCTCAGAATAATGTTCCTAAATGTCATGTCCATGTTTTTCAGCCCTCCATAGGCATACTCCAGTCATGTTAGCTTTTGTGCTGTGTCTCGGTTCTAATTTAAATTCCCAGAGACTCAAATAGAATAGAATCAACCAGGTTGGAAGAGACCTCCAAGATCATCCAGTCCAACCTAGCACCCAGCCCTTTCCAGTCAACTAGACCATAGCTCTAGAACCAATAACAACTTTATAGAGTGCCCTTCCCTCTTCCCCCTTCTTTCCCAAAAGAAAGGAATCAGATGTAGAGAGAGGAAAAGGTAAGCACACCCAAATAAATAATCTCACTCTGATTTGGAAGTTAATAAAAAAAAGAGAAAAGTTTGACAATAAAATAAAAAGGTGTCTGAGGCAGGGAGGTTACAAAGGTATAGGGAAGGGAAAACAAATACAAAATGTGTAAATACAACCAGATTTTTGATGGTAATGGGTTTGTCTGCCTCCTGGGTGATGGCCACATGGTAAGAACCAGCAACAGGATGGTGATGGTGATAAGCAGAGAGGCAGGGAACACAGAGAGAACAGGAAGTTCCCCCTGCTTTTATAGGTCTTTAGACAGGCAGGGGGAGTGGGCTAACCATGAATCACCTGGTGGTATTCAGACCCACCCCTGGGGAGGGATCAAGACCACCTAGGGTCAGGTTCAAGGTTACTCCCCCCTGGAGGGTTAACCCTGTACATGCTGCCATACACAATAATTTACTTCACTTCTATCAATGTTAAATTACCAAAACTCTTTGCAGGTCTTTGCTAAGGTAAAAAGTGTAATTTTTGTTAATAAGGCATAAGAACACTTAAGCTAGTGATGTGTTAGTGTGCAAGTCAGATACTTGACATCTCAGCTGAAAAAGTGACAGGATACACCAACTTCCAATAATTTGACTTATCCCTAATGGCCCAGCATACAAAGTGTTTTCCAACCAGGCATTTCCAAGCAAGTGAATAAAATAAAAGTAAACAAGTTCACCCTCAGCATAACAGAGAATTATTCCAGACATAGAGTTATAGATTTATCCTTTGTGATAAAAAGCCACTTGTTTGCCATTTTCTGTTGCAAGAGAAGTATTGAAAGGAAATGATGTGAGACATCATTCAGCACTAAATTGGTGTTTCTGGAGATTTCTAGTATCCTTTCCTGCCTCAGCATCAGCTGCCACACCAGGGAAGTCAAGTTTCTGTCAGCTCTATGTCACCTCTGCCAGCCCTACACAGGTGCCAAGTGTTCTGGCAGATCTCAAAAGTGATTGTATTTAAGCAGATGAATTGAGATCTTTAGAAATGAAATCTGCTGTTTTGCAGCTTCCCACCACATGGTCTCCTGCTAACTAACTTAAGAAGTTTCAACAGCCACAAGAGGATTTGGACACCTTAAGCTGGGCAATGTAAAATTCAGCCATCAGACAGTCCCCTACAAACATTTCCCTCACACACTCTTCTTTATGGATTTCTCTATCATGGTGATGAACATGAATAAATTGAGTGGATCAAAAATTAGCCATAAGCTATTAGGAGATGATGTACTAACAGATATTTAGGAGGTACTTGAGATGTTGAGGTGCTGGAACATGTCCAGAGAAGGGCAACAGAGCTGGTGAGGGGCCTGGAACACAAACCCTATGAGGAGAGGCTGAGGGAGCTGGGGTTGTTTAGCCTGGAGAAGAGGAGGCTCAGGGCAGACCTCATTGCTGTCTACAACTACCTGAAGGGAGGCTGTAGCCAGGTGAGGGTTGGTCTCTTCTCCCAGGCAACCAGCAACAGGACAAGGGGACACAGCCTCAAGTTGTGCCGAGGGAAGTATAGGCTGGATGTTAGGAGGAAGTTCTTGCCAGAGAGAGTGATTGGCATTGGGATGGGCTGCCCAGGGAGGTGGTGGAGTCACCGTCCCTGGGGGTGCTCAGGAAAAGACTGGATGAGGCACTTAGTGCCATGGTCTAGATGACTGGATAGGGCTGGGTGATAGGTTGGACTGGATGATCTTGGAGGTCTCTTCCAACCTGATTGATTCTATTCTATTCTACCTGAGGGATATTGTAGGAGAGAGCTGGTTTTAATTTTGCAGTTTAAATAACTGTCAGAGCAATTACCTTCACTTGTTTATAACAGGAAAAAATAAATGCAACTCATTCCATTAGGGTCTTGTTGTTGCTGTAGTTTTAGTCTCAGATGCAGAAAATAATGGTATGTTAAGTTTGGAATGTCACTGAGTCATTGTAAATGCTGTTGAGCAATTAAGCCTAATCTATGTGCTTTATATATACTGTATATCCAGTACTGGCTTCACATAGAACTTGTTTTGTTCTTGGTAGCAACAAACTGTCCAGCCACAAGCTAGCCTGACAGTACATGTTGCTGTCATGCAGCTGTAAGACCTAAAATAGCCCTAAGGATTTGGGAGAGTGACAGCCTGTCTGGCAGATGGCAGATGCCATTCAGAGAGGTTGATACCACTCTCTGAGCAGTCAAGAAAGCAGATGGCAATTTTCCAGTTAACTATTGTAGTTGACTGAGAAAACTGCTCAAATAAAAATGATAGATACGTTTTACAAAATAGCAGAGGAGACCTTGTGGTCCAAAGGACACAGTCCTGAAGGTAGCACTTGCCAATTGCAATATGTCAAAAAGATGTGTATGAACTCCACCTTTTTATTACTGTAGCACAAACCCTGGTGCTTGCTGGTACTGCCCTGCTGCCAACATGCTGCAGCTGTTTGTTCCTGTTTGGTTTTCAATGTTATCACCCACCTACTCTCACCTGTGTGCTGAAAGCACTGGAAAAACTATTTATGTCTGGAAATGTCTGTTCTAGCAAATGACACTACTGATGAAGTACAAACACAGACAGGTTTTGGCCTGTCTTTGGAAGTAGATCAGAATGAAAATACAGCAGCTTACTCCCACGTTTGTGCTTGTGTTTTATCCTTACACACAAAAGTGGATTGAAATAAGAGATTTGGGCTGACTGTCACTAAGGTTGTCCTTTAGGGTGGGAGTTCAGAATTTGTTCTGCTAACAAGATAACATCCTGACAAAGAGGGGGGTACTGGAAGAGTAAAATCACAAGATCTAAGATAATATCCCTCTTTGTTTTTTGGGTTTTTTTTTTGGTTGTTGCCATTCACTACTGTTAGCCTACTTAACATTGAGTTCCCATTGCATTATAGCTCATTAAGGGTTTCTGCCAGGATAAATAATTAATCTTGAGTATGTATGTGTTGATAAAAAATTAATCATGTCGATGCTGATTTGCCAAAAGCTGTCTTCCAAGACTGTAGTATATTGGATACAATTTAACTAATGAGATGAACACTCCAGTCTGTTGTTTATTATGCTAACAAGATGACTGGATGGTTTGGAGCATTCTTGGAAGACAGAGGAAATAAATTTTCCTCTCCACACAAAAGAGGAACAATGAAAACCATAGAACTGGAAGGCACCTTGAGATGTCAGATCACATACCCATGGACTACAGCAAAATCAGCTCTGCTCAAACCAGTGCTGACATCTTTAGCAGCGCTGAGCTGGAGGATAACTGGTTCATAAGCTGGAGAGGAGGCTCCCTAAAGGTCTTTCAGTTGGTGACTCAGTGACTGTGCAGTGAGAAATTAGAAGTCTCAACAGGTCCCACAGCTTTTGATCTGTGTTGGGTTTTCAGTTGTTCTGCCTTGTTTGGCTTTTCTGCATTCCTGTGATCACCTTTGGGATGCTATGGACTGGGGCTTGGCTTCCTGAAGAAACAAGCTGTGTGACCCTGCAGTATGTATGTTACCCTAGCTAAAAATACTTGAATCTACTGGACAATTCTTAGACTCATTTACCAGCAGTATGTTAGTCTCAAACTTCTTAGTTTCCTGTTAATTTCTTTAAAATCTGGAGAAGAGAGAGACAGTATTAGAAATCTGCTGAACAAAAGACTGTCTACACAGTGAGGCATCACTATGCCTGTGCACATTACAGAAATTGCTTCTCCTGCAGTAGGCAGTAGAGACACCCAAATCAGCAAGGCAGGAAGTGTAAAGTGGAAACCAAGTGTGGTTTTGCATGGTAGAAGGGAAAGCTCAGATTGTTGCATATGGAACTGCTTTCCATCATTCTTTTTAAAACCTTCATTTTCTCTACCGTGTTTTTGTGAACATAAATAAATATATTCATATTTATATATGAAGAATAAGAAAATGGTGGCATTGTTGTGGTATGATTCTATTGCCCACCTCCACTAACTGTTGGTCATGCCCTCAGGTGCATAAGGCATCTACACCAGGTTGAGAGATTCAGGTCATAGTAAGGGAGAGCACTTGTTACTAACAAGCCAGCAGACAGCTTACCCTGGGACATCTCTAATGGCAACAGCTACCTGTGTTTATAAAACTGAATACTACTGCCCTAAATTCTATTCCAGACCCCGTTCACACGCAGGAGACAGTGATGTAAAAGGCATGGCTAGGTCAGCCTGCACTGTCTTTGTACTGCTATTACGAGTTTTAATCTTTACTTCTATTAAGGCAAAGAAAAATGAAAACAGCAACCAAAGAGAATTTTGAAACTAGACAGCAACCAAATAAGGCACACAAAATGAGCCCGGCAAAAATGAAGACTAGAGCAGGGAGTCAGCATCCCTGGATCAATCTAGCACTTTTTAGAGCTCTATCCATAGGTATTAAGCCTGTATCCCACCAGTCAGCAGCCACATTCTTGATGGCTCTTCCTGGCAGTTTGCTTGTAAGGGTCTGTCTGCCTTTATCCATGTACACTGTCAGCATTGATCCGTGTTAGAGCTGCAGCAGGTGAGCACTGTCAGCAGCAGTTTGAGCAGTATTCCTCCATAACCCCCTGTTCCCGAGCATCCTTGTGGCATCTGCTTGAGATGATGGAAATGGAAAAATAGCTATGATTGCTCAGCTATATTGTCAGCTGGGTGTGTTCTCTCTCTTTTACAATGCAGGAAGCTACCTGGCATACTCATGCTAGTGTTTCTTCTGTTCCTGTCTATCAACAGATGAGCACTTTGTATCAACTGCAAGTTTAATTGTCTTTAGTGCAAGGAAGATACTAGATTTTGTCCTCAGAAATGTCTGCAAAGTAGTGCAGCATCCCACCAATTCTGACTACCAATGCCTTGAATCCAGCAGAAAGCTCTTACTTTCCCCCCATGCACGTTGTGGCTTTGCTGGCCTTTTTGGTAAACTGTTTATTTGTGCAGCATAAGGGCTCCACATGCTGACATGTTAAAGAACAGTCTCAAAATGCTTCTCTAAGCATTGCAGACCATCTTCAACTATAAACTCATCTTACATCTCCTTGGAGTCGAATACAATCTACAACAGAAAAAGCTATTTAGTGTGCTTTACAAGGTGGAAGCGTCAGTCTTTGACAAATTGTAATCTATCCAGTTTAGCAAAAAACAAATTTGGAAGTTTAGGCAAAGTTCTTTGGACATGCTTCAGTACCTCAGTATTGTTGGAGTGAATTTTGGGGGGGAATAGCTTGGATATTACAAAGGAGTGAAATCTATGCATTTGATATGTTAGCACTCTTCTCTATTTTGTGCTACAGAACTGTCCCTTTTCCTGCTGAGTTTTCAGCTTCTTCCCTGGTCCTTACTCACAAACAAGAAATGCTTTACAAACAACTCTAGAACAACTTCAGTGCTGGCTGCCTAACACAGACAGATGGATCAACCTGAGGATGAGTGGCTTGAGCATCATCTGAAAAAAACATTCTAGGCACTAGAGAGCTAAAACAATGGCAGCTTACTGTCACTATTGTTTATTCCAGTCAAATATTGTACCCTGCTCCTAAAGCTTTCCACATGGCACAGCGGGGAGGCAGCTATACTGTCTCAGGCTGACCTTGTCCTCTGGGATTGCTCTACAGTACGTGATGCAGATGCAAGAAGTAACTGGGAGCACACTACCCAGCGTGGCCAGCAGGGCAAGGGAGCTGATTCTTCCCCTTTACTCTGCTCTCGTCAGACCCCACCTGGACTGCTGCGTTCAGTTCTGGAGCCCCCAACACAAGGACATTGAACTGTTGGAGTGAGTCCAGAGGAGGGCCATGAAGATGCTTAGAGGACTGGAGCAGCTCTCCTGTAAGGACAGGCTACAAGAGTTGAGGCTTTTCAACCTGAAGCAGAGAAGGCTTCGAGGAGACCTTGTAGTAGCCTTCCAGTATCAGAAGGGTATCTACAGGAGGGCTGGGGAGGGACTATTTACAGGTCTTGTAATGACAGGATGAGGGGTAATGGATTGAAACTGGCAGAGGGCAGATTTAAACTACATGTGAGGAAGAAGTTCTTTCAAGTGAGGGTGCTGAAACACTGGCACAGGTTGCCCAGGGAGGCTGTGGATGCTCCTTCCCTGGAGGTGTTCAGGGCTAGGTTGGATGAGGCCTTGAGTGACCTGTTCTAGTGGGAGGTGTCCCTGCCTATGGTGGGGGGTTGGAGCTGGATGATCTATGAAATCCCTTCCAACCTAAACCATTCTATGATTCTGTGATAAATTAAAGTCTAGACTGAAGTGTTTAGAACAACAATTTTCCTGTTGAACTTCGTATTGTGAAGAGGGAAAAACCATACTGGCAGCACACATTCTGCCTGCAGGGCACATTTACCTGAACAGGCAGAGCACCCTCCTGGCTGCTGTGATGTGGCATTCATTGTATCTGCCACACACTGAGGAACACCTGGGCCACACTCCTTGGATCAGCACTGTGCCTGTACACCTCTCCAGAGAAGAGACCCATTGTGTATGTAGCATTTGCATCCTGGGGCTGTATATTCAGATCTTCTGGAAATAAAGACCTTCTGTTATGGGATCCCATTATTCTGTTCCCCCATATTCAGCACCCCACCGAGTCTGGGGTAGCCATCCTTGCTCATTTTAGTGTCACAGAGAACACAGTATCACAGTATCACCAAGGTTGGAAGAGACCTCATAGATCATCAAGTCCACCCCATTACCACAGAGCTCAAGGCTAGACCATGGCACCAAGTGCCACGTCCAATCCTGCCTTGAACAGCTCCAGGGACGGCGACTCCACCACCTCCCTGGGCAGCCCATTCCAGTAGCCAATGACTCTCTCAGTGAAGAACTTTCTCCTCACCTCAAGCCTAAATTTCCCCAGGCGTAGCTTGAGGCTGTGTCCTCTCGTTCTGGTGCTGGCCACCTGAGAGAAGAGAGCAAAAATGTGAGTGCAATTCATTTTGGATAAAGGCAGTGATCAGAGCGTCTGATTCGAGCTTGTTATTAGTTACTTATATACATCTTATTAGTTACTTAGATACATCTCTTTCCACCTTGTTTGAAAGTTTTAGAGGTCTCTTCCAACCTAAACCATTCTATGATTCTATGTGTGTGTGTCAGGGCATACAGTAGGATACACTTGTAAAAGCAGCATTTGTGATAATGATGTGGCAATTGAAGTGTTACCTTGTGCTGTAAAGCCTGAGAGAAATCACTGCACTGTTATTGTACCTCACTAATTGCTGTTGTTGTAAACGTGCCTTTCCATTTCGACGAGATGGCTGCACTACAGCAGCTGCCATTAGCAGTAGCTGCTAACCATATTAGAAAAGCCAACTACCTAAATGATCTTTTGTGTGTCACAGAAGTACATTGGTAAAGCTGAAGAGGTATGGGGGCTGGATTGGAAGTTTCTCCTTGAGAAAAAAACGCTTTGTCTTTTGACAGAGGACTCCTTTATCCAGAGCTAGTAGATCACAGAATGAAACTTTGAGGAGCAAAGGGTGTTTATGTACTTGTGAATAAAACAGGTTTTTCTATGTCCAGATGGGTATGTGGCAGGGTATGGCCCACAGCCATACAGCTGAATTCTTTTTATCCCACAAGCAGAATGATCTTGTGCCCAGTGTCTTTCAGGAATGGTCTCTGCCCTGTGCTATCTCCAAAGAGAAGGGTTAATCAGACATTCAGCCTCTTCAGTAGACTGGTGAGATTTTCAGAAGGGCTTAAAAGCAGACTGATGTGCCCTGAAGTGTCATAAGCCTTAATTTAGCGGAGAGTAGAGTGTCATGCCCTGGGTATCATAGTCTTTAATTCACAGATGCCAGCATGGCAAAGCAGCCCTGCAAAGCAATTAGCCTGATCCACTTGTAATTTGAATAGAAATGCCAAAGCATTTGCAGTGCCCACTTAGACCCCCAGAGTTCATGGCATGCATGTTGGAACTAGATCTTTGAGGTCCCTTCCAACCTAAACTACCCTTCTCTTCTCTTCTCTTCTCTTCTCTTCTCTTCTCTTCTCTTCTCTTCTCTTCTCTTCTCTTCTCTTCTCTTCTCTTCTCTTCTCTTCTCTTCTCTTCTCTTCTCTTCTCTTCTCTTCTCTTCATTTCTAGGAGCTTAGGATCTGTTTTCCAGTATTGTTTTAACGTTCAGGCATTTTAAAGATCTGTTTGAGGGTATGACAGGGGCTGAAAATGTTACTGGCCTCCTGGTCTCAGATAGTTCTCCTGTTGTCTTTGAAGAGGAGAACAGGGCGTGTACCAGCATTTAAGCCCTGTGATTCACAGCTTGTCAGATCAGTATGAACAGGCACAATTTTGTGTTTACATTGATATGTCTAGGCTGTAAATTGCTGCTGTGGCTCTGGACTTTGAAATATTATCCCAAACAGATTTAGCTCAAGGTAACCACATGTACTCTTCTGCCAAAAAATAAACCCTGCAACCACCAGCTTTAGCATGTTCTACATCTACAATTATCTTGTATCTATGAATGCAAGAAGGCAAGAAAGGTTTCCAGTTTTTATTCAGCTGATTGGGATGGTAATCTCCTAGTACTGCAGAGATGGGGCCTGATTCTGTAGGGATCAGATAAGACGTTTATATTATCCTGTTGCTAAAGCAGTACAAACAAATATTTGATCTGGCATGAAGGTGCCTAGTATGCCCTGATCACCTTCAAACTATTTTAATAAACCTGAACTGGCAGAACAAAGTCATGCAGGATCAGCAACATGTGTCAGGTGGTGACAACTATTTGCCAATCCATTCTAGGAGCCCTAGTGACAGGTTACAGTATTTCAGCAAAGCCCAGTGTGAATGTCACAATTCAGAGGGTGTGAACAAATATAAAGCAAGAACCTGTCCCAAAGCACCATCACTCAGGCAGAGTAATGCAAAATTGTTTCCTCTGTATCTGTTGTGCCTCTATTTTCCTAGTCAACCAATAAACGCCAGCGTCATGGTTTCGATGCAGACCGAGATGCCAAGAAAATACACAGTGCCTGCAAAGGAGCAGGTAAGAAAGCTCTTGGGTTTCATTGAGAGGACAATATTAGAAAGAGCACCTGCATAAACTTAGGACAGGTCTCATTTTCCAACCATTTTCCTGTAATCTTTATGCTTTCCATCACTTACTGACTCAAAGACCATGCACACCTATGAAACTTTATGTGATTAAGACAAATGGGAAGGGAAGGAAGCTTGTTTCTCAAAGCCTGGTAATATTGTTAATTGCTTGGCTTCAGAGGATTGGGATAAACATATTTGCTTCCTGGAATAGGAACATCAAGCTACCAAGACTGATATGACAGTCATGGGGTCAAGCTAGTTATTTCAGGTTTAAGTTCATGGCTACATGTCCTTTCCCAGGCATTCAAGGACCAGTAAAAAACATTACCTCCCCTATATGCTCATCAGAGCCTACTGCAGCTCCATCAGCTGAAAGGCAATACCTTGCTGTCGGCCTGCATCAGTGTTTTTTAACCAAAAATACTGTCTCCCACATTCTTCTAAGTTTGAAGTAAGCTGACTGACTGCAAGTGTTTATGGGATACTCAGGTCCATGGAGATGACAATGTCCAGCAAAGGAAGAGCAACCAAGCAGCACACAAGTCCAATACATTATCAATTCACTCCATGCATTTGCACAGTGAATGTGTGTTTAAGCATTTCTTCCTAGTATAGCCCTGACATTCAGAACCAGATAGTTAAGTGCTCTTCCTGTCCTGTCAGCTGAGCCCCCTCAAGACAGTTCCCCAGAGGACTCTCCTACTAAGTGTTTGACTCCACTTTCCACTTTGTCCAGTTTTTCCTTCTAGCCTGGGGCCATGTGTTCTGCTGTTACTATAATCAAGAAGATCTGGATGAGATGCCCTGAACTTGTTGTGTATGTACTTGCTGGTGATCTGCAGGAATGAAATGCATCAGCTGCTGCTGAATGCCAATATAATTTATAATCTTAACTTTTGCACTGGTATCTCCTTGGAAATCCTTGTTGGTCTCTGCTCCTGAGAGCCCAAGATGAGGTATGGCACAAAGCCCAGTAGGTGAATGTAAGAGATTAGAAGAGCACAAGGAGAGCATGGGGCAGTGTCCATCAGCAAGACATTCAGGTATCAGCAAGCCTGCCATAGGGCTTGATGCCTTTGATCTGCCCTCTTAACCCTTTGTATGCTATGGCCTTTTTGGCAGTGTACATCACATGCAGGGTCACAGGTCTCTCCTGATTCTCTGTTTCACTACTTGTATATTGAAGAAATAACACCCATGGCAAGCTGCTGGCTTTTGGATGGAAGTGCACCAGGACACATGCATTAATACAATAGCTACTCTATCTTTTGAGCATCCATCTTTCTGGTCCTGTCCCTTTAGCCACAAACATAACAAATGCCTTCCAGCATTTTTTTGCGAACATCTGAGAACAAGAAAAATACAAGAACAAAGTCACTGCCTTTAGTAAGCTACATCCATCCTGTGCGTAACTTACAGCTCAAAGCTGCCTGAGGGCTTCCTCCTGCAGAGGGGCTGCATGTTCAGATCCCCCCCTGGGTCCCTGTAAGATGCAGCTGCTGTGGTGCCCATCACCAGGGTAGTCCATGCTCCCACTTCACTCTCACATACTTCTGCCAAGCACAACAGCATCAGCAGAGACTCAGACCGTGAAGGCTGGTGTCTGCTCCTCTCCTTGACTCCATTTAGCACAACTCAATCTGCACAGGCTGTGGGTTAATGAAGCTGATTTAAACACACCTTTGCTTACCCCAGCATCTCACCCAGCTCCACTGATTCTGTTGTGCTGGCACAAACATTTGCGCACTTAATGAACTGGATCTGGAGGCTGAAATCTTGAGACTACTCAAACAAGCAGGTTTTTTTGTTCTCTTTTGAGTCCTTGTTTTCTTTCCTCTGCATTAGATTGCTGGTTAAATAATTTCTATACATTACTTCTTTTTCAGGAACTGATGAAAAGAAAATTATTGAAGTCTTGTCAAGTCGAACATCAGAGCAGAGACAACAAATAAAACAGAAGTACAAGGCTCTGTATAACAAGGTATTTAGAAATAGATGGCCTCTCTGTTTCAAACCACTGCCAGCTACAAATACAGCCTAAAGACCTCTGCCTCTGAAAACATCAAGGGCACAGTGGATTTAATGACCCAAGGTTCATAGAATCATAGAATCAACCAGGTAGGAAGAGACCTCCAAGATCATCCAGTCTAACCTAGCACCCAGCCCTGTCCAGTCATCTAGACCATGGCACTAAGTGCCTTATCCAGGCTTTTCTTGAACACCCCCAGGGATGGTGACTCCACCACCTCCCTGGGCAGCCCATTCCAACGGCAAATCACTCTCTCTGTGAAGAACTTCCTCCTAACATCCACCCTGTACTTCTCCCAGCACAACTTGAGACACCAGTTAGTTTGTGAGACAGCAGTTCATTTTATCTCCTAAACTACCAATCATAATTGGAATCTTAAGCCTCAGAGTCTTCTTAAAATCAGCCTGAACCAGATCAGAGCATTTCAGTCGCAGCTGCAAGAGCTAGAAAATAATTTATAACTGAAATGGTTTTGGTTTCTTTTCAGCTTCAGCACATTTGGAGAAAGAAACCAGTGTAAAAGGGAAATTTTAAGTCAGAGTCTCTCTCAGACCAGATGGAAATTCAGAGGAAGTATTTGATCTTACATCATTATATTTTGTCTGAGTTTAATAGATGTAGTATTTATTTCTTCCAGTAATGGAATAGAACATGTTGTAAAACTAAGAAATATCTTTGGGCACTTGACTTCTGGAAGAGGAAACCCAGACTGTCTTAAAGATTTTGCATGTAGGAAAAATAAAGCCTCTAGTATGTTACTTAGGTAAACAGCTGAATCCTACAGAGCTTATTATAAAATTGCCATTTTCTTAATATCTGCTTACTCATTAGTCATTAATCAGTGTCAGTAAGGCAGCATATGAAAGCCTTTTATATGTAAAACTCATAGCAAGTACGATAAAGATTTTGATTACATAAATACTCTAGATTTAGTTCTATCATGAGGATTAACAACAACAGGCATTAGAAATGTGCAAGTGCCACAGAACCTCTCTGATACATCAGCAGCCCTTCTTGCTTGCCTGGGCAGCCTGAATTTCTGGGGAAGGAGCTCTAAGTTTTACTGTTTCATTCTCCTGCTGCTCCAGGAAGCAGGTGGTGCACGAGTTGAAACTGCTCCAACATAGATGACGGCTTCTGGCTTGAGTAGATTGAGTATTCACTTGTGCTGGTGTAAGAGAGTATTTAAGAACAATGAATTCAGAGCTGGGCTTCTCATTTGTTGTCCTGAACTTGTCAAGTACTTCCCCTACTACAGGAAATGTTAACTGCAAGACAGAGCTTCAAATAAATCATCAGTAGGCATCATTCTCAGCATAAATACACTAGCTCACTCTTCTCCACGGTCTTATTAGATTCTTAGTCAAGCAGATCATACAGTTTGGGTGTTCCTCAACCCCCCCCACACACACACTTTAGAAATCACCCAGACTAGACTCAGCCAGCTCTGGAAATTTGAATGAAGCTTATATTCATAGCTGGCACAATTTACAAGCAGATATTTACAGTATATACAGTTATAGACAGAAATAGACAAGGTGAAAGTAATACAGAAACACAACAGCCCTCCCAGAAACCTGAGTCCCCAGGAGGGGCTCTCAACCACCCCTTCACCTTCCCCCTATCCTTCTCAACCTTAGCCCAGTCCCAAGGAAGGATAGAGGTTCAGCCAGAAGGTTAGGAAGCAAAGTGGATTAGTCCAAAATGGAGGGTGAGGTTAGAGAGTAAGATACAGCTCAGCCAGTTCCCCAGCAGCAGCCCAAGTGAGACATACCAAGTGAATTGATTATCTATGTTTTGCTTTTCATGCTTATACATCTCAGCAAGCCTCTGAGCGAAGCAGACATCACCATTGTTTTTCTTTCACAGCCTGTAATCTAGTTCTTCTCACCAAAACATTCTAGCTAGCTTCAAACTAGCACAATACTACAGAAGGTTGGGGTTGCTTGGTTTGGGGTTGGGCTTTGTTTGCTTTTTGGTTGGTTGATTGATGGTTTGGGGTTTTTTTGGTTATTATTATTGTTGGTTTGGGTTTTGTTTGTTTTGGTGGTTTTTTTGGTTGGTGTTTTCTGTTTTGGGGTTAGATCGGTTTGGTGTTTGGTTTGGGGTTTTTGTTTGGTGGGGAAAATACTGACTGCGTAGCACCAAAATACGTTGTAGAATTTTGTTGCTTCCTCTAGCAAGCCAATTTTAACCAAAAGTGAAGAGATGTTTAGTAAATTTTATTCCTTCTGTTGCAGCTCTTTCAAAGCAGGAAGTTTCTGCAGTTGTGTTTCACAGTGAAGTCTCCTGTTAAGCTCTTAAAGATGCTGGTTTCCATGTATTTAAACAAGTCAACACTGGGATATTATCAATTGGTATTTGAAGATGGGAAAATAATTTCTTTCAAAGAAAAAAAAAAAAGTAATTTCTTTGGAAAACAACAACAGTCTGTGTATTTGAAGACATTTTTAGGGCTTTTGTCCCTTTTTAGTACAGAAGGAGCTTTGAAATCATTACGTTCCCTGAAACAAGTTAGGAAAACCTCAAATCCCACCTCAGGTTTTGCGTTGACCTTTCCAACTATCCCCACAGGACATGGAGGAGGTCCTGAAGGGAGACCTGAGTGGGCATTTTGAAAAGGCTGTGCTGGCTCTGTTGGACCTGCCCTGCGAGTACGAAGCCCGAGAGCTTCAAAAGGCGATGAAGGGTGCTGGGACAGATGAGTCGCTGCTGATTGAGATTCTCTGCACACGAAACAATAAGGTTGGGACACTGACAGTAACCTTCCTTAGGTAGCAGGACTAAGTGCATCCTCCCGGGAGGAGGAGGGTTCAGACCAGCAACCCTGGGTGAAACAGCCATCATCAGCGGTTCCAGCAGTAATGTTACCATACTGGAGCTGAAGTTGCTTGCAAGACTTGAGAGAAATAAAATTAAAATTCCTTCCTTGGTCCTACTCTTATCTCTCATGGGGGGCATAAGGACAACACTGATGACAGAGGAATCCCTAAGTGCCTGTTGAAGCCAACTTTGGCACTGCTTTGGTTGTTTAGAGATGGCTCCCACTACATATGGGAATGTGATCCTCTTCCAAAATCCCTTTAGCTTTTGCCTAAGCACAACTGAAAGCAGCAGGACAGCTGCAGAAGTCAGGTATCCCTTGAAACGCTGTACTACACTGGGCTGGGTTTGAGCCATGTCTCTGTAAGTCCCTGGAATTTGACTTCTCACACCCCCATGCCTGCTTTGCTTCAACAACATGGACATGATATTGAGTTTCTGGGACTTTGTTTGCTTGCATACTTATTTATTTATTTTCCAGGTATTTCCCCCTTATGTATTTATTTGATTTTTTTTTTCCCCCCTAGGAAATTGTAAACATAAAGGAAGCATACAAACGGCGTAAGTAGTGTTGTCTTTCAAACACCTTCATTTGAAGCCTTTGTCACTGGGTGAACACTCACAGGTTTGTTTTTTTTCCCCTCGGCAGTCTTTGACAAGGATCTAGTGTCTGATGTTAAAAGTGACACAAGTGGCTCCCTACAGAAGATACTGGTCACTGTGCTAGAGGTAAGGCAGCTATCTGCCAGAGGTATTTCCTTTTCTTTGTCCTATCTACCTTGAGTACTCATGTTAGCTGATATTTTTAATAATGTAATTATGGCATGTGATATAATAATCACAGGATCACAGAAACATCCAGGTTGGAAAAGCCTCTCAGGATCACCAAGTCCAACCTATAACCCTATAACTCTACAAGATTCATCTTGAACCATATGCCTAAGCACCACATCCAAACGACCCTTAAACACAGCCAGGGTGGGTGACTCCATCACCTGCCTGGGCAGCTCATTCCAGTGCCTGACCACTCTAGCTGTGAAAAACTTTTTCCTACTGTCCAATCTAAACCTACCCAGTCTCAGCTTGAGGCCATTCCCCTTTGTTTTGTCTCCAGTTACCTATGAGAAGAGACCAGCAGCAGCCTTTCCACAATGCCTTAACTAAGCGAAAAAACCCTTATTCTTCATTATAAGAGCCTTCTTTGGCTGCACCTTTTTAATATATACAATTTTCATTTATCAAATCAGAAGTAATTTTACACATTTCTGGTACTTTGAAAACTTTGGTTTGTTATTATTTGTACTGTTTAATATATACAATTTTCATTTATCAAATCAGAAGTAATTTTACACATTTCTGGTACTTTGAAAACTTTGGTTTGTTATTATTTGTACTGTTTAATATATACAATTTTCATTTATCAAATCAGAAGTAATTTTACACATTTCTGGTACTTTGAAAACTTTGGTTTGTTATTATTTGTACTGTGGTAATGACTAGAACAGCCATTCAATGTCATGGCTACATTATGCTGAGTTTTGCTCCAAAGCAGCAAAATCTGATTTCCATCTCAGCTGAGGACAGTTGATGCAGTTCAGGCAGTAAGTCCATACAGAATGAGTAAGAAAGAGATTGCTCTTATGTTAGTTTTCCATTCACACACACACACATAAAGCATATTTTCCAGAGAGAGTAATTTCCCACTGGAATGGGCTGCCCAGGGAGGTGGTGGAGACATCATACCTGGAGGTGTTCAAGAAAAGACTGGATGAGGCACTTAGTGCCATGGTCTAGTTGATTGGACAGGGCTGGGTGCTAGGTTGGACTGGATGATCTTGGAGTCTCTTCCAACCTGGTCAATTCTATGATCCTATGATTTTCTTTCAAACCATCTACATGAAATAAGAATAATAATTATTATTATCTCCATAATAACTAAGAAGAGTAGGATCACACCTGGAAATGCAATGTGGTGGCCACTCTGATAAGATAGCCCTGAGAAACGAAAAAGATTCCATAAACAGAAGAAGCTTTAAAGAACTGTCACATCACTGAATACATCACAGTTAAATTCCCATTCTGGAAAGCACTGATGCAGCTCTTTTCAACCTCTTGGAGTTTCTTTTCAGGAGTGACCAGTACATATGATTAATATATATATTTTTTTTCTCAGTGATTAGGCCTTCACAGTTTCTACCAGGAAATGATAGTGAATGCTCAAAGTATATATATAGTCTAGTCAGGAAAATGTTTCTCAGTTACCAGGCTGCATCTAGCACTATAAAAACTATTAGCATTTCACTGCAGGTACTGGGAGCCTTTTTGCAGCAGCTAATTGACAGATGCAGCAGCTGCTTTCCTAAGAAACGTTGTGGTTTGAGCCTAAGGTGCTGTATGTATAGCAGCTCAGCCCCCCAGGTGTGAAAGTCAAAGGCTGGCCTCAACTCAGTCTCCATACCTCAGCTCTGCTCTCACCCTGATGTCTGGATGTTCACAGTACCACTTTCTACTGGTGAAAAAAATAGCTGCAAAAAATGACAGAAAGCAGAACCAAAAAACAAACCAGGTGGGAAGGGACCTCTGGAGCTACTCCAGTTCAATCATCTTCAATGCAAAGCTAATTCCAAGCTCAGATCAAGTTCTGATTTTGTTTTCTTCTCTGGACACATGCTGGCTGTGGAAGGGAGCAAGAACACTTGATGATCTCAAAGGTCTCTTCCAACCAAAATGATGCTATGACTCTATGATTCTATGACTTTAACACCAAGAGGATGGCAGAAATTCTGGGGAGAAGGGGAACTGGTGGGCCACCCTGCCACAGGGGAGCATCCACAGGGAACAATCTGGAGTTGTGCAGCTGCCAAAGGCTAATAGTCCCTTCCTGCTCCAGAGGGAACAGACTGCAATCTCTCTAGGCTTCCAGCACGTAGCAATTAAAACTAGGCAACAAACCCTACCGTGCAGGCTTCAACTCTTCTGATGGTTTGGGAGTTACACCTCCCTGCCCCTTATGAAATCACCCAGATTAGACCCAGCCGGATGGAAGTTAAGGAATAAAGCTTTATATTCCCAGCTTAGCATAAGATACAAGCAGGTATTTACAATACATTACAATACTTACAGCTATATACAGAAATATACAAGTTAAGAGTACTACAGGAACACAACACCCCTCCCAGAAGCCAAAGTCCCCAAGAGGAGCTCCTAACCACCCTTCCACCTTCTCTCCACCCCTCTACCTTATCCCAGAGTCTGCCTTATGTGCAAGGTGGGATCGGCCAGGGGTGTTAGAAGCAGAAGGGTTAGTTGCACAGATCCAAGCAGGAACACACACTCTGACAGACAGAGACTCTCACACTGTCTTATCTATGTTTGTGTTCTTGTTTTCATATGTCTCAACAAACCTATAAGCGAAGTAGACATCACCACTGTTTCCTTTTCAGAGCCTATCATCTAATTTCTCTCGTTAAAATATTCCAATTTGCCTCAAACCAGCACACCTCTACAGTCAGCAAACCCAGGGACGGCAGTGAATGGGAAGAGACTGTTCAAAGCTGTATCACCGAGTCCCTCTGGGCCCTGTTACCAGGAACTTTCAGCAGATGGCGGCAGAACTATAACCAAAATAATTTGTGAGGGCCACAAGAGACTCTTCCTTCCACTAGGCAATGTAACCAGCACTTGAGCTGTTTCCCTTTATGCTTATGTCCTTCTCTGTAGGCAACTCGAGATGAGACCCAGCAGGTCAATTCAGAGCTCGCTGAGCAAGATGCCACAGATCTGTACAAAGTAAGTGGAATGATGGGAAAATCTCCATTAGCCCCGTGCTGTGTGGCAAGATCTGCCTCGAGGGTGATAAATGCACCGAGAATGGGGGCAGAGGCAGAATAAGGAGACGAGCAAAGGGGCCACGGGATGGAGCTTGGTAGATCAAGGGCTCTGGCTGACTTTTTGTCTCTATTGTGAATAAACAAGTGCTTTGGAGAAATAACATCTAATCTTTAAGGCAGGAGAAGGACGCTGGGGAACGGAGGAGCTGGCTTTCAATGTGGTCTTAGCAAAAAGAAGCTATAGTCAGCTGAGAGCTACTTTTCAAGCCTATGAAAAGGTGAGTTACTTTATTAGAATCATACAATTGTCAGGGCTGGAAGAGGCCTCAAGGATCATCTGGCTCCAAACCCCCTGCCATGGGCAGGGACACCTCACACTAGATCAGGTTGCTGAGAGCCCCATCCAGCCTGGCCTTAAAAACCTCCAGGGATGTGCGATATGGGTTGCATAGGGCCTGATATAGTTTACCAGCTCTACAGTGACATCAAGCAGGAGATCCTTTCTTTGCCATTTTAAAACTTCTGGAGTGCCTGGGGGGGAAATTGTGCATAATTCAATCCTGATGTTATGGAAACAGGGGACACAAGCTGTATCTTCCACTGGTGAAGAACCTATTTTCCTTCATAATCTACACAACATCCAGACACATAAATTTTGCAATGTTGTTTCCTTTCTAGAAGGAACAGCAAAGGGACAGGTTCACAGTCTGCTGCCCTAAAGTTTTGCTTTTCTGGTCTTTTCCTCTCCTTCTCCAAAGCAGAGCCTTGTGAGGTCCCTCCTCCTGATCCTTTGCTTCACATGCTTTTATTGACTGGGCAGAGGCACATCTCCAGCCTCTTCCTTTCTTCCCATGTTGGACAGACAGCCTGTATAGGTATTTTGCTGTGCTCTCCTCTGTCTTCAAACATAAACCAAAGTAGGCAGCAGGATTCTGGCTGTCTGCTACTTTTCCACGTGTCACCCACCGGGGACACTTTACTCATGCCTGGGCCTGGAGCTGACCCCCACTGAAACTTGTCTCCTGGAAACGACCTGAGAAAGTCAAAGCAGTGGGGAATCCAAGATCCTTCTCCTGCCAGTGAAATGGAAACTCAGTAATTTTATTTATTCTCAGGAGAAGGACCCCCCTACAGTCTCTTGATCACAGTCTTGCACTTCCCTAGGGTTACTCTAAGTTCATCAAAAAACTATAAGCCTAGGCACTGGAGATAAAAAACTTCAGTCAAGGCCACATTTCAGTGTCAGCATAATAAGGGATCCATAGCTGGAAAAATGTTTGCAGTTTAATCCAAGTTTTGGGTTGTTGCAGGCAGGAGAACAAATCCAGTCACTAACTAATACTCTCCCTCAAAGTGGCCCAAATATCAGGGGTTCAGTTAAATGCTCCAATAGCCAAGCTACCTTGGCTTTTTGATTCCTGAAACCAAGTAGATGATCCACCACATCCTGCCTGGCTGTACTTGAGGTAGAAGTGGGCCAAGATTAAAGCCATGCTAACATCAGTCCTCCTCTGCAGCTGGAAAGTAGGGCAAGATCTAAACCACTCTGAAGGTTTGCAAAACTGAAGTTTAAATCCTCAGAAGGCACCCCTTGCTGCCTTGTACACATGATCTCCCAGGTCTGACCTAAAAGCCCACTAGTGTCTTGAACCATGCAGTGCCATCCTGATAGGCAAAACAGAGCAAAGTAAAAACCTGCCAGGTTCACGAAGTTCACAAAGTCAGGGTAAACTCTGTATTGAAGTAGCAGTCATTTTTTTGTCCCCTTTCCTACAGAACAATACCAAACCAGAAACAACTGCAGTGCTTGTAAACTTTCCCTGAGAAGCCAAAGACAATAAGTTAAAAAAGCTTCACAGGGCTGGTAATGCTCCAAAAATTATCTCATTTGTGTGGGAGCCATCCAGAGCCTTTGATAGAGGGGTTAGAGGAAGATCAAACAGTTGCTCCTGAACAGAGGTCACTCAAGAAGAAGCTGCTGCTTCTACATCCTAGAAGCCCTCATTCACACACATGTGACTGATGTAGGTTATCCATGTCTCAACCATTGTGCCTCACCTGGGTGCACACACCTTTTTTGGTCACAGTGGATCTGTGAGTGCTTATACCAGAGGACAATTTCATGCGCCCTTGAATCACTCTCTTGGGAAGGCTCTGAACTGGCCTTTTGCCATCAGATCCAAAATCTGATGCTGTTTTTTTGGTAGTGGGATGAAGTGTGCAGACAGCAGATCTTACAGCCCCTTTTTGTTGTCTTCATAGGTGTGTGGGAAGGACATTGAAGAATCCATTAAAAGCGAGACATCTGGAGACCTGGAGAAGGCCTATCTTACTCTTGGTACGAAGAAGAAGAAAGTAAAAAGAAACCCAGAGCTTTCTTTTCTAGTTGTGGCCTTCATTTTGACATTGGTTGTTGGGGATCTGTGTCTTCTAGCCTAGCAACAGCCATCCAGACAGCCCTAAACTGAACTGCCACACCTGCCAGTAAAAGAAGACACAGTTTTCAGTAGTGATTTGGACCTCTTGGTTTTAGAAATAAAACTAACTAGACAGAGTTGCTCTCCACTCAACTAAATTATCTGCCGTCTAACACAAGGTGGCCTCCTCTAAGCTGCCCATAAGGCCATATCTGTTAAGTTCCAGCAAATGCCAGGGCATCCCAAGAAGTGTGCTAGCCAGCCACCACAGAACTGTGCAAGGTCATGACAGCAATTTTGGACGGTGGATGATTGTGACTGGTATTCAACCCTGTGCCCTGGCTCTGCTTATTATCTGGACCTCGGGCCTCCCAAATCTTGCTCCTGTGAGCTGTGAAGAGAGCAACTACCCAAGAATAGATGGGCAAGAGGAACTCCAGAGGGGCAAGTGCTCATTTTTATTCATTTCATTTTCACTGTGAAATGGCAGAGTGCTCAGTTCTGGTCACCTCACTGTGTAACATGCTTTTCCTTGTGGAAAAATGTACATCCCCATTCAGACTCCAAGACTTCTCCTTGCATACTGATAAGGGACTAAGCACAGAATGAAAGCCCTTTAGTCTGAGCATAAACCCTAGAAAGTTTCCTTTATTTCTTCTTTATTTATTTCCTTCTCCTTGAAGACATACCACAAAATGTAAATAACCAGCTTAATGAAACCTCTTACTGTTTTCTCTAGTCAGCTGTGCCAAAGACTGCCCAGGTTACTTTGCTACTCTTCTGCACAAGTCAATGAAAGGAGCTGGGACTGATGAAGAGACCTTGATTCGCATCCTTGTGACCAGGGCTGAGGTAGGGTACCCTGCGATCTGTAATAGCTCACATCAGCTCTGGGAGAAATACAAATGTAGAGAGTGTGGAGCGAGTCCTGGCAGATCATGTGCTCAGTCAACCCATTTCAGCCCAATGACATCAGTGGTCACACTCTGCTTTTGTACCCAAGCAACTCTAATTTTGATATTGCATCTATTTCTGTTTTCAAAAGAACTAAACCAGAAAGCATGCAGGCAATTTCAAGTGGAGTCAACTGTACCTAGTTAAAAACTAACCCATGGGGAAGTCTGGCCCAAATAATAACATGTGTAAAAGTAAATTCCTAGTAAAGCAATGATAAAGCAGCAGTTCCCAAATTGGGAACTGCTTATAAACATATGCTGCCAATTCTTTCTGATGCCAGCTGTGAAAAACAGATGGGGAGGAGGGTAGAAAAATAAAGAGCTAAAGGACATAATTGTAATTTTTAAAAGCACAAAACTGCATAAGACATTTGAGATCTTAAACATAGTCTTTAAGTTTTCATTCCTTGTAAGGAATGTGTAGGTTGTAACTCCGGCGCTCAGTCTTGACACTGAGGAGGAGTTGTTCACAGGGCCAAGGGGAGCTTAATTTCTCAATGATCAGCAGTGTGAGAAATTAGACTCCAGGGCAGTCTCTCTGTTGAGACATAGTCCAATCAAGATAACATTTAAACCCCACAGTGATAAACATCAGTCCCGTGCTGTGGTGCTCTTTCACAGGAAAGCTCATGACAAAGCATTTAATTAACACACTCTGAGCCCTGTATTAACCAAAAAATTACTTCTGTAGAACGAAACTCTCTTTTAGCCACACTCCTGGAAGTGCCTTTTTCCCTGCTCACCGCCGTGGAGTAGCCTCAGAATCTTGTACCAACCTGTGACAATTTGCCCGATACAAAGGCGGTGCTGGAACAGCACTGCTAAGCACCAGGCAGAGATGCCCCTGACCACCCCAGCATGGCTCTTCACACAGGCCCATATTGGCCTCTTCTCAGCTAGCATCCTCTCACCACACCATCTCATGTGGCCTTACCTCAAATCCAAATGTTAAGCTGAAAGGCCTCCAAGATTTTTAATCTGCTTTCTCCTCTCCTCCTCCCACTGAGTGTGCTGGACCTTGGATCAGACCCTAGAGGTTTTTGTAGGCGCAGGGCATTTACTCAAAGCACATCCCACTCTTCTAAAGTGGTTCTTGGTTTCTCCTCAGAGTGACCTGCCAGCAATAAAGGAGAAATTCCAGCAAATGTACAAGAAGTCGTTAGCTGAAGCTGTGCGATCTGATACCTCTGGGGACTTCAGAAAGTTGCTGCTGGCTCTTTTGCACTAGAAAGCCATCCAGAATGAAGAGGCATGCTGAGCAGCCACCTCTTGATTAGCTTCCAAAACAGCATCCAAAAAATGTGGCATTAGCAGTAAGAGAAAAAATTCAATTTCTTTTCTTTCCAAGTAGGGAACACGTTGCCAAGTAATGCTGGATGTGAGGTTTATGTTATGGCTATCTCACCAAATGTCCTTAAGCAATAAAGACAGGTTAAAAACCCTGAAACTAAATCGCCCTCTTTGTGTTTGCGTATGTGGAGGAATCTTCTGTCCTTGTTTCTTCTGGGTACACTTTCTGTCTTTCTCTTGTTCTGGAGATTATCTTTGTCCTTTCTCCAATTCTACTGGTGCCAGGTGATGCATTTTCTCTCTGCCAAGAGAAAATGGGTAGTCATTTCTCCTCAGCCCATTGTCACAGCCTTTGAACGACCTGAGGACTGTGAATTAATGATTTGAGTCAGGGCCTGATTAAATTCCTGCTATCATCAGGAAAGGCTGGAGTGATTTCCCTGTCTGTGAGTTGCTCTCTCTGCATAGTCATCTCCTAAGTCATCCCGGGAAGGAGAAAGGATTTGAAGTCCCCATTGGCACCATCTCCAAGGCTCCGGTGGAGCATAGCTGGGGAAGAGATGAGGCTTCATGAGGTGGATCTGTCAGACAGGAAAATGCTGTTCCCACAGAGGCAGACTATGGGGCCTCAGAACAGCTGCACGGTCACCAGCCTCAGAGGTTTCCAACACCTGACTGGATGAAATCCTGAACAACCTGACCTGATCTTACGGTTCACTGTGCTTTGAGCAGTAGGTTGAGCTAGAGACCACCAGAGGTCTCCTCCTCTCTGAGTTACCCTTTTATCCTATAATCATGAGAGAAGGTGTAGGTGAAAAATAACATGATAGGGCCTGACAAATAAGAGGAAGAGAAGTGTCTGGGTCAAGGAGATGGGCTTGTGAGCTTTTTCTCTGTCTGGCTCCTTCCTCCTTTTGAGGGGACAGCTCTGCTGGGGAACAGGTCTTTCAGACCTAGATCCTCTGAAGTATGATGGCTGAGGACATCTAATTTCCATTGCAAGCACTGTTTCTGATGCACAGAATCTGCTTCTCCCTGCTTGTATCAGTGTCACAGCAGTAGCAGCTGGTCATTTAGTTATAGCCTGTAAAGAAAGGGAAAAGCAAATGGGAGATGGAAAAGATAGAGGGCTCTTACGAACAATGATCCATGTGTCACACAGGTGTAAGAGGTCATTCTGGTGTTTTAGAGGCCTGAACCTACTTTAGCAACAGTTCTAGCAACCTAAAAATATCAGGGCCAGATTCTGAACCTGAAATGAACCATCTGATGCCAGATTTGCCTTTATCAAAGGCATTCTAATGTTCAGTCCTGGAAAGTGCAGAGCAGTGCAGGATCTGTGTATCTTCATGTTGCTGTTGCCATGGGACTCTTGTAACCAGAGACTATAGAAAGGATAGATGAATAGACTACTTAAGTGTCCAGTATCCCTAGTGATATTTTATCCTCCAGAGGTCACACTGTATGTTCAGTCCAAGATAAGCTGGCAGGTACCCATTCTCAAATGATGTAGTTTTAAGGAAAAGCCAGTGGGTGTCTGAAATGGAGAGGAAAGGGCTGGTTTAGGCAAAGGATTTGGTTTTAAATATTCCAACAAAAGTGCCCAAAGCTATATGAATCATTTCTGTGAAACCTCTAGAAGCTCAGCACACTTTAAACCCAGCTATGTCCTTATTTAATGTGAAGCACATAACTTTGGCAGCCAAATTTATTTTTGCCTAAAGACTGTTTTAATTAACACTAGTAGGTCATTCTGACTAAAGAAGGAAGAGTACAATTGCTTTCATCTTAATCTTTCACTCTTTAATTAGAGATTGGCCTGAAACCAGGCCAGGAGCCCATATATCTTCACATCCACACATACTGGGCCAAAGTCATTATTGAATTACATGCTGTATCTCTCTATCTGGGCACAATACATACAGTGACGGCTGTGACACTTACAAAGTTGATCTGTGTCTCCAACGATGTAAAAATATAACTTGTCCCTATGCCTCTGTAGCAAAGTTTGTCAGGGGTTCGAAATTCAAGTTCAGATTTCATATCAGTGTTTACAAATACGGTCTGTTGCCTTGCCTACAAAACCAGAACCGAATGCAAATTCAGTCAGGTTTTAAACTAAGCTTGAGTTCAGAATGAAGTATCACACTAATGTGAACAACACCTGGTGGTAGAGGACTCAGGAAAGGCAAGTTTCCTGAGCAGTGAAACAGAAAATGAGTAGTGCCATAGTTAGAGAGGAAGGAGAGGGAAGGACCATAAGGGTATCTGAACTTAAAGAATAGGAAGAACCAGGTAGTTGGTGACTGGTAGCAGCAGAAGGAAGTTAGCAGACTTCTCTGTGGGCAAGAGGCAGCATCAGTACGTTGCCACAAAGAAAATTCCTATCAAACATACAGATAAAAAATCTCCCAGGAGAGTGTTTTGGGACTGGAGCAGATCCTGTGTCTAGATCCTATGTCTAGAAAGGTTGTCTAGAAAGGTTGAAAGGGATCTTGGGGTGTATTAGGAAGAGTGTGTCCAGCAGATCAAGGGAGCTTCTCCTTCCCCTCTACTCTGCCCTGGTGAGACCTCATCTTGAATACGGCTTTCAGTTTTGGGCTCCCCAGTTTAAGAGGGACAGGGATCTGCTAGAGAGGGCCCAGCAGAGAGCTACAAGGATGATTGGGGGACTAGAGCACTGCCTGATGAGGAGAGGCTGAGGGACTTGGCGCTGCTTAGTCTGGAGAAGAGAAGACTGAGAGGGGATTCAATAAATGTTTATAAATACCTGAGGGCTGGTCAGGACTGGGGGGACAGGCTCTGCTCACTTGTGCCCAGCGACAGGACAAGGAGCAATGGGTGTAAGTTGCAGCACAAGAGGTTCCACCTCAACACAAGGGGGAACTTCTTTACTGTAAGGGTCACAGAGCACTGGAACAGGCTTCCCAGAGAGGCTGTGGAGTCTCCTTCTCTGGAGACTTTCAAGGCCTGTCTGGATGCGTTCCTCTGTGATCTGTGCTAGACTGTGTGATCCTGTTCTGGCAGGGAGGTTGGACTCAATGATCTCCTTGGGTACCTTCCAACCCCTAATATCCTGTGATCCTGTTATAAGGAATATTTTGACTTGTCCCTCTGTCTACCTAGACTGTAAATTTGGGGAAAGGGTCAATCTATCTCCTGATAACTGTGGGAGCTGGTAGTCATGAAAAGAGTGCACATAACACTGAGTAAGTTCAGTGAAGTCTCTGCCTTAAACAGTCCTTTTTTCCTTATCCGTATTTGTTCATTTTCACCTGAATTGTAATAGGATCAGTGCATGAGTTTTAGAACCCATCTGACATCACCAATCTTCTCTGTGCACCTGTCTGCTGGCCGATTAGATTACAGCTTTTTTCCACTCTGTTGCTTAGTGAATGATAACAGACATTTCATCATTCCATTCCATTAAAACATAAGAAGAGCTGCTCAGGGTCAGATCAAAGGTTCAGCCATCCTAACTCCAAAACTGAGCAATCCCAAACACTTAAGGAGGCAGAGAAGGAGCAGGATGAGTACACAGCATTGCAGAAAGTAGTTGTTCTTCAGTGTACATTTCCATTTACTAGAAACTGACCACTGACGCCATTCATACAGTAGCAGTCGTAGCTGTTTAATAGTCCCCAATGGCTCCAGCCTCCCTCAAGGGTTACTGGGGGAGCTGTAGCCCCATATCCCAAAGAGCTTCTGGGTAAATAAGCCCACTTTGCCACTTGCACTTGGTGTTCAGACCAGCCCCATCATCCATGCAACATCTCACTCCTGTGGTTAATATAACATCTCGTCCTCCCAAAAAAAAGGCTACTCAGGCCTGGTTCAGTCAACAGTGTGTCACCCTAGGAAACCTCCCTCAAGAACTCATTCAAAAGAGACTTTCTCAGACAAGTTACAGTGTCTCACAGAAGATAGAGCTTTTCCCCTTTTCCTTCTCACTGGTAGTCATGCTGCAGCAGAAGGGGCTATACAGGACATACTGTGCTAGGACACACCAGGAAAAAATACTTCTGTTTATTTAGAAAGGAAATCCTAACTAAGCCGTGCTGATGTGCCCACTTGGTTGGAGATGTGTCTGGAACCATAACTTCTGGGAAAGGAAAAAGAGAGAGTGTAAAGCAGGAGCTCCTGTTTGGGAGCCTTGGCCCCAAATTGGCAGGGACCTGTGTGTGGGGACTCAGCAGGGAGCAGCAACCCCCCCGAGAGCAATAAGCTATTTAAACAGCACATGCTGTACTCTGGGTTAGCAGGAGTTTGCATAACTGTGCAAAGCCCTCGAGCCTGGGATCTTCTAAATAAATGCCACATTTATCAGTATCTAAAGCAAAAGAACATCCCACCTACCCCTTCTTGACCCCATAAAATGGTATAGTTAGGGAAGTCACACAGCATCATTTGTTTCCCTAAGGGTTAAAAAAATAATCCAGAGCCACTGCCAGGAAGAAGCAGAACTAAACAGGCAGCAAAGAGTTAGAGCCAGAACAGAGATATGAAACTAAATCATTCATCAAAACAGACTATAACGAGAGTATATACATACAGAGCAAGAAAGAGAGGGAGAGGGTGTTTTGTTTGGGTAACTAATGTTCTCTGGACAAGGAGAGAAAAATTCTCCTTTGAGTTTTTAATGCCACTCTAAATATTTATAGCGCAATCATGGCCAGCTGGTGAGGCAGTGGTGTTGGCAAGCAGGACAGGGAGGGTGCGCTCTCCCCCCAGAACCCAAATACCATCCTCTAGATTGTCTCTTTACTCCTCTCTCCCCCCAGAACCCAAACACCATCCTCTAGATTGTCTCTTTACTCCAGCAGAGGTGAAAGGGTGCACATCACCATGTTTATCCTATCAAGTGAGTCACTCACCGCAGTCAAGTCCAGTGACTTCTGCCTTTCCCACCCCTCAACTTGCCTGGCCATTCACACTCAGAATCACAGAATCACTGAATCACAGAATGTCAGGGGCTGGAAGGGACCTCGAAAGTTCATCCAGTCCAACCCTCCTGCCAGAGCAGGATCGCCTATACCAGATCACGCAGGAATGCATCCAGTCGGGTTTTGAATCTCTCCAGAGAGGGAGACTGCACAACCCCCCTGGGCAGCCCGTTTCGGTTCACACACATATGAACACACACCCACAGACTGTTCATGCAGGCAAGATGCCACAGCCTCCAAAAAGATACTCCAACCCAAATCAGCCCCGTCTTTAACATGGGTCTGTTGTTATGCTGCATTGGAAAGTCTCTGGGAAAGGCCACACACGGCATGACCCAGGATGCGAAGCCGCTGTTTATAGAGGAACAGGCTGCCCCCGTGCCTGCAGTCTGCTAGGCTGCCGACGTGGGGGCAGGAACATATGGAGTACTGCAAGCACCAGTGCGGCACGGGAGTTGACATAAGGGCACTGTGGCTCCCAACGATTTCTGCTCATCTGCCTCACTCTGACCAGACGCAGACATGACTCACCCATGAGCTTTGGCTCTGAAAAGATGTGAAGGAGTTTTGCTTTAACCTTATGCTTCCCTGTGGCAGCGATGCTTAGAAACGACATTTGGATTCACTCCCCATCTCAGAATAACGGGAGGAATTTCGGCACAGATGAGGGGGCAAATCCAGTTATCCAGACGTGGGCAGCCAATGCTGTTTTTCTTGAAACAGCCAGGAAAATAGCACAGAGCTGGCACACATTGCACTGGATCTGCTGGAGACCCCAACTGAGCACTAGTGGAGGATCCTCCACTGGCATGAGACACTTATCTGGTCCAGCTCTGGGACTGAACTTAGGTTTATCATCACAGATACCAACACGGGAGCATTAAATAGGGACACCTACGTGTGACTTAGGCAGCTGAGCATCTGTGGAGATCTAGCAGTGCCTGGAGGACTGTTTACCTGCCCAAATATAGGTGGTGACCTGAATAACATGGCAGATTCAGTTGTACTGACTAGGCTTCATTGCCTGCAAAAGGACCTTAAACACTTTGCTCCTGTGCAGGGATCTGCAGTTAGGAAGTGTCTGCCCTGGGGATCTAAGAGCTACTCTGGGACCTGTCACTCTAGATTCCAGCTTGCTGCACTCACTTCAACAAGCTGCTGCAGTTCTCCTACCTGTAACACTGAGCTTCCTCAAGCCACCCACTCAAGAAATTCTTTGCTAAGGAATTCAGAGAGATGAGGCCCTTACACAAAAGAATGCTACCATCTGATATTTTCTGTATGAAACATCAAGCATCATCATAAACTGCTGCAAGAGGGAACTTCCAAGAGGAAACTCTCTGCTTGGCGCAGGTGGCCAGACTCTCCTTCCTGCCTTGGAGGAGCTGTAGGTGCAGGGGGCCCAGAGCATCAGCATCTCCCACCTGACTGCAATGGACCCCTGCTCTCCAGATATCTCAGTAAGGTGGAGACACGGTCCAACCCACTGGGGTCCCTGGAAACCCTTCTCCCTCCCTCCTTCTCCACGAAACTACGGTGACAGTGTATTACCTAGCACAAGGCATTACAGACTGTTTACAGGCTTCTAGAGTTCCCAGGCACTTTAGGACAGGGTCCTGCCACTGTTTCCAAACAGCCAGCCAGGACTTTTATAAGTGAACTTTCCTCTCCGTGTCTATTTATTATATGAAAGCATCTGCCAGAAAAACAGCACTGGGGCATGCTCAGTGCCGGCCAGGTCACTGCAAGAGGCAGCGGCGGCGTCACATGTGATAAGAGCGAGTCGCCCGTGTGCGCCTATTCTTAGCGCCGGAATGTATACACTGCCCCAGCGCCTCACGCCGCTCCTGCGCACAGCTCCCCAAAGCGGCTAAAGTGGCTTCAGAATAAACACGTCCAGCAATCACCCTCTATGAATCACTTTACCTACTGAAAGAAACCTCTCGTGGGTTTATAGGTTTTTTTATCCAGGCTCTAGCTATGGAAAATCTCAGCAGAGAATAAACGACAGAGAGTAAATGCATGCAGTGAAGGACAACAGAAGGTAAACGTTTCTACCCTACGGTTTCACTGCAGGTTGAGCAGTTAGCCATGACAATGGATACTCCTCAGATTGTTCTGCCTGGTAGTTAATTTAGTCATTGTGTGTCTGATTAACATAGAAAACCTCCACAGCTGAGCCGAGTGAACAAATAACCGTTTTAATGCAGATTCCCCATCTCTAGGGTTTCGTTTGTCCTGCTGCAGGGTTCGGCTTTGCCAGATTTACATTCTTTGGGAGTGACTAACTCTAGGGGAAAGAGGCGCAAGCTACTAAACTGCTAATACGTTAAAACGGTGAATAAATGCCTAAATGCATTTATTCAATGTGATGAAAATGAACAAACCATTTGCTTCAGCTGTCCAGCTTTCATCTCAAATCAGTGAGATAACTTCAGTGCTTTTGCTTCTTGCCAGGGACACAGGCAGTGCTGACCTCAGAGCTCCAACCTATCCGATAAATTTATGAAAAAATTAAAGGGTCTTAACGACCTTTTAGCTTCTTTATTATTTTCCCACTGTGCTTAACTCATGTTCCATTTTAATTCATAACAGTGAACAGATATCTAGAGCAACATCAAAGTCTCAATGTGCTCTCTTGGATCTGGATAGTCCAATAAAAGCTGCTAAGAATTTAGCTTTTTCTGCCAAGTCCAGAATTTGTCTCTCTCCTGTTTTGCTATGGAGGAGGGATCCACTGAAGAGCTTCTCTTCAAAGACCAAGACTTCTCCTCTGAACTGCTGATGCAGCTGAATGCTCTGCGCCAGAGCAGGATGCTGACTGATGTTACCCTCTGCTCCGGGGGCTTTGAAATCCCCTGCCACCGAAACGTGCTGGCTTCCAGCAGTCCGTACTTCAAGGCAATGTTCTGTAATGACTTCAGAGAGAGTCATCAGGCTAAAGTCATCCTGAAGGGCATTGATGCTGAGATTTTGGATCAGATTGTCCTTTACATTTACACAGGGCAGATTCTTATATCCACTGAGAATGTCCTGCGTCTGCTGGAGACAGCCTCCATGCTTCAGTATGATAAACTGTTTGAGGCCTGCTCTGCCTACCTCCAAGACAAGCTGACTCCTGACAACTGTCTGAGCATGATCAGATTGGCAAAGGTCTTGAACTGCCAAAGCCTAAATCAGAAAGCCAAGGCAATGGCTTTGAAATGCTTTCCTCAGGTGGCCTCTTCTGAGGAACTGAAGGACCTTTGTCCATTGGAGCTCATTGATTACCTTGGGGATGATGAGCTCTGTGGGGAAGAAGAGCAGGTCTTTGAGGCACTGATGGTCTGGATCCGGCATGACCTCCAGGCAAGACATTGCTATATCCAAGAGTTGTTCAAGAAGGTCCGGCTTCAATATGTCCATCCAACTTTCCTCTTCCACTTCATTGCCAATGACTCTCTTATTCAGTCTTCACCCACTTGCAGGAGCATCCTGGAGTCAGCCTGGAGACATATGTTTTCCTTGTATAGCACCAATGTTCCTGACATCAAGCCCATGCTGCATGTCCCTCGCAGGTACTCCAGCCAAGAGTTCCTCATCATCATTGGTGGCAGGAAGGACAGCCAGCAGACGACAAGAGATGTCCTGCTCTATGATGACAAGACAAACCAGTGGCTAAGCCTGGCCAAGCTTCCCACGCGCCTGTACAAAGCCTCTGCAGTGAGCTTGCACAGCAATATTTATGTGCTCGGAGGGATGCCCGTTAGCAATAAGAAAAGCCCAGTCAGTGATAATATTTACATTTACTCCCTTAAACTCAATCAGTGGAGGTTGGTTGAGCACATGTTAGTTCCACGTTACTCCCACAGAAGCTTGGCATACAAAAATTATATCTTATCATTCGGTGGAATAGGCAAAAACCAAGAAATCCTGAACTCTGTGGAAAGATATGATAGCGTTTACAACATCTGTGAGAGCATGGCAAACATGCCTGTTGCCGTCCTTCACCTGGCTGTTGCTGCCAAAGATCAGAGGGTCTACCTCTTTGGGGGAGAAGATATTATGCAGAACCCTGTTCGGTTGATCCAGGTAATGATCAGTCCTGCTTTGCTGTAGGCAGTTTCATCTAAAAGTATTCAGCAGTTCGACACCCTCCTGAAGAAAACACACCCCAAAAAAAGCCTTTATTGTGAGTTGCAGAAAGAGGCAGGATGAGCTGACACACAGCTTCAGTGAAATCTGCAAAGAGCATTTTCCCCTTCCATTTTTTTTCAGGCAGAAGTCCTGAGGTGCTTCTCTGAATGTCAGCCAGCTCTGCTGCTGGTGGGCACTGGAGCCAGGGCTGCTGTAGGTGATGCTATGGTAGGCAGCAGCTGACCTCTCTGCCCAGCTCCATGCCTGTAGCCAATCCCACTAAAATCAGTGCCTTCCATTTGGCAGCCAAGCTGGAGTCTCAGCCATGCACCTGCTCACAGCAAAAACAAAGATTGGTGCTCATTAGAGTGATTAGATTTCAGCTCATCAAAGGACTTAAACTTACAACTATTTCTTATAAACAGCTGTGTTAAAAATGTGAGTCCTGCCACATGTTGCTGGCTCTCTGCCTGCTTTCAGCAGTTGCAGCCTATGAGAAGGAAAAAGCACATGAAATTCTTAGCTGATTTGATGCTTTAGCACTGTTGTAATGTTCCTCGCCCTGTGAATGTTTTTCATTGATTTAGGCTAAGGTCGCAGCCAGCACATCAATACTTCTTTACAGTGATAACAGTACTTTATTATCAGGGGGAAGGAAATGTATTTATCAGGTAGTGTGGAGATGTCCTAGAGATATTTGCTATATTAAGAAGCGGATGACATGACATAAAAGTTTGTGTCGTCCAGATACAGATGACTGAGTGATCATCATCTGGCAACAGCTCTTTTTCTCACATAAATTGATGACTTAGATACCACTCTAAGTCCCATCAACAAGTCCCCTTGCCAACCTGAGTGCATACCAGCCAGCAGCACAAACAGAGCAGACTGATAAAGACAGTGGCTGCCAGTAGAACTAGGTGAAGCTGAGGTTTGACTGCCCAGGCAATTGTTAAAGGTGAGGCAGGAAGACACGGAATGACTGGAAAAATAAATTAAATGGCTTGTACTTTGGGAGAACATTTTCCAGGAGATAAAGTGATTTAATGCCCATGCAAAGATGTACAGCCAAGAAGACTGCATTTGTCAGATACACTCTGCCTTAGTGCATGTGCTAGCATCTCCTGGGCAGACAAGTTTGGAGAACTGAAATGATTTCCAAGGGGACATATTAGGAAAAAAGTGGATAAATTCTTGGATTTTCAGCAGTTCAAGCCAGAGGACTGTATTCATTAGGACAAAATAAAAACCATAAGTTCCTCTGTAGTGAAAACTGCCAATTAAAATGCAACATAAACATCTGCATGTGTGCCTTTATTTATTTGTCAGGTCTACCATGTCTCCAGGAATACGTGGTTTCGGATGGAGACCAGAGTGGTGAAGAATGTCTGTGCACCAGCTGTTGTGATCGGAGACCAGATTATCATCGTAGGTGGTAAGGACTCTCTTTCACCCTCCCTCCTACCTCCCCAGGCTCAGCTCCTGTGGGATTTTTGCAGCCTTCTTTCTTGGGGCACTCCCTTAGCATGTGAAGCTTGAGAAAGAAAGGAGTTTGTCCACGCCTGTGTAAGTGGAGATGAGTCCTCCACAAGGCACCTTCTTAATACAAGTAGCAGGACCTTGCAGGGGGGGGACAGATGTGGGCTGGCAGTGGGGAAAAGCCAATGCAAGTTACTGTGCTGCAGAAGAAGGGATAAAGCTAAGAGCATGGGGATCCTGCTTCCCCCCAGCAAACTCACAGACTGCTCTTCTTGGAAGGGCGGAGAGCATGGTTACCACAACCCCATGAACAGCTTGTTGGGATGGGTGGACTGCAGGGCTACAAGGGGTCAGTTGGTCCTGTAGGTAATTGGTCCTGGGGGTAATTGTGGAATGTCCTGAGAAGGGCATGAAACACTGAGAGGGGAAACTTAGTGTTTTTCAACATGAGGATCAGCCTCTGCCCATGACACTTTGGTAGGTCACATCATTGGTAGTTGTACACTCATATAGTCCCTAATGCAGCTCCCCTGACCACAGGTGGGCACAAGGAAGCATGTGTGAGATTATTTAAGGGAAAATGAGATGGAGGGAAGCTTTAGCAGAGCAGACGTCTGAACCCAGAGTACACAGGACTCAAACATGGTGCCATCTCTCAGAGGGAGACCACTGCTACTCTGAACAGAGGAAAGCTGAATCAAAAAGTACAGGACTGTCATCCTTCTGGGACTATCAGCCAGACTTCAGACCATAGTGCCAACAATACAGTATTGTCAACTCTCTTCAAATGCATTAATCTGAGTAGCCTGTACTGACAGAAGCCTGCTGCTGCCAAGCTTAAGTACTCCATTTATATTTTATTTATTCAACAAAAGCCACAGAAAATCATGCTAACTTTAAACATCTTTCATTTTTCTTGGAAGTAGAGAAGTTCACCATGGTCAGGTTTTATTTAGGAGCTTCCATGCCAAAACACTGGCCAAACACTCTTAGTTTATCAACAACACTAAGCCTCACAAGAATATTTTCTTTTAAAAACAGCTCTCATCACATTTCAGGTTCTCTTTGCATGGCTGATCACATCATTACAAAGGGGAATGGGTAGGCTTAAGCAATACAGGCCTTGATTTTTGCTAGAGAAAGTGGCCTGAAGGCTTGCAAAATGTGGTCCAAAGCTGTTTGTAATGGGCATTCTGGATTATCTACAGGGGTACGTGGGTAAGGTATTGCTGGGTACCAACCTTCCACACCTACATTGCTCCAGGGAAATGGCTCTGGTACCAGCCCTAACTCTCACTAGATGTGAAGTTATATCAGCCTTCAGGGTTTTGGGAGTGGAGCAAGCAACAGTGACACTGTGCTGTTGAGTACCCAGCTGCGTTCAGTAGACAGCTGTAACTCCAACAAAGCATTGTTGCTCCATTCCCGTGGAAGCCTTTGCTTTCTGTATTTCCAAGTGAAGCTTTAGGAGTCTGTTGGGTGAAACTAAATGCTTGGAGACATTTGAAGGCATATAGAGAAACTGCAGGCTCCAACTATGTTTGACAAGTTGCTTGCCTAGTTAGATGGATTTTATGGTGCTCATCAAGACTTGGCTGCCAAGGTGCTATGAGAAAGAGTGGGGACAAACAGGAAGGGATTCCTGTGATACATCATCACTTCCCTTCTCAGATATATGTATTCTGCCAAATTAGGTACTATTCTAAAAGGTTTTATTGAGACTACCAGGAAATATATTATCTTTTCTTCTGCTGGCCATAAGCTCTAATTCCCATCTGTCTCTTCCACGTCTGGCTTTGCATTTAGGGTACACCCGGAGAATAATTGCTTATGATACGAAAGGCAACAAGTTTGTTAAATGTGCAGACATGAAGGACAGACGAATGCATCATGGGGCCACTATCATCAAGAGCAAGTTGTATGTCACGGGAGGACGATCTCTCACCACAGACAATGTCATCGAGGACTTGGATTCTTTAGATTGCTATGATCCAGAGACTGATACATGGACACCAAAGGGAAAACTGCCACACAAACTCTTTGACCACGGGTGCCTTACACTCCAGTGTGTTCCTAGTTCTAACCTTCTCTAACCTTTGATACTTCCAAGGACATTTTGTGCTTTCCTTAAAGCAATCACCTAGCTCTGTTGAGAGGGGTTGGATGGAGCCTCACAAACTCCTGACCTTGAAGATGCCAGTGGCATTAGTCATTCTCCAAATGCTCTGCCAGAAGGTCACGAGCTTGGTGCTTATGCCGTATTCACCTGACGAGTATGGCACATGGTGCTGCTAGGCCCAGCCTGGGGGCTTTACCTGGAGTCTCAGTAGAAAACAGGTAGAAGACATCTTCTGGATAAGAACCTGGTGCAGGATTTGGCCTTGTGCAGAGTTTAAAATGCAAGGTGAATAAGAATGATGTCATCTCCAGGGAAAGTAGGAGCTGGGTAACTAGCATTTGGTGGAGTGTAAACTCAGCTGCATGCTACTAGCCTTTGCTGCTCAGTGCTGACCAACATTTCCATTTCCAGTGGTGGAGGTGTTTAGAATATCAAGCCCCGAGCTCTGGTCTTGTAGTCAGCCCAACAGCAGCTACCTGTGTTAGCTATGGTAGTCATCTCATAAGATGTGTACTATATGATGATAGCATATTTTTAATGTTCCTAACATCAAACTAGAAATTAGCAAAAAAAGGCTGATGCTTTGGTCTGAACTCCAACATTGTGACAAGATGCAAATTTGACTTATCTGAGCTACTGCTCCTTCACAGTGCAGGAAATGGTTTTGTTCCCTCAGCCTACTTACTCTCTGAAGGAGTGGAGATGGTGGGATAGAAATGAGGATCCTGGCTTCTTTTTTGAGGGCTCTTGTTTTGCAGGGAGCTTGCTTCTCCTCCTGCATCAGGGATGGCAGTTAGGAAGCCCTTTGGTGGAAATCCTGAAATCTGGAACAGCAGAGAGGACTACATGGATGAAAGATGATGTAAGAGAGAAGAAGTATTTGGGAGGAACAATTTTGTTCCCTGTTCCTCCTCTCTCCAAACCACTGGAAAACAGCAGTGAGGGAAAGCCAGTGACAGGAAACCAGCTTTCCAAGAAGAGCAAGTCAAAATTTGCCACTTGGCAAAGCAGCTCTGGCTCCACCAATATCTCGGTGGGGTTCTGCCACTAAGTGCATATTTTTAAAGGGAGGGGATTAATCATCACATACTGAATAGGCTGTGAACTGCTGGCAGGTCACCAGGCTTGGTAAGACTGCTGAGATAGCAAGAAGCTTTAAAGACAGGACAGATGATCACCATCCAGAAGAAGGATGGTAGAAACAACACCTCTTCTTCCTCATATTTGAAAGAAAGTAGGACTTTGCCAAGAATACAGAGCAGCATGAGGAAACCGTGCTCAACTCTTCTCTTCACAGAAGACTGCATGGCCATGTGGTCACCACCGCATTGCAGGACACCAGCTCCAACTGCCAAGGTCTGTCCCATAAATCTGTATCTGGAAGCAGAAAAGTGACAGAAATAGTTAATGAAGTGAGGATCTGGAAGGGAAAATTGCATATCAACCACTGTTTTAACAATGTAAAATAAAATGGTTATTGTTTGTGAGAGCTTTGTGTTCAGGAGTCCCCATTGTTCCCTCTGTCGATAATGGGAGTTGGGTTTGTACCAATGTTTTTTGCCAGAGTTTCCTTCTAAGGATCTGAGTAAATCTGCAAAAAATGAGTGGGAACCTAAACTCATTTTCCAGCTCAGAAGCCTTTGGCTATGCTTCGCCTCTGTCTTTCAGTCTATATCATCATCTCTTCCCTGTGCAAATCAGGGCTAAATCATGGCACGTGCCAAACTGGACCAGAGCAGTGATTCATTTTGCTTCCTCACAGGCCAGCTCCAGCTCTCTGGAGAAAGAAGCCTTGTCATGACCAATTATGGAAAATCTGCCCCAGGGAGAGATTTATTCCTAACTCCTCAGTGCCAGCTTCCCAAACTCTTTCCTGCTTGACCCCACTTGGCTCCAAAGCTCCAGGACACACCATTTTTTTCTATGCATTTTAGCTGACGTGGATTCCTGCCAGACTTGTGACTGTACCCAGAACTGAGGGGAAAAACAACCAGCTGACTTGGGGCCATACGTCCATGTTTGCAAACCATCGCCACAGTCATCGGCTTACACTTGGAAGCAAACTGATTTCTCTTAGCTCCTGTATCATATAACTAGTGATTTTCTCAGCGTTCATGCAGGGACCAAACAGCACCTCACACAGCTGTAGCTGGGCAGGAAATGGGGAGTGCACAGAAGAGGCAGGGCTGCAGCAGCCTTGAGCACAACATCCTTCCCCAGGCCCTTGGGGAGCCCTCATGTCACCTCCAAGTTCTTGGAGATGCCATGGGCTATAGCCAGCTCTGCTTTGGCTGCAATACTGTGCTCCCTCCCTTCACAAACTCCTTTCCTTGTGCCCATCATTCAAGGAATCTGAGTTTTCTGGGCAGTAAATAAAAAGCCTGGTTTCTGATAGACTTCTGTCTTGTGGTCAGTTTTTTATGCAAACTCTGACGAAAGCGTTTGAGGCCCTTTGCAAAAAGGGTTGAAAGCAGAGAACAGTTATCAAGGCAGACAAGGGCTGGTAGAGTCTCTTGGTTACAGGGGGACAGCAGCACACACAGCTTCAGGGCAGGGGATATGCAGTCCCTGGGGCAGACATTATGGCAAGAATGGATGCTGCCTTTCTAATTTCTCTACCCAAAGCTGTACCCAGTACCATCTCAAGTGTTTGCAATTGTCCTACATAGTTCTGCTAAGGGTAAAAGCACTTCTAGCAAAGACTGACCGAAGTATCCCTTCCTCCAGTGTCAGAAGGGGATTTTCCCAAGCAGGAAACTGTGACAACGTGTTTAAAAGCAGCATACTCCATGGGACAGTGAATTACCCAGTCTCCTGTGACAGATACTTACCCAACACGTTTATATTCTCCCATGAGAAACACTCTACTGCCTCCTTAGGTAACATACTTGAGCTCATTATAAACCTCACAGCTTTTAATACTATTTATCCTAAATCTTCTTTTCTGTACCTTCTGCCATCCTCACAGAGATAAAGGGCAATCAGGAACACTTTCTTGATACCGTTTGTTTTTTCTTTTTAAAATATCTTTCAAGTTTATTAGGATGTTTCAAATTCTTCAGACTAAACAAACCCAGCCCTTTCAATCTTTCCTCATAAGTCATGTTTTCTAGACCTCTGATCATTTTTGTTGCTCTCTTCTGGGCAACTTCCAGTTTGTCTGTTTCATTTGGGTTTGGGTTTTGTTGGAGGTCTTTTGTGTTTTGGGGTTTTTTTTGTTTTGTTTTGCTTTGGTTTGGTTTTGGTTTTTTTTAAGTGCAGGGCCATGGCTCAGCCTCCCAGTGCTAAGAAGAGCAATAAACCCCTTCTGCATGTTACCTACAGCACTGCTTGTTCCACAGCATGGAAGAACTTTTGCTTTTCGCAGCAGCAGCAGCAGCAGCAGCAGATTACTGACTTGGGTTCAGCTGTGCTCAGGATTAAGGAATGCTTACAAGTTTGGGCAAGGTCATATGGAAAGCCTGAAAGATCTCCTAGGGTTGTGCTGTGGCTCCATCTTTGCTTTGGCTCACCAGAATTCCCACTGAAAACAATAAGTCTCTCCATGGACTTCAGCAAGGGGCTTTGGACTAGGTCCTAATTACCATGTTCTCAACTGGGTTCATCATTAATTCTATTAATTTTAACTGCAAATATTTAATGTTTGAATCATTTTTATACTAGGGGGAAAGTTTCAGGAGGAAAAAAATAAAACAGGGAGGAGATTTTTTTTTTTTTTTAACTTTCTTCCACCTCCCTTGCTTCAAGCTCAGGGCTGAATGCTGCTGCTGTGCTGCTGCAGCCTGTGGCAGCAGGCAGCTTCGCTTTGATCTTAGTGAAGACTTCATAGGTTAAGCCTGTGTTTTTTCACTGTAACCGTTTATCAAACAATGCAATACATTCCAAGGGCAGCCTGTTTCTTCTGCAGTAATGTGTTTATAATTATAATGCATTTCCTGCTTCTTTTTGATTAAACACACCTGCCAAAGTAGGAAAGATGTGGCTGCATAAATAAACGGGCACTCTGAGTTCATCGCTTCGGCAGGCCCTTTTTTTTCCAAGCGCCAAGGGGTTCACGGTGAGGTGAATCCTCCAGTTGAGAAGGAAACAACTGGGGAGAGCATATATGAATAGCCTACAGGGTAATTTATCCCTGGCATTGTTCCTTAGCCTGACCTGAAAGACATTAATAATTGACAGCAGCAAAAACAATCCCTTTTTAAAAATATAAACATCCATACTTTTTTTGCCCCCAAGCAGCTCAAAAGCTCCTGCACAGAAGTTACACAGACAGTCATATTCTCCATGGCACAAATGAGCATGAATTCCTTGATGCAAGCTTGCACCAGTGTGCTAGTTTGAGCCTAGCTGGGATATTGTGGTGAGAAGAATTAGATTATAGGCTGTGAAAAGGAAACAGTGGTGATGTCTACTTCACTCATAGGCTTGCTGAGATGTATAAGAACAAGGACAAAAACATAGACAACAGAGTTGCTCTCTGGGCTCTGGGGCTGCATGAACTTCTCTCTCTAACCTAGCTTGCTGCCTGACTAATCCTTCTGCTTCCTAACCCCCCTGGCCAACCCTCCAAACTCACCTTGAATGTAAGGCAAAGTTTGGGGTAAGGTAGAGGGGTGGGGAGAAGGTGGAAGGGTGGTTGGGAGCCCCCCCCTGGGGACTCTGGTATCTGGAAGGGCTGTTGTGTTTCCATATTACTTTTTTAACTTGCACATTTCTGTCTATAGCTGTATCTGTTGTAAATATCTGCTTGTATATTGTGCTAAGCTGTAAATATAAAGCTTCATTCTTCAATTTCCAGCTCGGCTGAGTCTAGTCTGGGTGCTTTTCTTAAGTATAGGGGGGCGAGGAACACCCAAACCATCACAACCAGTAAAGGAGCTGAGACCTCCTAATCAGTGAATTGCTAATACTGTTTTCAGTGGCTATTTCTGATGAGCTTCTACAAGGTATAATTGAAGCACAGTGCTTGTGGAGAAAATGGTGTCTCAGGCACCAAAATCAACAGTGTTCCTCAGGGTTTGTGCTGGAATACTAAGAGATTGATCTGGCCTCTTCTGTTTATTGAAGTTTCCAAAATAGTAGCAGAGTAGTGAGGAGCCCAAATGCTCTGTCACTCTACAAGTCACCTGTCAGCTCCGGCTGCTGCTTTTCACTTCTCTCCCTGGGGCTCTTTGTTTGCCTGCACTTCTTTCATGTTGCAAGAACCTCTTCTGAGAAAGGCAAGTAGCAGCACATCCTGAGCAGGCCTGGTACATTAGGTGGATGCTGCATGGCTGCTTTAAATATGAGGCCACCCTGTAGCTGTTGGACGTGTTTGGCTTTAGGCTAGGGGTGAGCCATGGGATAAAATACTGCTGGAGGTAGGGAAAAATGGCTAGATCAGGTCAATTTCTTCATCTGGTTATGTCTATAAACCATCTTCCTATATCTAGTCCTCCCATCTATAGTCCTCTCAAGTTTGTTTCTTGTTCAGGCTGTGTTTTCTGCTGAATAAGCCATGTCTCACTACCTTTCTCTAAAGCAGGGATGCTGGGACAATACCAAAGGCATGTCCTCTTCTTTAGGTGTCCCAGCACCACATCTATAATAGCATCCCCAGAATTTTGCCCCAGTCGTGGCACGTTGCTCAGGTTTCTCCCTATTCCCAGGCACCTTCTCAGGCCAAACACCTGGGCAGGTGTGCTCTGCAGATGGCCTGCATCCATATTTGGAGGTGATAATGACTGTTCAGAGCACAGGCAAGTGACACCAAGGACTCTCAAATCCAAGTTCTCAAGTTGATGGCATGGTCCTAGTCTGGCAAATGCAGCCAAAACCAGTCTAAGCCTTAGAGCAGAGCCCAGATACCTGTCTGTGAGAGCTAGGGGACTGCATGGGGACATGTCCAACCCCAAGAAGCAGAGAACAAGCTGCACAGAGGGTGCTACAACATGAAACTTAGCTACAAAGCTTCAGTGCTGGGAAAGTGCAGAGTTTTATCCATATCAGCAGCAAGCCCTGGAATTAATAGGGTTGATTAAAGCATTTTCATGTGCATGGTATGTGGAGATAAGAGCCCAATTCCCAAAGGCTTGCAGTGAAAAGTAGATGTTAATCATAACAGTACGTGACATCTCCTGACAGGGGTGAGGAAGGCTGCTGGAAGACAAGAGACAAGTACAAACCAAAGGGGCAAAGAGGCATCTCTTGGGAAAGCCAAGTTACCACGGAATTGCTGGATCTATTTTGATGCTGAAATGACGTGTACCCTGGCACCAGGCAGATCGAAAGCAAGGGAACTATGCCTGCTTTATGTTGTTATGACACACATATTTCCCTGAAAATGACATTAAAGAGTAACAGAGGCTCAAACATTGTTCTGTTTATCTGTTCCCTGGGTAGGGCTCTTATTCTTAGAGGTGGCCTAAGCACTGCAGAATATGACCCCTGTCAAGAAAACTTAGCCTCTGGCATGAGAACAAGTTAGCAAGTGTGACACGGGAAGGCAGCCCACGTTCAGGGCGTGCACAACTACTGCCCACTGCCACCTAGCAGGATGGCATCAGTTTGAGACACACAAAGGGATGAGTCACCAGAGGAGGCTCCTCCCCAGGGTGTTGACCTAGGGTTCATCCTGTGCAAAAGTGTGGAAAGGTTGCTCGTCACTCAGGCTGTGTCAGTGGTGCCTCTGTGTGTTTCAGGCCATGTTTGAGGCCTGAGACCTCCTTGCAGTGGATCTTGCACATCAGTTAGTCTTTAGTGGAATGCAAAATTCCCCCATATCCCCAGTGTGAACAAATCCATGCTTCTGCAAGCTATGCACACAAATCCATGGCATCCTAAGGAGAAGGATCCCAGCAGTTTAACTGGGTGCCACCTCAAACTTCAACCAAAGAAGAAAGCAAAGTGGTCCTATGCACATTCTTCAAGATGCTGATCTTTTAAAAAGAAGGAAGTCTTTGGTCTTGGGAGATGCTGGCTAAAGCTCTGAAGGCTTCTAGCTGAGTGATCCTTTTTAGAGTCTACAAGAGTTGTCTTTCTGCTCATTAGAACTTTGAACAAATGTCAGTAAATAGAGTCTGTTTCTTCTCAAGGCTCTGGAAACTTTCTCAGGAGAAAAACAGCAACCCATAGTGAAAGAAATGGTGCCTCCAGACTGAAATACAAATGGCAGAGGAGCCAAAAGCATGTCCGTCCTTCCAACCTTGAGCTTATGTTTTTAATGTCATGAAATGTGGCATGCACAGTGGGTCACAGCTTCCAAGCCAAGAGTCTGTTATTTTTGATGGCAGTGCAAAATACACAAGTCCTTACTCCAAGCAGTTTATGAGAGGGTCAGAGTAGGCGACACAGATGACCCTCAGAGCAGCAGCAGCTGGAGTTTCAAAGCCTCCATTTAATTTGTTAGGCAAGAACAACACCTATGCCATAACCCAGATAACTCAAGTACACCTCAAAATAACTAACTCAGCTTTTCCCTATGGTTTCCTGGTCCACAGCCCATACCATAGATCAGCACACAAAGTTGATCAAACAAGTGCCAGGCCCAGGACTTCCTGGAAAATCAAGCAATGTGTGGAGGATGGGAATTAACTGTCTACCACCTTTTCTGTCCTCAGGTGCCCCATAGTTAGAAGGGTATTGTTACCATAAATCATGCCTAGGAGAAGAATTTCTTTCCCTGGTTTTCAACATCTAGACTTCCCCCTTGCCCCGGAAAGTTAGCAGAAAGTTTGGGATACCTCTAGGAACAGGCACAGAAACTGGGAAAATGAATCCCTTTTTGCTTTTAAAAACAAATGCTTTGTAAGTGTGAGGAGGGAGAACATTCTGATACCTTAGGGCTCTCTGATTTTCAGGAACTATAAAAGCCATCTAGACTGGCTGACAACACTCTGGCCTTTCTATTTCAGTTTTCTAAAGCAGTTTTGAATATAAGGTGATAGGTAATGCAGACCAACCTTCTTAGGACCGTCACCAAGGAAGGGAAATGCAGCTGGGAAAATGATTACATGGATCAGAGGGGCTTTCCTTAATAGTATTTGTTTGATTCTAGAGTACATTCTCCTCTTCTGATTTATGGCTGGACTAATGCCAATCCATGGCTTTTCATGTAAATGCAACATATCCTGTTGTGGCTGCAAGATGTTGGTGAGCTCGGCTTGATCAGGAGAAAATCCCTGCCCAGGTTGTAGTAGAAATCTGCAGAGAAAAATGTTAGCAGAATCCTGGTCCTGCCAGGCTCAGTGGGATATGGTACTTCCAAGCAGCATGAGTCATTTGCCCTGGAGCTGCGGGAGCAGAGAATATCTGAAGATCTAGATCAGATCGGTGAATCAGCAGCATCTGACACAGTTTAAGCCTGTTTAGAGGCAAATGAAGGTAATTTTTAAATCTGAAGAGATTGGATTTTGTTTAAAAAATACATTCATAACAAACTCTAGGAAGAAAAATCTTGAGATCTGTTCTCAGTTAACTCCTTGGGGACAAGAGGAAGTGTGTCCAAAATATGGATGGAGTCAAAGGAGCCAGAAACTCAGGCGTTCATTATTGTCACTGCTTTGCCTTTTTCCACTGAAAGAATTAAGTTGTGCTTTCACGACAGTACAAATCATCCTTGTGGAGCCAGACCTTGATCTTCCTGCTTAGCACATGGATAGGACTCCCCTGGCACCTGTACAAGTACATTTGACAGGGAACACCGAGAGAGACAAATTGTGTGTGCACTCATGAGGAAACAAGTCCCTTCTTTGGAGAGGATTTTCTGTTCTCCATTTCTTGCCTTGCTTCATTCTTTGCTCTTGGTTATCACTAGCCATGGGTATAAGAGTTAGTTTGTCAGTGTGTTGATACACAGCAGAGTCAAGTGAGAAAGGATGGGACTTGCTGAGTGATTGTGGGCAAAATGTTACTTCTTCTGTGTCTCCAGTGCCACATCATTACAATAAAGATTATACCACCCCCAAGGCAAAGGCATTGTGAATTAACCCACTGCAGCCTGAAAAAAAATGGGGTTTTTGCAACCTCACTTCCTGCTTAGGAAGTAACTACATGTACAGAAACGGTGCTCCTAAATAAACATAGTGGTGATCTCAAATGAACTGGTAGTCAACTGGATGAGTACAACAAAGTTCTTTTTGTACACTGCTTTCAATAGACGTCAAGGACGGGTTTAATACAGAGTAATAGACCTGCTAGGAGAAAAGCCCTTGTGAAAAGGGCACTTGCAGGGTTTGCAGGTGGATTGTGCCCATGCACTAGTAATCCTTTTCTTAAGCTCTTTTTCTTGGAGACAATCTCTCAAGTAAGCTAAAAGATATAAAAATCATCTCTTTGAGGTCATACAAAACTATGTTTTCAAATTCAGATTAATGATATGCAGAGTAATCCATTCAGTCATGTAATTCTCAACTCTGCAATTTCAGATCATGTTAACATGTGGCATTTCCATAACGTCTTTCTACATCCCAGGTCTGTAGGACCAGGTCCCTGCTTGTGCTCTTGGAAAAATTTTGGTGCTTTCAATGTATTTGAACCAGCCTTTCTGAGACACCTTCTTATAACCTCCCCTTAGCATCTGTTTTATTTCAGTCTCACACATTCTTGCTACTCTCAAGATTCTCCAGTCACATTATTTGTATAAATCCATTCCCTTTTGTTAATTAGGGTTGAGTTTTTTCAGTTTAAATTCCATCTACCCAGTGGCAAGGACAGAGACCTGAGGGACATGTTGTTTTTAGAAAGAAAACATTTTTATTTTGTCTGTTTTATGATGAAAACTGCCTAGAACTGTAAGATTGCAAGGATATTTGGGCACCTGCCATCACTATGTTAACTTTAAGCCGATCCCAGGAACTGGCCGTACTTGACTATCTGATTACCAAGTAGCATTTGTGTACTGCAGGAGTCCTTCAACCTTGTCTCCCAAACACAACTCTTCAGGTCCTTGCACTCACCACCTGTCTTGGTAAGCTCAATTCATCCTGAAATCTTAAAGCTAACATGGAACATCTCCATTCTTTGGCCTTTCCATGCCTGTCTTGGCACAAAAAGGAGACACAGCATGCAGATGTGCAGGCTGGCAGCCCACAGGATTCAACAGCATACACTTCAGCTGTGCTTGTCCGAGTCAAAACCCTCTAATGCAACTCCTGCACTCTGACAGCAGATGGGTCAAACACTTCAAAGCAATCTTGGGGCACTGGTTAATTCTCCCAGGACTCGTGTGGGGCTCCTTGGTGCTTCACCATTTCCCACACCTTCACAAAAGAGGCTTTGCTCAGTGTGCTTCATAGGAGGCAAGGAAATCAATTAGCTATTTCTGAAAATCCTGCCCTCAATCTGTTGTAATGAGATCCTGTTGATGACAGCACTGCCTGGAGTGAGCTAAGAGCTTCCCTTGTTTTCCTCAATTCAAATTCAAGCAAACTTCTGCTGACCTTTTCATTTTGGCTGTTTGATTTCAATGGGAAATGGACTGCACAGGGACCTTTGACTTCAAGCCTTGTATATTTTCTCTAATATTCTTTTATCCTCACCAAAAAAACATTTACTAATATTTTAAGCTAATGTTTCTCTTCAGAGGGTCATACACAGTTCAGCCTGCATCTTGCATCCAAAGATTTCTCCAGGTCTCTAGTGTTAAGTTTTTCTAAACAGGTTGGGCATTTACTTGTTGCTGAAGGGAGCAAGCAGATCCCTTCTAGCTGACATCTAAAATAATGAAAGGAAAACCATATGTAAGCCATACTTTCTAGAAATAAACTGACCCTTCTACATTTACAGGGTCAAGGGAGTACTAGTAGCCCCACATGTCCCCATGTGACTGCCCAATTTCTACATTACAAGAAAGAACAGGTCAGACAGATGTAGTTACAGAAGTTGAAATGGGGATGCAAGGGAGATGAAGAAACACTGCCAGATTTAGAGTAACAGGTGGTTCCTCTACAGCACCCATGAAGAATGAGTGGAGTTGAGTGCTGGAAGCAGCCTCTGCTGAGGTGTCTGCATGGCACAGGGTGGAAAAGTGTCTAGAGGAATGGAGCACCATGGAAATAAACAGAGGAACTGACACCCACAGCATCAGCCCTTTCCTAGGATTGGTCCTGCAAGGAGCTTTGGAGAAATCCGACCCTGTGATCAGGGCTCCACCTTAGGACTTTGAAAACACTGGGTTTAGGCACCTGCTGTCCCAGACTGCATGTGACTATCAACAAACCACTTGGCCACAATGTGCAGATCCCAGCGAGTGCTTAAATACCGCCACAGTCGTGGGCGTTGGTATCTCAGTTCTCCTGTTTCCTTTCCATGCCGGGGAGAAAATAGCTCTTCCCTACCTCGCACGTTAGAGAAGACAAACGTATTCTGCTCTGCCAAATGCTATTTGAAACGAGGTCCTTATTTCAAGGGCCCACTTGATTCAGAAGAAATAACCCATTCTCATGTTTCCAACTCAGCACAAGTACCTCATGTGACCCTGCAGGTTTCTGCCCAGCAGAGGACAGGTCAGAAAGAGATGGTGACAGAAATCCAAGCAGAACACTGTGATCTGAAGAAGATTATCAAGCCTTGGGCAACTATGAGAGTGAACTCATATCAGGGGAATAAGAAAACTATTAGTAGAAAGTTTGAAACACAGTCTCTGGGGAAGCTTAGAAGGCCTTCCCATTGCAATTTCAGTGTCTTACATGGGCACTGAGCTTGGTTCTCAATCACCCTACACCCTATCCCTCATGACACATTAAATGCATGTGAAAAACCATCTGGTTTTAAGTCATATTTTACCTCCAATTCATGCTCTTGAGCCTGTTCAGGAGAAGGAGGAGATGGATTTTTTACATACTGATTTTACAGGATTACACTGCTGCTGCACCTTTCAGAAGTTAAAGCCAGATGCAGCCAGACCCTTCCTAGTCCCACTGACCTTTTCCCACCAGTGACTAACACCAGGCTTGTCTGTATGCAAACAAGTAAGCAAGCAAACAAGTAAGCAAACAAGTCCAGAGTGGCAGTTCCTTGGCAGGGACTTAGTTTACCTTTCAGTGCCACATTTAATAACACTGGATGGCACTTAGTGGAATAGATTTTCCAGCAAGTGGCATGCCAAAGCCTTGATGAAATCAGGCCTTCTGTCTGATGTCAATCACCTACCCTTTTCCAGTGTAAAAGTGCTATCCATGCTAGAAAAGCAAGCCCCAAGGAGTGCTTCAGTCCACCAGCACGCAGCTAAACCTGGCCTAGCAATGCACTGTAGTAAAATGAGGTCATCGGAGCAAGGCTTTCAAGTTGTCCTACACTTTGTGTTAAACAACACATTCATCAAACTAGTAGATGTGCTTCCACGTGCCTTCCTATCTGTTTTATGTGGACACTGGAGCTGGAGTATGCAAATAGGCATGGGTATCTACTAGGTGGAATAAGTGGAGGTGCATTCACCATCTTATTTTTCAAACACTCCATCGTCTTTATGGGATTTTATGGATTGACCCAAGCAACTGATAACAAACATGCAGGCAAAGCTAATTCTCTGTTCATGGCCTGAGCCTATCCTTGCTAAATATGCCAATGTAGACATTGTTCTCACGCTAGATTAGGTTATAGTTTCGGTTCTTGTTGTTCCCTTGTGTCAAAAGGAAGTATGTTCTCTGGCATCTGCATTAGTCCCATTTGCACCAGTCCCCGATGGCTACGGAGCTGCAAGTTCTGCTTGTGGGTGGTGGCTTTGCCTCCTGATCTTTTGTCTTCAAAATGCAGCTGCAGAGAAGAGGAACACAGCATCATTACTGCTATGAAAGGTCTTTTCATCCTCTGTGGTTTCCGGGTTAGAGCTGTGTTGGCTGAGGATTCCTCCCCCAGGGTGGAGGAGTAATGGAAACGCAGCCTAAAACAGGATCAGGAGGAAGATGTGAAAATGAGCATAAATGTACAGCGTATGAGTCAGTGCCACAAGGAATCTCTATCCCATAAGTCAAGATCACACCTCCTCTTGGTACAGCAGAGATGTTCCCACACAGAGAAGTGTTCAGCATCTTAAAAAGGACTTGTGTCCTTACTGAAACTTTAACAGTGGAAAAATGTCTTCAGGTCAGTAACAATGCAGCTTCAAAGATGGGTAGAAGAAGCAAGCATGACATGCTGCATTTGTTATCTGCTGTCAAGTAACACTGACCTGGCACCGAGGCCCAATCCTCTATGTGTGCGAATCAGCAAAGCCTCACTGATGCTAAACTGATGCTGAACTGATTAACTCCAGCTGATGAGCTGGCCTTCGGTAACAAAACCAGTCTTTGTGCCATGAGAGGTCTCTCATGGGCTATCATGTTTTAAAATTTTCTTTGACAGCCTTACCTCAGGCTGTTTAGGGAAATGAAACTGTAGCTTTAGCACAAAGAGTAGACAACATGAGCTGAGAAATACCCAAAACAACCACTCTGCACTCAAGTGTCTTCAGACCCCTAGATCCTAAAGAGGCAGTCCACGGCATCCTGGAGCTGCTGGTGTGTGGAGCTTAGATCTGAAACCATGGGTTCTCCAAGGCAGACACCAAGTCCATCAGAGTGGGAAGAATTTTTCCTCCAAGGAAAGAGTGAGGACCCGACAGAGAAAGACATTTTCCTCTTAGGTATGCACAAACAGGACAAGGCAGAGGCAAGCTGAAAGAGTAGGGCCAAGTTTGAGCTCAGGCAGTATTAGGAGGTTGGCACTCAAATTAACGCAGCCACAAGGCAGACTAGAGAAGCTGCAGTCTGCTGCTTCAATCAGTGGCTGCTCTGAACCAAAGGTCCAAGGGACTGATATGGTTGAGGTAAAAAAAGGCTTTCTTTTATTAGTGTTTATGTCTTCAGGACCAGACTCTCACCTGAAAAAGATCTGGGATATAAGGGGACAAGATGGAGAACACCAACAGCGGGGTGGGACTGCTGGTGGGGCCGAGGGGCAAGCATCTGGCTCACTTCAACTCCTCCTACTGCAGCTTATCAAGCCCTGCAACTCCCAGGGAGTTAGCTGCAGTCAGGGAGCAGAGCTCATAGCCCAGGTAGAGCCTCAATGGTACTTCAGTTAGATATCTGAGCACACTTCATGCTTGACACCAGTTCACTGCTTCTGCAAGTGGGCCTCACAGATAGATGACAAGCAGTGGCATGCCACCCCACCTGCTCATCCATCATGTGTCAGACAAAGCAATGCACTGGCCATGCAGCCAACACAGTGCTGAGCCTGCACGCAGGCTGCCTTGCAGCCCAAGGAGGCATGCCACATTCTTCTGCTGTGAGTGTGGTTCATCTGTCTGCCACATCAACACCAGGTGTGGCAGTGCCAACCCTTCCACCAGCAGCTCTCCTAGGGAATGTGGGAGGAGCTTTTCTGGGAGAAAGGGTGCTTACAGAGGTGGTGGACCACAGACATCACCCCTCACTAGAGTGGGCAGATGGATTTAGGGACAACCACCTCCAAGAAAATGCAAGATGAAGATGCCTCCAGCCTTCCTACATGCTCAAGTGGCATAACTAGTCTGGGAGACATCCCAAGGAACACAGGACAGGGAAGGCCTATGACTTGGTCATACCTGTGACATTGGCATCCATTTCCCAACTGATTGGTCAGCAGTATCCATGTGGATGTGCACCTGCACAGAAGGAGGGGACACCTGGATCAGTAGGACCTGGCCAAAAGCAAGCCCTGAGCCATAGTGAGGGCACGTCTCCTGTTTCTGGTGGGACCGTGACATGGAACACTGTGTTATAAAAGCCTGTATGTAATTTCTCCCAGCAGCTGGTCTCTGCTGTGTTCAGTTTCTACCTGCAATGACTTTTCCCTAAGCGTTGAACTGCCACTGGCATTCAGGATGTTCCTAACTAACAATCATCTTTCTGAAGACACGTGCACATCTTCCTCTCTTCCATGATTTGCATGGCTGGAACCTGGTGAACTGCTGACAAGGCAGACAGGGGAGCAGGGTGCAGGTCATTCATTGTTATCCATCCTGGCTTATGTGAAAGCAGACCTTGTTTCAAATACAAAGTGATGAATAGAAGATGCCACTTGGGAGCAGATTTTCACCATTGAGGCCCCCAGAGTCATTTACAATAAATTGCCCCATAATGTGCAGGTGATTTATGCAATTCTTCAGCTATACATTTTATTTACATCCACACTGCGATCTCTTTACGTTGTTAAAGTGTATTAATGTGACTGTGGAGTAAGTGATAGTGATAACTTGTCTACAAGGGAAAATTAATCACAATAATTATATGCATGAAGAAGAGCCTTTGTTCATCCTGGGAAAAAAAAACATTCTTTCTGGTTTCCTTATGTGGGAAAAAAAAACCCCAAACATTCACATCACAGATTTGATCTGCAGGCTTTGTCTGCCTTGACCTGAACACCACAGATATGTGCTGTATCTCCCTGTGAAATGAGTTTGGGAATTATTAATCTCTTCTGTAACTAACATTATTTTTATTCACAGTATTCATCCAAAGATCACAAGTGTGGAGTAGAAAGCTTCCATCAGAAACAATCTAAATTGTGAACGAGGATAAATGTGTCCTGTTTGCCTTTCTGCTTTGCTCTTCCAGCATCCGGAGAATATATCTCTGTCTATTATAAGCTATTTTTCAAGGGTGATTTTACTTACAGTCAAAAATGAACATTGTGAAATCCAGTGTTAAATTTAGATCTTCAGGCTGTTTTCATCAGAACAAAAACATAGGGATTTGTGGTCCTAAAATTGATTCATACAGAAAAATCAAACCCTGAGCTCAATTACCTTAAGGTGATTTCCTGTGATAGCAGAGCCACAGGCATGAAAACAAGGTCTCTTTGGACCTTAGGATGAGAGATCATTTCAGCATTTCAGGCAATGACCAGATCAGGAGAAGTAATTGGGAAAGAGCCATTTTAGTGGTTTCTCACTGACAGTTTCCTGCTGAAACTTTTGAAAGAAGAAAACAACATTTCTGGTTTCTCATTTTTCTTTCTATTTTAGGATAATATTTTGGCTATAATTGGAGCTTTCTAGCTTTGAAAGCCAAATTCTACCATTAGATCTACAGGACATTTTATGTGGGAGGAAAAGAAGAAAGTTGGCTGGAACATGGAATGGAGGACCAGCAGAGGATTTTTCTGTGCTCCAAATACTGGTCACAGTGGATCCATGCTGATAATGTGCTTGGGATAATGTTGGGTTTTTTTTCCAGAAGAAGGCAATTCTAGTATTATTTGCACCACTAAAACACACTCTGTGATTGCCTAAATCCTCCCATATACTGTCTGATGACTTTTGAGGCCAGATTGCTTAATATGATAAATTATAGCCAATCAGCTTATTATTATGGATAGAATAGTTTTGTCCAGCCTGCCAAGGAGGTTAATATTGTACAGAACACAGTTCATAACTGTTTTCTGAGAGGTCCGTCTGGTTTGCTGGTAATTGCAATGCCTTTTACAATGTCTCAGCAGATGGAATCAACCAGTTACTAGATGAACCCCTGCTTTCAGATCTGTAAGTTAGTCCTGGAATGTACTCCAAGACCTAAATTCTAGGCCAGATCTCTGGTATCTGCCAACCTGTGTCTTCATCTCTGTTAGTCCAGCAAGCCATACAAATGGTCTGACTGATACTGTCAGTTTAATTGCAGGAATCATTGCATTTAATGATCATTGTACCACTGAAAGCTTTTATGTGCACACTCATTTTTATGTTGTTTTAAACATCCTTTATGTCAGGTTAGTTTTCCCAGCCCTGACCCTGTGCATCACCTCTGTGTTGCTTTTTTTTCTCTAGGGAAAAAAGCCCACAGCTTGCTACCAGACTGGCTGCCTGCAAGTAATCTAAAACCATGCATGTGGTTAGTCAGAAAATTAGATTTACATGGGAAGAGTGCTGACTTTTTTGTGTTTGTTTGTGTTAAACATTATGGAACCTGTAGCTAATGCACTTTATGCTGCCAACCATATGAGCTGTTTCACTAGCGAAGACCAAAGCCTCAAGGAAGCATGAAAATCTGTCCTGGAGAAAGGAACTGGTATGAAAGTCATTGATGATGACCCACCACAGAAGACCTTCTGTGGCTGAGAAGGACATCACACAGAAAAAGGACAGGAAAGCAGAGAAACAAAGGTAATATCCCTCCTGGGGCACACTGAGATAATATCCCCATGGCAGCTCCTTAATGTTTCTCAAAACTCTGGGTCAAGAAAGCAGGCACTTCATGAAAAATGTCATAAAGTTGAATGTAGCCTTTTGTTGCTGGAAATATCACAGCCAGGCACTTTGCCTGCTGATAGAGGATGCCCCTTTTCCTTTTTGCTCTTCTTGTGTTAACACCAGAAATGTTTAAGCATGTGTTATGGACAGTCAGGCCTTGATCAGGCTACCACTCAGGGAAAGAAATGGAGCCCGAATGTGGAAGGCTATGTCCTCTTCTGCCCTTTGTGCTATCCAGGCCTGAGGAACAGGGGGGTATTTTTGGAATATTATTTTAAATGGCAGGGAGTGGCTATCAGGTTTCATTTTGTCTGTTGGTCCTGGTCTGCCACGCCAGTTGAGCCATAACTGTCAGTCATAAAATGGAATCATATGTGAGGAGGAGGAGCAAAGGAAGAGACAATGTCCTCCGAGGCAGCTGGGGCATACCTGTGGTGATCTGTGCTTTCACCCCTAAGCCCATGTTACTGCAATTACTGCCTCGGACTTATTTATTTGAAGCCTATTATGTCAGCTTAGTCAGATCAGTGCAGTAATGCTCTGCTCTCCCTACTCCAGCACCTGGCAAGAGACAAAATCATTTCCTCTTTCTAGCAGGAGCTGCAGGGCTCCTGACAGTGTGCGACAGGGCACAAATCCATGGCACAGCTGACATCATCTAAATTCTGAAGTCCTTACTCAAGGCCCTCTCTGGAAGATCCAACCAGACCCCATGAACTCCCAGTGAAGGAGGATCAACTGGGAGCACAGCTGATAGCCTTCATGCTCCCTTTCTCTCTGGGAGTAGTGTCCATCTGTGCTTTCCATTTTGTCCCTTTACAGCTTACAAATCTTTCAGCCATTTTGTTTTCACATCAGCTTCTGCTGCTGAAACCTCTGATGATCATACAATCTGACCATGTGGGGAAGATGGCCCAGAGATGCACTGAGTATCTCTGTTTATGTCCAGATAAGGCTGAGGAACTGCTTTGAAGGTTCATCAAGAGGGTATCTTCAGATGACTTTTCTTGAGAAATACATTTGAATGTGATCTTGCACAAATCCCAGCACCAGGGAAGGGTGAAAAAGGGCTCAGCTGTTCTCATGGTATCAGTCATATTTGTAAGCTCTCTGCTACAGTGAAACCACACCAGAAGATAGGGTGGCTTCTCACTGTGATGACATGAAAGCTTCGGGACTGATCTTGGATCTGAAGACTTGAAAGTGAATTTACCTCCTCTTTCTTCCTTCAACTTAAACACTCTATTCAAAAGACAGCAGGAAGGCTTGTTTCAAAAACATTGTGAAGTTAGTTATATGGGGAAAGTAATAAATTTACATTCTGGCTTGCAATGTTGTATATTGGCTACATTGCTATCATGATCTAATTTAGCTGCAGGACTTAGACTCCAGCAGGGTGACAAAGGCTGTTTCTGCATGGGCTAAACAATAGCAGCTTTGTACCAGGTAGGCTGCAGTGCCTGGGAGTGGGAGGAAAATACTAGGTTAAGGCAGTTTAAGGTAGGTAGCTGCCTTATGACGTAGGTCTGCATTTCAAGTAGCTCAGAAATCTAAAAATTCAGCTGTTGCATCAGCTGTCACCTGTTCAAGGTTTCCCAACTCTCCTATGCTATGCACATTACCTTAGAGGATATTTATTTTTCACAGACACATGATGAGATCACAGGATTACAAGATCACAGGATGTCAGGGGTTGGAAGGGACCCAAGGAGATCATTGAGTCCAACCCCCCTGTCAGAGCAGGACCACACAATCTAGCTCAGGTCACAGAGGAACTCATCCAGACAGGCCCTGAAAGTCTCTGTAGAAGGAGACTCCACAGCCTCTCTGGGGAGCCTGTTCCAGTGCTCTGTGACCCTTACAGTCAAGAAGTTCCTCCTCGTGTTGAGCTGGAACTTTCTGTGCTGCAGCTTTCATCCATTGCTCCTTGTCCTCTCACAGGGAGCAAGTGAGCAGAGCCTGTCCCCCACTCCTGACCCCCAGCCCTCAGATACGTATAAACATTTATTAAATCCCCTCTCAGCCTTCTCTTCTCCAGACCGAAAAGCCCCAGGCCCCTCAGCCTCTCATCATGAGGCAGTGTTCCAGTCACCTAATCATCCTTGTTGCCCTCCGCTGGACCAGTCCCCATGTGTCATTACCCTTCCAAATTAGAAGAGCTAATGTCCTTCCCGTAATGGAGATACACCCCACCTGGAGTCCTGTGTGCAGTTCTGGAGCCCCAGCACAAGAAGGACATGGAGCTGTTGAAGCGAGTCCAGAGGAGGCCACGAAGACGCTCAGAGGCCTGGAGCAGCTCTGCTATGAGGACAGGCTACAAGAGTTGGGGCTCTTCAGCTTGGAGAACAGAGGGCTTCGAGGAGACCTTATAGTAGCCTTCCAGTATCTGAAAGGGGCCTGCAGGAGGGCTGGGGAGGGACTATTTACAAGGTCTTGTAATGACAGGATGAGGAGTAATGGGTTTAAACTGGCAGAGGGGAGATTTAAACTAGATGTTAGGAAGAAGTTCTTTGCAGTGAGGGTGGTGAGACACTGGAACAGACTGCCCAGGGAGGTTGTGGCTGCTCCCTCCCTGAAGGTGTTCAAGGCCAGGTTGGATGAGGCCTTGAGTGACCTGTCCTAGTGGAAGGTGTCACTGCCTATGGTGGGGGGTGTGGAACTTTATGATCTTTGAGGTCCCTTCCAACCTAAACCATTCTATGATTCTGTATAGATTACACAACACATCCTCTTAAAAAAAAAAACTGACCAACCAAAATATCCCCCAAAACAACAACAACAATAAAAAAGCTTTCCAAGCTTTTTTCTGCATTACTTTAACCTCAATTGTATTATCTGGAATTAATTTTGCTGCATTACCTGTTGGATGTTCAACAGGAAGATGGATGCTGTAAGTTCATACACAAGTTTCATGCTCAGTGGAATAACTGATTGCCAAACTTGGATCTAGAAGCATTTTGTCTTCTTGTGCTCCAGCTGATACACCCACAGTGGTCACATTTTAAACATCAGCATACTCTGCACAGTGCTCAAAACCCTCCAGTAAGGGGGGGTTTCCCCTCCAGAGGAAGACTACTGGTTCACTGCAGCTGTCAGCAAAAAGTCTCATTTGAACCACCACAGATTTTCAAGCTGGGGTACTCCTTAAGGATATGAACTGCAAATTTGAGAACAAAACCTGCTTCACAAATACCAGTGGGAAAGTCACCACCAGCAGCTGCAGGTGCCAAATTAGCTATTCCAGTAGCAGAAGAGGAAGCTATTTTGTACTCTCAGAGCATGTCTCACCTAGCCTGGGCAAACCCCTGGTGAGTTAGAGTAGAATAACAGAATAACTTTAAATGCAAACTTCGGAGGACTCCCCTGTTCCTCGATGCAATATGGGGAGAAAATCACCTTAGAGAATAGAGCTCTGGGGAAAAGAAAATAAAAAAGAAGCAACTCCTGCTACCAGAGACCTAAAGAGCAGGCCGAGGCAGACTCAAACACTTGTACTTGAAGGTAATTACTGAAATGTAACAATTTCCTGCCATGGTAACTGTCTCTGAGCTCTCTTCTGACTCCAGTGCAACACAAGGTAAATCTGACCTTCTGTAAGTAGTGGGGAGGCACACTGCATCACCCCGCAACTGGTGCACACCAAGAGCATGAAGCCACTTCGGTCCTGAGCTCTCTTTGTGCATGAGGACTTGTGAAACCCAGGCGATTGTGCATCTTCACTGCCAAATGAGAAACAGAAGAAAGGTCCTGTCCTGGGCCAGGTAATGCCTGTTAGACCAGAAGGACAAATTTTTCTGCTGAATTCACTTATATAGGTGGCATCTCACTTATCTTACCATGAGCCACAGGAGGCAACATTTTATCCCCCTTAGGATTAATTTGCAGTGGCTGACACAGAGCACCTGCTTCTGCAGAGCTCAGAGGCTTTTAATGCACAGCAGTTCTTGCCAATTTAAAAACAAACAAACAAACAAACAAACCAAGCTAATGGACAGGGGGAAAACACCTCAGTGTTCCAGCCATGCAGGTGGCCTTCTTGGGCATCTTCTGAATTACAAGCCCCTTGAGTTTGCTGAGTAATTCAGAGACTGGCAAACCCACAGCCCAGTTTTACTGTGGAGGGATTAATTATTTATTTCCCATCAATCCCAAACACCTGAACTTCTGCCATATAAAGAGGCTTTTTGTGTGTGTGTGTGTGTGTATGACTTTGAGAAATTGTCTGGGTTTGTACTTCAGCCTTTGAGAAACCTTTGATACTCTCCAAAAAATTCTTCTGTCCATCCCCCAAGTGTTGAAACACCTCAGCACAGAGCTGTGCGATTGCAGGAGTAGTCTTAAGAGGCAGGACTTGTCTTTTGAATAGGACAGCCTTCAAAGCAGCAAGTTGCTTTGTTTCCTGCAATTTTAATTGTGTTTTAACATTTGAAAGTCAAGCCACCAGATATATATTTATAAATATAGATCTGATGTTTCTTAGATCTTTCTGTTTTGCAAGGATAAGGCTACCTTGGAAAAGAGATAACCATAGCCAAAGAAGTCTGGACTTAAACTCTGAATTCATTCCTCTTGTTGCAGGTAGCAGTGTTATGCCCTTTCCTTGCACCTATCAGCTCTGGATTGATGAAAAGCAGCTTGAAGAGTATTCCTCTCGGGCTGCCTTCCCTCTTTCAGCATCTTTGAGAAGCTGGGGTCCTTTGTCTATAGAAAGACTAGAAGATCCTAAAGATATAGTAGCTGTCCATCACCATTTCAGCACAGCATGTGCTTAAAATCCCCTCACTGAAATAACAGCAATGCTGCTGTGACTCCTTAGCACTTTCCCTGCAAATCTACTTGTTTCCAGGAAAAATCAGGCACATTACTCCATTCCTGGCCAAGAAAGTCCAGATGCTTTATTGCTTCATTCTTGTACTGCATTTAGTTTGTTAGTGGTTCCCTGTAAAAACAGTGTGACACATGGGAACCCTAAGTTGATACTCTTATTTATTTCTTCTGTGAAGTCATTTCTTGATGAGAGAGTTAAAGTTTACAACCAGTGAATGGCTGTTGACTCCAGGGGTTACTCTCATGAAGCAAACCAACACTGTATTTTATTCCTGTTTATCTGAAGCTTGAAGAACACTAAACACCACGTAAACATCCCCAGGCAGCAAGTGGGAAGTTGACTGACCACTCTGATTATGTCTGCACACAGCAGAGGGAAGCTCCCCCAAAAAACTGATTAAAAAACTGCAGTTGCTGAGCTACAAAATCTGCCTCTGTTGGAGCAATATCAACCCTGAGAGAGATGAAGCCAAAGCCTCTAAGACATGTCTTCATATTACCTGCTGGAAGGGAAAAGTAGAGATGTGCAGTGATCTTCAGCAGGAGGTCTGATTAGAAAGTAATGCTTTTTATTGCAACTGTTCATTTAAAAAGAAAAGACAGAAAGGTTTATAAAAATATACTTGTATGTATTTAGATTGAGAGTGCTGACATCAAGGTTACCCATGGACAGTGATGGGCAGGACAAAGGGAAGCAGCCAGCCTCCCACCTCTTCCTCTAAAAGGTACTAGCGTGAAAGGACTTTGCTCACCATTGCAGCTTTGCCCTTCTCAGCACTTCTGTGCTAGTTTGAAGCTAACTAGGATATTTTAGTGAGAGGAATTAGATTACAGGCTGTGAAAAGGAAACAATGGTGATGTCTGCTTCACTCATAGGCTTACTGAGATGTATAAGAACAAGAACACAAACATAGATAACACAGTTGCTGTGTGTCTCTGGCTGCCCGCACTTTTCTCCCTAACCTGCTGTCTGTGTAACTAATCCTTCTGCTTCCTAACCCCCCTGGCCGATCCTCCAAACTCACCTTGAATGTAAGGTAAAGTCTGGGGTAAGGTAGAGGGGTGGGGAGAAGGTGGAGTGGTTGGGAGCCCCTCCTGGGACTCTGGTTTCTAGGAGGGGTGTTTCTGTATTACTTTTTAACTTGTGTATTTGTGTATATAGCTGCAAATATTGTTAATATCTTCTTGTATATTGTGCTAAGCTGTAAATATAAAGCTTCCTTTTCAATTTCCAGCTCAGCTGAGTCTAAGCCGAGTTCATAAGGGGGGTGGGGTGGGTAATACCCAAACCGTCACAACTTCCTAGAAGTGAAGGGAAGAATTAGCTAAATATTCCAGGACACATAAATCTTTGGTTCTCAGATTATAGGTAACTTCTCCATAACAAAAAGGCCTAGTACACTGGCATCTTTCCCTTAGAATAGAATAGAATAGAATCAACCAGGTTGGAAGAGACCTCCAAGATCATCCAGTCCAACCTATCACCCAGCCCTATCCAGTCATCTAGACCATGGCACTAAGTGCCTCATCCAGTCTTTTCCTGAACACCTCCAGGGATGGTGACTCCACCACCTCCCTGGGCAGCCCATTCCTATGCCAATCACTCTCTCTGCCAACAACTTCCTCCTAACATCCAGCCTATACTTCCCCCGGCACAACTTGAGACTGTGTCCCCTTGTCCTGTTGCTGGTTGCCTGGGAGAAGAGACCAACCCCCACCAAGCTACAACCTCCCTTCAGGCAGTTGTAGACAGCAATGAAGTCTGCCCTGAGCCTCCTCTTCTCCAGGCTAAACAACCCCAGCTTACTTAGACAGAGCAAAGTACTCAAGGATTATGACTTAGCCCTAAAATACGCAATATTCCTTTTTGGTTGTCTTCTTAACCAAAGTATGGGGTATTTTGCATTTTTTTGAACCACAGGAGCATGCTTGATAGTCACCCATGCAGCCTCTTTCTGCAGCTGTCAGGACTGCAAATATGCATTCTGGGTTTAAACTGAAAGCTTGACCTTATCATCCCAAAACTATGCTCCAAATACTGGTTCTGTTAAAAGAAAGCAGCTATCTCAAGACTTATGATAAAAATCAGAAAGCCACTGACTGCCCTTCCAGCAAAGCATTCTTTGTGGCTACAAGTACCCAGCTGAACCTTGGGAATATGTGTTTAGAGACAGCAATTAGTACCTCTAGCTGCACAACAACAAGCCTTAACTATATAACCTCAAGAAGGCAGATCCCCAAGAGTCCCTGCTTACTGGTAACCTTGTGCTGGCTCCATGCAGAGCCTAATAGAGGGCAATGGTACACGCACAGCTTCTGTCAGCTGCTGAAGAAACAAAAATCAAAGCTGCAAGAGTGGTGGTGTTTATAAGTCATAGGTGTGAGGGATTAAAAAAAAAAATAAAAGATAGTGTTAGGTAGAAACAGCAAAAAGAGCAGTAATTACAATCCTTCTCTCCTGATCTGACTTCAAGCACACTGGCCAAGTAGCCCTGTTGAATTATAGATGTATTTGGGAGAGGTCCCACAAGAAGCCACAAGGCTATTCCTGGCCACACTCAGGGTAAGCTACCCCGGCAAGGAATGTGTGCTTCAGGAATGCAGCTGGACAGGCTGTGTTTAGGAAAAGTTGTGTATCCTACCAACAGGGAGGAGGATCGGAACTCTCTAATAAATGAGGTGAGCTAAATGTAGAGCAACCCAGGCTGGAGATAGCCACAGACATGGAGATGAGCATCTCGAGAAACTCCTGTGGGCTGTTCATTGAGATCGAGTAATAGAAGCTCTGGCTTTTGTAGAAAGCAGTTGCTGGTGCAGGAGAGCACTTTTTCACACATAGGAAAATGAGCTGTTCTGTAAAACAGATCATTCTGAATTAGAAACGGATAAGAGACAAGAGGATCAGTTAAGAGGCACTTTCAAATCCAGCCAGGAGCATCTTCCCAGGCCGTTTCCCCTGCTGTGCCTTCTATAGCATGACCATTTTCTTAATGGTCGGTGAGAAAAACTTCTTTCAGAACCTGTGAGAGAGGGTAGATGTGCTGTGTGGTTCAACAGCAAGGGGTTACCTTCAGGTTTTCTCCCACAACGTGTTTAACAGAGGCCTGGAGTGGACATTATGCCCAATGGGCAAGGCTGTGACCCTCAGCACCTTCATAGACCTTGCCTGGGGCCACTTCTCACCTTTGGAAACTGCCTTGCCCAGGGACGTCTATTCATGCAGTGAAAACAGCTGCTTTCTGCAGCCTGCTAGAGGGAGAGGACAGAAGGACAGAAATTTCACACTCCATTCCCCCCATCTGTGTTCATACCTTCACTTCCAGGGACATCCATCCTCTGAAGAAGGGTGTGCCCTTGGAATGCAGTGTCTTTCCACCTCTGAAGGCTTAAAATCCCTTTAAGAGACATGAAAATTAAGATGTAAAGAGACTGCAGAAGGGAGTACCTGGCATCACTCAGCTGCCTGTAACAGGTATCTAGAGAATAAGAGTAGTGGCCAATAAAAGGGAGAATTTGAGTGACCCAACTGGATCCTTGGAGACTGTGGGCACCCAGACAGCAATGCTTGTTGTGCAGGGAGCCACAAAAGCCACAGAAAACACTGCAGCATCAATCACAGACTTCAGACCCATTATAAGAGCCCCAGCCATGACGTGCCACAAGGAGGACGGGAGGAGATGAAAGGCATGGCTTTAGATGATGTCCCTGCAGCTCTAAGAGGTCAGCCATGGCCAGCACAAAGCCAGGCCAGGTGTGATACCCTCAGAGCTTAGTCTCTTTTGATGCCTTTTGTTTTTCCCGGTGCTGGCAGTGCAGTATACATTGCCACGGACCTTGGGGAGGCCCTGAAGCTGATCCAACTCTTGGCTCGCGGCATTGCTTTCCCACAGAGAAACCTGCATCCTGCAGGACTGCTGCTTCAGCCAGCTCAGGCACTGCTGGCGCCTTGCCCACTGTAGCTCTCAACTGCTCTTCTCCTCTGTGGAACTGAATGTCAAGTAGTAACAGCTCCTAGCTGCAAAATCATGCAGACAGGGCATGAAGACACCCTTTGACGTGGAAAATATCTCTTTTCCATAAAATCGAATCCTCAAGCCTGCTGTCAGTTACACTGCGCATGATTTACTACAAGCAAGAAGTAATTTATGGACATACTTCCAATTTGACAAGTCCCTCAGGCTGCTCCTTTTTTTCAGTCAGCTGGCTGACATTAATTTGCTGCCAGCCTCTTTCCTCCTTTAGAGCTACCTGTGGTGCAGGGAGGAGGGAGGATGGGCTGGCGCATCGCGTGCAGCGTACGTGGAAGTTGGCGGCCGGACAGCACCCTGCTGTTTGTCTTTTGTGCACAGGGAACTGCCAGTACTATTGTGGCTTTCTCCTTTCTATCATCTGTGCTAACCACACCTCCCCATGTACATTCCTGTTAACTGAGGTAAAGCCAGGGCACCATTTTATTTTTCCTAAATATTTGCTATTTTCACACCAAACCTGCTTGCAGGTATTTGCCCAGGAAATTATCTTGTTCCTCTCCTGCTGGTTCCCAAGGAGCAGCCACTCTGCCCTGCTCTTGTTTCATTGTGGAGCAAGGTTCTCTACTAGAAGATCGAGTAACTTGACCAAGGTCAAGAAGCAGCTGATGAGACCAAATCCACCCTAGGGGCCAGTCTCCTAGGCTTGAGACTTCACTAGCAATTCTTATGAATAGTCCTCTCACTCCAGCATCAGCAGCCAGGACTCCATCCAGAGGGTTAAAATCTTAGGCTTGGGCTTTCAAAGGCAAAAAGTTTGACAGCCCAGTCCTGCAGAGCTGCTTCTCTTGGCCTTTCAGCATCGTTAACTGAGTGGTCTCCTACTGCTAGACCCCAGGAGCAAGTCATCATCAGATGCACTCAAAACTCTCCAGCCACATCCAGCACCGGAATTTGTTTCCAAGGTGAGTCATGGCTTAGCACCTCCCAGTGGACTGCATGACTTGCAGCCGAAGGAGAGGTTGGCTCCTGCACCTCCTTTGGTGCCAGCTACCTCCTTGATGACTACATAAGGTCTAATGGTCATGGGATGAGCAGGCAGGAACTGCTGTAACTTCATTGCAGCTGTGACCTGATTCACCCTTCATCACATCATTTATTCTGTCTCTCTGTAGAGCAAGGGTCATGAGACTTGCCTGCCAGGTATGAGGATTAGCTCCCACTAGCTAAAGCTTTGAAGATGAGAAGAACAGCATACATTACTGTGTGCTGCTGCTATTGCTGCTAGAACTGTGCTCTGCCCATCTGCGACCAGGCACAGGTAATACACAGGTAAGAGCCTATGGTGAGAGGCATTTATGTCATGTGCGTCTGTATGACATACCTCTCCCAGGACCATTCTAAAGTGAATCACTGTGGGGTGTCTTGAAGGACCTATGTCCACCAGATAGTCACCAGGAGGCTGCTAGGCAGTGGCAGGAGGTTATCCTCACATGCCTGGGGCCAAAGAGAAGCCTTTTTTAGGGAAGAGCTCCTGAATATTTGGAAATATAAGGCTCCACAGGATACCTGTGAGCATCTAGGCAGGAGAAACAGAGAATCCCTGTAAGGTGCACAAACCAGTGAGCCAAGCCTGTCTCTCACCTTTGCTCTTGCTTAGTGAGTTGCTGCTTTCAGGAAACAGAGGTGTAGGAAAATAAAGCTTGGACCACACCAGAATGCACTGTTCCTGAAGGTAGATGCCAGATGGCAAACCCTCCTATAGCAGCGTGAATCAAAGCATGCCAAGTCAGTTGCCAGCATGCCCAGATACAGATGGCGCAGGCATAGAAGTTACCAGACCTGTGCCCCTAAGGAAATGGCCATTAGCTGGATGATTTTTTGGGCAAGGGGGACATGTTTGCTTCTTGAGGTTTGAGAGCACAAGCTTACAGAGCCAAATGCAGGCTACTCACCTCTCTGTATTGGATAGTGGGAGCATGTCTGGCATGTCCTGAGTCTGTGGCATGGACACGGTCCTGTAAGGTGTGCCAAATGAGGGCTCATTGCCCAAAGTTTGCTTTGAAAGCGTGTTCTAGGCTTTACCCCATGCAGGAAATACATCCTTTAATGCAGACACTGATGATGCAATGACCACATCTATACTTTCCCCATAGTCCACTTACCTGTAGAAAACCAAGTGAATCACAAGCAAGTCAAGTACTCATTGCCTTTCTGTAAACCAACACTGCCAGGTTGTGTTATGCTCTGACCACTGCAGTGCCCATTTTCACTGCCAGAGCTGATTCCCAGCTCCAACTAGATGCAGCTAATGGCACAGCCACCCTGCCTGGTTACTGTCTGATGTGAGATAAAATGTATTCCTCAGCATGAGGAGCCCAGCCTTGGGGAGGTTGAAGGCTGGGGAGGAAGGGTCGTGTGAAGGAAATCTAGGAGGAGGCATAAAAGGCTGTCTGTGCAACCTGCGTGCTCACGTGCGCACAGGGTCAGCTACATGGCACTGGTTTCGGCAGAGCCAGTAATGCCAGTCATAATGGCTATGCTGCACTGAAGCGCCTGCCAGAGCTACTTCTCTGGTCTAGGGAGTGGGACAATCTCCTCTGACAGCTGAACACACCACTTTTAATCTCTTTGCTGCCAATTCCCAGATCCATAAGCACAGAGCCACAATCAGTTACAGATGTACCAGCTTTGGATAAAACCAATGCCTCCAACTGGCTCCTTTGTAAATCTCTGCACCTTCCCAGGCATGTGCAAGGATTTGTCCCTGCTTCTTTAACCCCTGCATGCCAACAGCCTGCAAAGGAACAAAGGCAGAGTTTGAGCACCTGTGTACATGCTAAGTAAAGACTTAAGTGAATAAAGGAGACTGCTGCTCTGCAACACTCTGGTGTGGACCCATGCTTGTCAGAGAAGCACCCAAAAAAGCTGCCCCTCTGTGCCCTGCTCCATGCACAGCATTGCAGCTACACTCTGCCAGTGCAAATGAAGCAGCTCAGCCATGACTGGATCTGTTTTGCTCTGGAACAGGAGCTCCAATTTCCGTGCCACAGTTTCTAAAATGTCAGTGCCTGCAGTGGGTCCAGCCCAGCTACCCCTGGCTCTGCAGCTGCATGTCCACACAAGTGGTTTTTCCAGTTTTTTAAATCATAGAATTTTTCATTTTTTTCAATCATAAAATATTCTAGCTTGAGTTCAGGCTGTATTACAGCACCAGTGGCAGCAGCTTTCCTGTCGCACCATGTTAACCTCTCCGAAGGTTTTAGCATGCCCCCGTTCAGCTGAACTAGTGGCTCTCAGCAGCACATGATCTGACACAGTGCTTTCAGTCAACTGCCTGCTGCAAACCACCAGTGGCTCCCTGGCTGCTCACAAGGATTTGACGGTGCTTGCAGATTATCACTTCAAATGACAATGGCTTTGAAAAGACAGGACAAATCAGTCCCTGTGTCTGCCTCCCTTAGCATTCATTTCTCTTTCCATCCTTTTCTGTAGCACTCCAGTTTTGAGTTGCTGAGCAATTCTCATTAAAAGGATGAAAATATTTTCAGTGACATGGATTTGCCTGGCTTAACCTAATCTGTGGAGCAGGATGTGAGTGACAGGCAGCCATAGCCTTTCTGGGCCACACCAAGCTCACTGACATTGCTAGGAGGTTGCCTCACCTCAAGCAGCTCCAATGCTGTAGGACCTGGCCCTTTCCAAGGTCTCCTGGTGTGTGGAGGTCATCGCCTACAGCAATGCTGTTGGAAGATGCTTGCTTGTCAGAGGCATGGGGCACTTCACTGAAGAAAAAAACTCACTGAAGATGATTTTGCAGCTTAAACAATATCCCCTGCCACTCAAAAATAGCCTGCACTGGCTGCAAGGGAAGGTGAAATCGTTGCTCCAAAGGGGTGGATCAGATGGGCAGAAGGAGATTTAGGCCTTGGTATATTTGAATTTTATTTTTTATATGTGCTGCAGCTCACTGCTTTCTGTCTCCAGGGCCTGCAGGTATCTCTCAAGACATGGCAGCTTTTAGACTGTGTTTTTTCACTCCTCCTTATAAAGCCCACCCAGGCAAGTAGTGGCAAGAGACAGAAATGGGGTGACCAGGACTGGCCAGTGCTCCCAGTGTGTGGCTTCCAACATCAGCAGTCAACTGTCCCACAGCCCTTCTGCCTGCAGAGTTCCTGCTGCCTTCAGCCCCAGCATCACTGCATGTGCACATGCAGCTTTCCCAGTGTCTCAAGTGCTCGTTTTTATAGGCATTTATTTGATGGTGAATATGTAAACCCACTGTCCGCAAGCACTAGATGTTGCCGAATGCCCCCACAGTGGCACGCAACGCAGCCAGGGAACGGCTGGCAACGTGACCTGGATTAGGGCAGTTTATCCTCCCAGCCCAGCAGCCAGCCGCTCTCCATGTCTCTCCAGCCCTTGGCTCAGAAAAGCATCCCTGTCCCAACGGCCTGGCAGCCACCTGCTGCTTCCTGTGAGACCAGAGCCGCTCCTGGCAGGCCACAGCAGCCATTCCCCAGGAGCCCACAAGAAACACTGTGAGCTGCCCCATACAACGGGCACCCAAGTAACAGCAGCTCGGCAATATGAGAATCAGGCTATTAAGAAATATAGACCATAGCACAGGGCAGATATGTCCCAGTCTGAACACAAAACATCCTATGTTTACAAAATGAGCTATAGTGGGTGCACCTCCTCAGCCTGGGCTTGAGAATGCAAAGAAACCCAAGTTTTTACTCTTCAGAACATAAGACTTTCTTTAACAACTACTGTTGCGTGCACCCAATAAGCTACATGTATATCTCTTACATATTTTCATATATAATGTTTCCTACATATTTATGTGCCTGTATGCCAAGCACATTTGTCCCTAAACTATTTTTAAATGGCATTATGTGTGTAACACAATGCATATAAAAGCACTCCCACATATAAAACATATTGGCATAAAACATGATACACATACATAAAATATGACACAGATATAAAACAGATTCATATGGAACATACATTTGGAAAACATATGTTTTTCTCTGCTTATAATGTATAGAACCATATATAACTTTATATACTGTATGTTCTCACAATGTTCTATTTTTATCTGCATGCTTAGATTCTGAGTGCTTCTATAAACATTAGACATTTTTGTGACATGTAAATACCTAGAACACATTTACAAGCGCTAGCAAACATTCCTGCTTAAAGGTTTGAGTTGCATGTATCAGTAACTCAGCTATAGGAGTTATATATGGAAGCGAAATATGCAAGAAACGTTTATTTTATAGGTTTGTTCTCTATTGCATTGTATATACACGACGCGAACGTATTAGGACGTTTTTATGCCCAGTGCATACATTCACTGCATACTGTGTACAGATGCCGTTTGTGTCCATAGCACAGCCAGGCACACGCACACCGTGCCGGGCACGCTCCTGCCACCGCTGCCTAACAGCTCGCTTGCCCCGAACCCTCCACGCGGCCCCCTCCCTCCTGGCCCGGCCGCAGCCCAGGCCCCGGCCCCGCCCCAGCTCCTCGGCCTGGCCCCGGGACCCGGCCTCGCCCCGCCCCCCCGCCCCGACCCCTCGGCCCAGCCCCGCTGCCTTGGCCCGGCCCCGCTGCGGGCCGCTGGCGGAGGGCGGAGCGGTGCCGATAAACACCGCCACGTGCGGCGGGCGGGGGCGGGGCTAGCTCCGTGCTTCCGGCAACACACCGCCCCTCCGCCGCCTCATAAATAGCGCGGAGCGGCGCGGTGCCTGCAGCTCAGTCTCTGTGGATCCCCTCGTGTTATTCTGTTACGCTGCAGGCTCCGGTCTTGCCGCTGCTCCTAGTCTCGGTCCCGCTCCCGGTTTTGGTCCCGATCCGTCCTGCCGCTATGCCGTTCTTGGGGCAGGACTGGCGCTCCCCCGGGCAGAGCTGGGTAAAGACGGCCGACGGCTGGACGCGGTTCCTTGATGAGAAGAGCGGCGGCTACGTGGGCGATATCAGCAGGTACCGGCAGTGACGGCAACTCGACCCCGGCTGCCCTCTCACCCGGCCCCTTGCACCGGCCGTGCCGCTAGGGGGCGCCGCGGTGCGGCCGCGGTGTAGCGACGGAGGGTGAGCGGCGCTAAGATGGGCTTTAGCGCTTCCTTCACCCCTGGGCTGAGGGCGAGCTGAGGCGGGGCGCAGGGGCGGTTCTGCTCCGCTGTCGGCGGTGGGGGCCTTGCTCTGCGAGCCTGCTGGTAGCTCCGAGGCTTAGCGTCTCTGAGGCGGCCGCGCTTGCTGGCGGAAGGAGTCGGCGACTTTATCCGCGGCCTGGCGTGAAACCAAAACTCCCTCGGCCTCTGCGGCGTCCCGGGACGCCTGGGCACGGAGCTCTCAGTTGCTCCCTAGGCGGCTGGGCCGGCCGTATGGCTGCGGGATGGGGTGGACAAGCGAAGGAAAGGTGTAAACAGTGTCTGCCCCACTGATTGGGTGATGTGCTTCCGGGAAGCGTCGCCGAGGGATGTGTCTCCTCTCAAAACATCCCATCCTAGGACTTCCTGGCTTTCGGGATGGAGAAGGGTGATGTGTCTGAAGACACAAGTGTCCCTTAGACCATGAGTAATGTTGATTATTCAGTCGAGTGCTGCTTGACTAATCAGGCTGCAAAACATCAACAAAACCCCAAGATGGTGAAGCACCATGGTGTAGTTGTGTGTGCAGGAAGCCTTTGCAGCGGTCTGGGTGTATAATGGTCTTTGGCTTGATTGCTTATCTCAAAACAAGAATTTTCTTGCAGCGATACTGTCAGATTTGGATTTGCTGGGACCTGAGTGAGGGATGGGTTAGGATTGTCCATTACAAAGAGATTTGGAGCAAAGTGGATTCAATGTGGAACCATTACCGAGATGTTATTGTGGAGGGGGTTTTAGATACAAGGTCTCTGCCTTCTTTCATGCAAGCTGTAAAAAACCCTGAAGTTCAGCATCCAAAGCATCTGGTTTGTAAGTAGGTAGAAAAACTTCAGACTAGTGACAGTGTGATTTGGAACACTGGGTTTGGCATGCATTTATACATCCTTTTCCCATTAAAAAGTAAGGATCTTTCATACTGGCCCCAGGCCGATGTCCTTGGAGTGCCATGTCCTGATGCCCAACTTGTCATCAACCTGTCAAGATGCCTTGGAGAACTGTGGAAACCTGCCAGTACATGAACAGGGGAATATTCTGCCTCCCATACTGGAATTCATCTGTTGCTGTTATGAAGGTTTCAGATTACATAGTCATTCAGTAGGAAGTCAACAGTCAAGGGTGTGCTGTTGATATGCAAGATTTAAAGCAGATCTGTCCTGGCCTCTTGGGCTTGGATTCTGCCCCTGCATGGAACATGTTAACCCAGTAAGTTACTGATTTTGTGTGACTCTGCTAAAATACGAGCCTGAACATCTCAAAACTGCTTTGTACTCTGATCTCAGATTTTGGTATCTCAAAAGCTCAGAAGCAGAGTGATGTTTCCTTTACTACTGGGACCATGCGCAGGTGCCAAACCAGAACATCCATCTGGGTCCCTTCACAGGGCTGAAACTCTGACTTGGTCACTTGACTTCTTCTGTGTGTGCTGAACGTGTGGTTGTGCTAACAGACCACAAAGAGTGGAAACAAGGAGCCTTGTCTTGCCGCTTTCATTCCTTTGCAGGAACCTGTGCTCAATAGCCGTCAGAGGTGTGAGTCGGTGTGGTGCTCGTGGGGTTTTTTGAGACTAAATAGTGTAAATACCGTGTCTGTAGAGGAAGCAGCCTGGCTGCGTAAGAGTCTTTGTGGCTGTTGCAGAGGAAGCTTGCCCAGTGCTACAAGCAACAGCATGTTTCAGTGCCTGCCAGGGCTCATGGAGAGTCCCAGCCACTGCATCTGAGATGTGCTTCCATGTGCCTGAAAGCCTTTGAATTTATGTAGGCAACCATCTCCCATCCCTTCAAGCTGCAGAGGCAGTGGGGGTGGCTCTCTGTGTTGTTCTCCCAGAAGCTTTGCCAGTCTTTTCCCCAGCACCTTCAAGGCATCCTTGCAGTTCTGAGCAGCATGCTGTGTGCAGAGGGGAGTCTGAGACCTCCTGATGGGTGCTGCCTTCTGCCACCCTCAGGGATCTGCACAGCAGTGCTATGGCTGCTGAGGGACTTCCCAGTTTCACATTGCTTCTCATATCTACTGATTTGCAGGTCCACAGAATGTGGAAATGTTGATGCATGGCATTTTTTAAGATAGTCATTAGTTGCCCTCCAAGAAAATAATGGGTTATAGCTCCCTTCACTAATAACACAGTGTATGGCAGAAAAAGCAGAAGATGGGCAGTCTTGGACAAGAGATCCTAGCTGTTATAATTTGTATGGTCACTACTATGTGAGGTTTGGAAAATCACCAGCCAAGTCTGATCCTCAGCTGAGGTTTTCCAGTAAGCTTGAAAAAAAATGTTTTATGGGGATTCTTGTGTTAATATTGAGTGCACATATATGTGCTCAGAAATGGCTAAGTATCTCTTCCCATAGGAGACTGACTGGCTTAGAGGAATCAACCACCTACAGTAGGAGGGTATGGTGTTACTTAAAAAACAGCATAAAGGGACCAGAAGCTCATTTAAAAATACTACTAGATGCAAAAATAGTGTGCAGACTTCTCAAGAGCAGCCTGCAAGGAGGCAGCTTTGGAGCTTGCAATGAACACCTGTGTGTTTGTTCTCCTTGCAGGAAACAGTGTTCGTCAGACTGCAGAAATAAACAGAATCCTTGCTTTGTCATTCACAGCTTTCGTAAGAAGGATGATCACAACAAAGAGAATCTCTTCAACAGCCTGAACTATGATGTTGCTGCCAAGAAGAGAAAAAAAGATCTGCTGAATAACAAAGCCAAGATCCAATGTAAGATGTCTGTTTGGGCTTTTTCTTAACTAAAAGTTCTCCAGGAGAATGGAAAATGCTTCATATCTATGGTTGTTGCACAATGCATGAAGAGTCTTCCACAGTGTCTTAAAGGGCTTTGTGCCCATGTTTGACCTGAGTAGAGAACTTGGATACAGTTTAACATGAAGATTTATGCTCCTGTTAGTAATCCTTGCTCTGAGAAGCTGTGCTTGTGGTGTTCAAATTTTTGTTATTTGTGTTTGTCAGAAGGAGGGTAATTTTTTCCTATGGTACATTCAAGTGAACCAGTTCCAGGGTGGTGTGTTTTTTTTTCCCTGTAGACTTCCTTGTGCACAACAGGCTAAATTTATTCTTCCTTCCATATGCATGTTGAGCGCTGATCTACATTACTGGAGGCTACAAGCCTGAATGTGTGCTTTGATCCTATCTTTGTGCGTGGAGTGCATGAAAAGAAAAATGAAATGAGATTTCAGCTCACTCTAGACAATGGAAGGCTTGAAATCTTGCTGTACATAGTGAGCAGCTGAGATCTCAGATGGTGTATTATGGGAGGACCCTGGGGAGCCTGCGGGGACAGCAAGGTCTGCATTGGTCTGATCGCAAGATAGGTACTGGAGTTAGAAAGCTACAAATGTAAACATACACAGAGGAAATGAGTTACAATTCCCACACTACTATTAGCTCATTGTGCATCCCCCAGGAGTTTGGAAACTGGTGCCAGAAGTTGGCCCCTCAGTGCCTTTGATTCTCTGAACAAACAGATGTTACCATGACAGTTTTTGGCTGGATTCTGCTGTGACCTACTATTTTAGAAGGTCCTGATACAAGAGCTGCATGACTGTAACTGAGGCTGGGTTTGTCCTTGGACTCACAGTACCAGGCAGGACTATATATTCCTTCGTTCTTTGGTGGAAAAAGACTCAGGAGCACAATATTTCCTTTAAGGAAAGGAGTCTGTCAGGTTGGGGAGAATTTTTCTTAATGCTAGCTGTTTAATTGCCAGTGAATGGAAGCAGGGTCAAAAGCCTATTTGAGAATGGGACTGGGAGGAGGATTGAGCAGCAACTACTTGCAGGAAGGGTCTTACACAGATAGAATTAGCAGCATGTGGGTACAGGGAAGCTATTTTGGAGAGTGGATGGGACAACTCTCATTTTTGAGTAAAGAGAGAGGCAATTAGAAATAGGAAAATTTTGATCCCAAGTAGGTTTTAATTTTTTATCAAGTTAGCTGTGAGCACAATCATGGTCCTCTGAGCCTGATCTTGCTGCTAAAAGCTCTCCCACGTCTGGTGTCTCATGACACTTTCACTCAACTCCAGATTTGACATTCAGTCCTAAGCCTTCAACCAAAGTAATGAATAGTTAATAAAATCAATAACAAAACCTGGCTGTCAGCCACACATTGTTTGTGACCAAAGAGGAGGTGCTATGGTATAGCTGTGTCTGAGAGATTAAAAATTTACAGTCTGTAGCAGTATCACTGAAACAAAAGCCCTTTTTCATGCTCAGAACCAGTCTCAAGTGAAGCAGTACAGGAGGAAAAAAAAAAGGTCATCCAATTGCTAGTTTTGATTGCAAGTGCAGTGGTGCAAACACAAAATAACTTCATTTGTGCTAAAAGGGCAGTGAATGCTGAGACCAGAATTCTAGCCCTCTGCAAGGTGGAAAATGAGCTAAGCAAAATGTCTTTGTCCAAACAGATTTCCACCAGGAGAAGTGGATCTATGTTCACAAGGGGAGCACAAAAGAGGTGAGTGGCTCCATAGGTTCTTTGTTCCATCTTACGCTGTTTTTTCCCAAGTGGTGGAAGATTCTGTGCTGATATAAATCAGCAGAAGCTCTTAAGAGATAAGTGGGAGATCTGGCTTGTGGTTGGAATTTCAGTAATGATTTTAGGCCCCAATCAGGAAGCCAGAGCTTGCTGTACAGGGCTTTGTACATGTGTTTAAAATATGACTTGTTTGCTTCGCTCAGTTAAAAACCACAGCCATTTGCAGACCAAGCCATAATAGTGTTCTTGGCTTTCACCCAGTACAGTCCTAACATGGAAAATCATTGGAATTCATCACAGTGACTTGAGCTCATGGAGAGAAGTGTCCCTATGGGACCCCTCTGAACTCACACTATATGTTGAACCCCGAGAATGTGTGACTTACGAGCAGAGCTTGGGTCATTCTTGGGAAATGACCACAATCTACATTAGGCCATGCCCACTCCTGACATCAAGCGCAGGTCTGTGGGAGACAGGCCTCCCTCCTCTGACTGTGAGCTGGTCCCATGGTTTGTACCCATTAGCTTGCTAAATTGGGGTGCCCTGGGTGTGCTGTCTAGATTCATGTCTGCCAAAACATGACCCAGACTGTTTCTTTTCTCAGCGCCATGGTTACTGCACCTTGGGAGAAGCCTTCAACCGACTTGACTTCTCCAGTGCTATCCTGGACTCCAGGAGATTCAACTATGTTGTGAGGGTGAGTGATTGGCAGAGTTTATTTTTGCTGTGATTGGTAATGGAGGCTTTGAACCTGGCACCAACTGGGTGGTGGGGAGAGGGCCAAGCATGCAAGTGGGGGTGTTAGGCTTTGCTACATGATGTAATTGACAGAAGTTGTGGATGGGTGCCCAAAACTTCCTTTTGATTTGTTAAAATGGAGGGAGGTGTCAGTAATGTAGGCAATGGTGTGTCCTTAGCCTAGCATTCCTACTTTTCAGTTCTGAAATTAATTTCTGAAACTCAGAAAACTTATCTTCTAACTCCAGAGTTCTCAGTTCAGCTTCTAAATATGATTCCTGTAGCCCTGAAAGGAGCATGGGCTGTCTGCAGAGCCCATAGAGCAGTGGAGACCTCTTTTCACAGAAGGCTGCAGCTCCACAGTCCCTGTCTCCTTTGAAGTGAGTTTAGAGAGCAGAGTGTTTTGGGAATGAAAGGATGGGCTGAACCTCTTGGAGGCACTGATCTTTGCTTTTGAGGATTATGGTTGCTCTTAATCCTATGTCTGGCAGCAGTTTCAGTAGGTAAAAGTGTTGTAGTCCTGATGCCATTAGTTGATAGGAAGGAGTCAGCAGCACCAAGTTCCTTATGCTCTGGTTTTGCATGATGTATCACGGTTTGTCTTTTGGTTCCGGGTGGTCAAGAGGAGTGATACTGGCTGGAGGAGCTACTGTCTTGAGGGTTGCAGATGCATGATCTCAGATTTCAGAATGCTTATCAAGGTTTGGAATTCAATAAGCTTAAAATCTGTTATTAACTTGTGGCTGTTTATAAACAGCTCCTTTTTACATCTCATCAGCAGTTGATCACTAGTGAAGCACCAGCTGTTCAGGTTTTAGTTTCTGGAGCAGGCAGCATTGGTATTGCTTTCTCTTTGCCGAGTCAAATGTCATGAGAAGTGTCTAAGGAAGAAATGATCTGAGCAAGTTCACCTTGGTTGTGAAAACCTCTGTCACCTTGAAGGGTACAGACATTGGCAGTTATTTTTCACCTGCTATGCAGGAAGGGAACTGGCAATCACTTGGATGTCCCGCTGCAGGGTACTGGGGATGCTGAGAAGGCAATTTGTTTTGCTGCTTGTACTGATCACCAGCACTCTGGTACTTGATGTCTTCTGATACAGAATATGTGTACACAGATATGTCATCTTTATGGGAATTACTGTGGAAGGAACAGTTTGTGTCAGGGCTGTAAACCCTTTAGTCAGCTATAAGGGAGAAAAAGAAAACTTGCATTTGCTGCTCCAGAGATGCCTTTGGCAGACTTTCTGTCTTATGACCACAAAGAAAGCACAGGTTGTGCTGTGCTGTGTGATCTGCTTCTGCTGCTTAGCCCAGTGTGGTGGCTCTCTCACAGGGAACTGTAGTGACTGGGCAGAAGTCCTGTTTAATTTTCTGAAGAGCACACTCACATTTCTGTGAAGCTGGTGTGGTAGGGTGAGAAGCCTCAGGCTGACCTTCTTCCCCCCCTTTCTCATAAGGTCTTCACAGAAGCATCCCAAATATTCTGTGAATACCAAATAACGTTGTGTATGGAAGCCAGGATGTGTCCTTGTTTCTACAAATCTCTTTTCAGCTTCTCAGAGTAGTTTTTCCCCTAGTAGCTTTAAGGATACAGCACTACCAGGAAGTATGAAGCTTTCTCATTGAGAAATTGTCAGTTTAAAGAAAGTATTAAAAATTGGTACCATAGATCAAATGTAAATCTGACTTCTTAAAGTGAGAGGCTTGTATCAGCCAAGTCTCTGGTGCATAATAGCTCATAAAATGCCTTAAGTGCCAGATTTACCCATGAAAAGCTGCCTAGATGTGGATCTTGTTTATGGTCCTTTGCAAATTGCAGTCCTCCTAGGGCACGCAGATGAGCAATCTATCACATGGAAAATGCCTGAATGTTGGCAGGCAAAACATTTTTCCTTTCCCTCCCTCCCTCTCCTTGTTCTCTCTAGTTCCACCCCTTGCTTGGGGTATCTGATTAATGTCACACTACTTGGTTCATCAGACAAATGCTTTCCAAGGAGAGAAATTCAGAGTTGAAGCCTAAGCCAGAATTTGGGAATGTCTGTAGGGCAAGAAAGAGAAACAGCTAGAGGCCTTGGGTTCTGCTGGCTATACCCAAGCCTGCCCTGTAGAGGAATAAGCTATGTCGTTGCTGATAGCAAAAATGGGCTTCCAGGCTGAACATCTTCCCTTTCTCAAAGCATTCTTTCCTCCAGTTCTCTGAACATAAATACTACAGTGTTTTCAGTGCTGATATAATTTTGTTCTTGCACAGAAATGCCTCCTCTTTAAGATACCCCCAAACTAAGTTTTTTGTATTTCTAATGGTGCAGTGATAAAATGGGCACCTCCTTCAAATAAGGTGGAGATGAGCTGCAAGAAGTTTGGCAGGTATTTTCCATGGGCAAAAGCAGTCAGTTGTTGCCAGTGAGCTCATGTAACTGAGGCAGAAGAAATATTCCTCCAACGTCAATCTTGTTTTGACAGTCTGCTGGTAGTGCTTAGTGTGGGTATTGCTGCCATGGCATGGTCCCTGCTGATCTTTTAAACTACAGCATCTGTCTACATGTTGCAGGGCAATGTCTCCTTTTAGAGCTAGTATGGAAGTGTGTGATTGATCCAGAGGATCCAAATCATAGAATCATTTGGGCTGGAAAAGAACTTTATGATGATGGAGTTTAACCATTAGCCTCGCACTGCCAAGTCTATCACTAAGCTGTGTCACACCTATACATCTTTTAAGTACCTCCAGGGATGATGATGGAACTGCTTCCCTGGGCAGCCTTGTTCCAATGCTTGCTTTCAGGGAAGAAACTTTTCCCTAATTTTGCTGAAGTGTGTACAAGGAGCAGTGAAGCTGGTAAAGAGTCTAAAGTAGAGTTGTGAGAGAAGTGGCTGCAGGAACTGGACTTGTTTAGTCTGGAGAAAGAGAGGCTCTTGAAGCATCCCTGGTTTCTCTGGTCTTACTGATTTATAAAGATGGAGGTGTTCTATAAGTCAAGTATGAGCAGAGCCAAAAGTGCCTGCAGCCCAGAGGTTGCTGGTTCTCCTTTGGGAGCACTGGTCAGATGACAGTGAGGTTTTGCAGCCTGCTTCTTTCAGAAAGATTTGTTGTATGATGGTTGTATAGTAATGCCTGAAGGGAAGGCACTGTTTCTCATCATGAAGGTTTAGGTCAGATTAAGCTGCATGGGCACATCTCTTCTGGAATAACATGATCTAGATAGTGTGCAGCCTGCTAAAGTAGTCTCTTAAATTTAAGTTTTTGTAACAGTTGGCTCAGAGTCCTGGATTTATGCTGTGGTGAAAGAACATCAGTTTGGTGCCGTCTCAAGGAGATCTGTCAGCACCTGTACTGTAAATCATTTTGACTTCCCTTGCTCTTGCTCTACCTCCCAGCCAAAAGCCCATGTCATATTTCAGCCACCAAGTGAAGGTCTGAGAGAGCAAGGAGGGTCTGGAGGAGTTTTTCATTGGAATACATCTCTAAGAAGTCCAGATGTGAGGAGCTGCAGCCCCAAGCAGGAGGAGCTTACGGATCCTCCCCAGGGTGTAGTTTGGCTCCGTTATAGCAGGTTTAGGGGATGTATGCCTCAGTAGATCACCATTTGTGATTTTTTTTTTTAAACACTACAAATTATTTCCCTTTCTGAGGCAAGGTTACCACCTCCTGTTTGGTACAGCAGCCCTACTGAGAAGTTTTCTTGGCTCTGTGCTGCAAGCCTCTAGCTGTTGTGTTATTTGGGGTATGGGTTGCCTGCACATCTGTTGGACTGAGGTGGTGTCAGAAGTGCTGTCACAGGTTTAAGCAATGCATCTGTGGCTGCTTTCACAGCCCTGAAGCAGGAGCCTTTGTTCCCTGCCACATGGCACTGTTTGGGTTATTTTTCCCCTTGTGCTTATGGGAGGAAGACCTGCTCTGCCCTAGCACCAGCCACTTCAAATAAGCTGTTAGTGGGATTTGAGCAGGAGCCCCACCACACTTGTCAGGAAGTGAGCAGGTTATTGCCTTGCTATGGAAGATGCTGCCTCCTGCCAGCTTTGCAGAGACTCTAGAATAACCTGTTGCTTTGCTTGCCTTTTCTTCGTGGCTCTGGCAGACCTCTGAGAGGAAATGAAATGGGGGTGAGGTGGCAGGAAAGAATTTCTAGGGAAGCTACTAAATCAGCTTTTTCAACTTCTAAGGATTTGGAGTGAATTGGGAGCAACACCCTGTCTTTTGGAACTGTTGCAGAATTCCCAGCTCCAGTCAAAATTGGCTGTAATGCAAACACTGTTTTTGAGAACTGGACCTTTTGAAATTGCTCTTAACCTTTCCCTGTGCACTCTTTCCTGCCATCTGCCCCTCTCACTTGAATGTGGCCTGGACTTAATGTGATTGCATCATCATACACACTTGCAGTTCTCCAGCCTTTTCACCCTGCTCACTGTTCATCTGAATTCATTGGTCTGGTTTCTGTCTGCTTTATGCAAGTGGCAACATTTGATTTCGATTATAACAATGCTGTAGACCCCAATTTGGTAGTCCATTAACTGAGACCTTACTCTACTGGGGCTGTGCCCGCACTAAAAGACCCTCAAAGCACTGGAGCATGTGGGACATAAGTGAGTGAACTGTATTGCTTACCTGGGTTTTGTGTATTGTATGAGCACAGAAGACTAAAAACTTGTCTTTTGGAGGGTAGTGTTCAGCCAGTGTTCCCTGGGAAGTGGAGTAGTCCTAGAAGTATTCACAACATAGTTTTCATATGGAAGTTCATCCTGTGTTTATTGCTGCAGGGGCAGAGAGATGACACATCTGAGCTGGTTCACTGAACATAAACACAGATGAGGCAAATTTGAATCTGTTCCTTTGGAAATTAATTTTGTACTGATTTCATGTTCTTTAAGGAACTGAAATTTTATTCTTGTGCCTCTTCAAGAATGGCCCTGGCATCTAGCTCTTAAGGTGTTGCATTACATGGTGCTTATCACTGGGTGCATTTTGGCGTTTTCAGTAACAGGCACCACATTGCTAACACCAAGCCTGGAGGAAGCTGTCTCTGTGCCAGTTTCTGAACGCTGCAGTCTGGAGACAGCAGTTGTTTGTTTGCAGAAGAGCTGATCTGAGTGTATGTGTCGCTAATGTACAGATGGAGCTTAGCAAGTCAATGACTATATAGTCGGAGGTCTGAAGGCTAAATAGTTCAGTATAAGCAGAGTATTAGAGACCACTTTGGGAAACTGATTTTTTTTAATTATTCCTCCAGTATTATAACCCAAACCACTATTATAAAACTTCTCAAATCTTGCAAATTGCCTTGCTTTTGAGTATCTAGTTATAGCGATCTCAGTTTGGCTGATACGGCAAGAAGATCCGTTGATGCCTGTGCACCAAATATTGCCCAACTCTCCTGCATCTCCTCTTTCCCCAAAGTGAGCTGAGAAATCAGGCAGCCTGCCCTTCACAGGAGTTAACACAGGTCTTTCTTCATCTTGTTTTCTTCTGGTCATGTGAACTGCAAGATAGAATGTAAACTCAAAGCCATCTGATTGATGGTGTTGGCCTGGATGTTAAACAGAAGGGGTTGGTCACTCTAGGTGACTTCACTGCTCCTAGCTGGCAGTCACATGGCAGCACCCCAGACAAGCCGAGTGGGAGAATGACTGCAGTAACGGCTCTCCCTGAGCTCCTTGCTTCATGGCATGCTGCTGGTGACTTTGGATACATTCTTGTCATTCTTAATAGCAGGGCAAACAGTTCAGCTCATGACTTATCAAGTCTTGTCAAAAAGCCATCTTAGTTACTTGACACAAGTAGCTGCACCTTCTCTGGCACTCTGCAGTGCCAGTGATGGGATACTGTAGCTACAGATGATAAAGGATTAATAAGCTAGTCATGTGGTAATGTGTTGATTGATTTGTAGCATAAAAGGTTTTTACTTTCCTTTCTAAATGAAAAGAGAAGGCTATGTACATCCAAAACAAATGGACTGACACATGGACAGTCTGTATTTATATAATGCTGGGGGAAGGGAAGAAGGCCTGGAAGATCACAGGCCGTATGTTCTGCAGAGTATGATCCATACAAAAGTTCCACAAGTGTTCTTGTGCTGATAGAGAGCTGGGAAGAAAAAGGCATCTTCCCTGTGGGAAATGCTTCTTCTCGCAAGTGCAACCCAGCTTCAGCATTCAGCTTGTACATGCTTCAGGAGATTAGTGATGGGAAGCAAATCCCAGTTGAAGGCAAAAGTGAGCCTTCCATTAGAGTAGGTTAACAAATAAACAGGACAAACAGGGAAAGGTGGTTTGGTGCTGCAGCTGTAAGAGCTGAACAGGGGAGGAAACCCTGGGGGGAATAGGAGTTGGGGGGAGGGTTTGTTTTTGATACAGTGCTTAACCTTTCAGTTGTGGTGACAGTGCTCTGACAAAACCCATGCGACCCAGGCGTTTGACGTAAATTGTGGAGTCTGATTCTCATTAACGCTCCATCAATAATGTCCCCATCCAAACAGGCATTTGCTGGTGTTCCCTTCTGACACCGCTTGTTTATACCCCAGTGAAAGACAGTAATGTTGGCTGTTCATTGTTCCCTTGGTGTGAATAGAGGTTGTCAGTCAGAGCACTGCTCTGTGGTTTTTCTGCATCTCCGAACCATGAAATAATTTTGCCCCTTCCCCCCTCCCCCCTTCCCAAAGCATTAGAATGCCCTTTTCTTCTCCTCCCCACCTCTTTCGATGTGGGTTTAATTATTTGGTCTCTGCTCTCCTTGCTCTTTGCATGCTCTGCTGTCTGCCTGTATTTTGCAAGCAGCAAACAAGTCTCTGGACTGTTTTGCTATGTCATGTGACCACGTGTCAAGATTAGAAAGGTATCTCTGTGCTCTAAGGCTTGCAACTTCTATTTTTATCCACAGCTGTTGGAGCTGATAGCAAAGTCGCAGCTGACGTCACTGAGTGGCATTGCCCAGAAAAACTACATGAATATTTTGGAAAAAGTGGTACAAAAAGGTAAGAAACGGAAACAGTGGGGGGGAGGAGGAGGAGTCTGATTTAATCTGGTGTACTGTGTAAACCACATCCTCAAATAGTCAGGCAATGCAGTACAAATGAAGAGGGGAACTGCTACTTATTTCTGTAGTGCAGTTCCACTTTCTCTTAATGAAGGAGGGGGTGGAGTGGGAAGAAATGTCTGGATTCTTGTAGGTATCTCCAGCTGTCCTTGCTGCCACCTCTTCTGCATCCTACTGAGTCCTATTTCTGACTGCTGAAGTTGGCTGCTTCTGCCCCCCTTCTGCCCCCAACCTGGCACATCTGCAGTCCCTGCTACTGCCCTGTTGTATCAAGTGCTCCTACTGCTCTAAAGGAAAAGGAAGTTCAAGGGCTGCCTTCACCTGCTGGAGGGACTGAACTGTGGTTGAGATGTGGCACTTCCCTGCCTGATGCTTTAGCTCTGGCTGAAGCCTCGAAATTAAGAGCACCCTGTTAGTGTGTGTGTGTATGCATAATGAAAAAGTTGATCCTGAGCTGTCTTTCCACACATCTGTGGTGGATGGGGAAGAGGTGCACCTCTTGCACATTGCAGGGGAAAACTGGCTGGCTGCCAGCAGCTGGAAATGTGAATTGCTGCAGAGAGGGTAGATATCTCCTCTGCTTATCCTGGGAGGATCTTTTTCCATCTGCTGCATAACCTGCTGTGCCTGGCTAACGTTTGAGTGCTTTCCTCCAAAAAAAAGCACAGGCTGGCTTTCTTGGCTTGTGAGGTTATAAGAGATAACTTGATTTGCTTAAACTTGTAGATTCAGAAAAGGGTTGGGTAATTCCAGTGTTTAACTCTTCATGTTCTTCCAAAGTCCTTGAAGATCAGCAGAACATCAGGTTAATACGGGAATTGCTGCAGACCCTCTATACGTCCCTCTGCACCTTAGTTCAACGGGTTGGCAAGTCTGTCTTGGTTGGAAACATCAACATGTGGGTGCACCGGATGGAGAGTATTCTCCACTGGCAGCAGCAGCTGAACAACATTCAGATCACCAGGGTAAGCAGAAATCATGAAGAAAGTGATGTGGTTCCTTTGTGAAACCTTATGTAGCAGGACATTTGGGCAACTGTGTCCCTCTATTCCCCAGAGCACGCCCAGAATGCTGAGGAAGGACTTGGAGCTCTTGAAAATAACTGAATTAAGGGACATAAGTAGGAATGCATCCAGGATGTAGGACACAATCCAAGATTGTGCTCATGATTACTGGTCACACTGTAGTTTGATTCCTTAATGGTCATGAAGTGCTGTGCAAGCCGTTCTGGGTAGGAAACCACACTCTTGAGAGTCTTCAGAGGCAAGGCCTCAGTATGAAGAATCAATGTGATCTTTCTTAAATTACAAAATTGCCTTCAAAACTTGTTTATCAGATAATTGAGAGCTTTTTAATTTGTTTAATCTGTAAATTAAATGCCAATTTCCAAATAGCTGCATAACTTCATGGCTCCTGGCTGAAAATACAAAGGATTCTTCCAGTAGTCTGGACCTTCCTGTTCCAGCCAGATGAGTCCTGCTTTCACAACATCTGGTTTTTAAGTGTGTATGGGGAAGATGTATTAGTTAATGAAATTCCTAATCTGGTTTTGCATGGGAACCAAATCTGGACTTGCTTCACTTCACAAAATCACAGGAGGGTGGAGGTTGAAAAGGACGTCTGGAGGTCATCTGGTCCAACCCCTCTGCTCAAGTAGGGACATATACAACGAGTTGCCCAGGACTATAGAGACTTTTCACCTTGAATGGATACTTCACAGAAATGCTAAAGCTTTTCTGCCAGTGATGTTCTGTGTTGATGTGCCCTTTGGACTTTTCTGCAGTGAACTGGACTGTGAAGTTCCCACTTAAGCAGACAAAACCATGGCCTGAGGGAATATGTAAAGCACCTTTTTCCCTGGTGGGACAACAAGAGACATTTGCAAAGGGCCGCCTTTCTTCATTTTGCATGTCTGTGTACTCTGAGAACACCAGGAATCAATTTCCAGTCCTTCACTTAGAATAACAGAGGCATCAGGATGCAGGAAATGAACTCTGGGAAATCCCAGGGACTTTGAGAAGCTGCAAAAGCAGTAGTGCTGGTCCCTGGTGGTCTCTGCCCCACCTCTGCTGTCCTTCCTTGTGTCCAGTTCTTGGGATGGTCCACAGTGGTCTTTGCCTTGCAGAGAAAGCACCACCAACTGTGGGGTGACTCCTAGTACACAGCAGATCTTCCAGATGGGGAACTGCTTTATGCTTAGGCACTGCACGGGTCATCTCCACCCAGGCATCTGCTCCCTTGAGTGCACCACAGGTCAGGACCTGCCTCCTGCTGCTCTACTCACCAGTACAACATGGATTCTTTTTCTTTACTTTAAAGATTCAAAATACAGACAAGCATTTCAAAATTCAGCCTATTCAGACAAAAGGATATCAGAATGCTGTTCCTGAACAGAACTGCCATTTACTCATACTTGCATATAGGTTTTCCTAAAATAAAGGAAATGGAGATTAAACTTGCAAAAAAAAAAGTTGACAGCACTGAAGATAACTTCAACCTAGAACAAACCCAGCTGAGTTTAGAAGAGTGAAGAAGAAGCTCTTTGCAGCCAGTTGCTTACAGTATGCTGTTTCTAGAGGGCAGGAATGTCTTGCAACAGCCAAGACCTGAACTTTTTGTTTGTTGTTTGTTAATTTTTGCAAATTATTTTAAACATAAAAATCTTATGTGCTAAAGCTGCTTACAAAAAAGACAGCTCTGCCCAGAAAGTGACAGCATACTGATCTGCTCTGATCTAGTCTGTTCTTTCTCCAAAAAAAGTAATGTTTGAAAAGTCCTGGAAAAGAGTACTGAGGGAAGAGAAGTAGCAGATAAGTCTTTGGCACTGACTCAGAAAACATGCAGGGATTTGCTTGAGTCACACTGGCTCCTTCAGAAATAAGACATAAGCATCAGCTTGGGGGGTGGGAGGTTGACCCAGAAGCCTCTGAGCTAGCAAAGCTTGTATGGAGAGGGAGTGTAGGAGAAAGCAAAAGGCATGCTATCAAGAAAGATCAACAGGACATCCAAGGCTGCGGTGCATTGTTCCCACCCCAAAATGTGACCTTTGCACTGATGGGCAGGGATGTTGTGGCTGGGCTTGTGGGTTGTATCAACGAAGCACTTGCATGTAACCAGGAAGTACACTTAGAGCTTAACTCTGTGTGCAGTCTTAAAGCTGTCATGGGAAGAAATAACCTCTGCAGATGGTAGAGGTGGTTTCATCCCCCCTGAAGGGGTTGTTTCAGGCCTGCCTTGCACATAAAGATGGCAAAAACCAATGCCTTGGTTGAAATGCTGTAGTCCTTGCAGGTACCAGACAGTACATAGTCCAAACAGGCAGGCCACTGGGGCAGTGAAGAGAAGGTGTGAGCTGTTCATGTGCAGGCATACTTGTGCCTGGAGTGCCACATGTGATGGGATGGCTGGAAATGGGACCATGTGATTAAAAGCAGCCTCATACAGTGTTTCTCTGATGGCAGTCCACGTGCTTCTTGTTTGAAACAGTTAATAGCTCTGCCAATTGTGAGGGGGGTGCTGTGACTGACTTAAAATAGCAGCATCTCTGTGCAGGGTAAATGAGAAACTTGGCACATCCACCTAACATTGTTTCTTTGTTGGGACCCAATCCTAAAAGCTGCCGTTTGCCTTAATAAGGCTGGGGCTGGTTTTGGAGCAGCTGGAGCCTGAGCTGTGGTCCTTTCTGCTGCCATGCCTTGGATTTTCCCTGGGTGCAGGACCTTCAGATTTATCATAGTCAATTTATCCTGGAGCTGTGCTGCTGTGTGAACTTGCAAAACAGTCCTGAACCCTGTGTAGATCTGCAAAGGTGCTTGGGGTGGGGGTGTTTTTATGTGACTAAACATGGCTGCAGATGGTGGGAAAGGGGTAAGTCCTTCACAACTTCACAGAGAAGAATTTAGCAGTGACCTGGGAAAAACAGTGCTGTGGGTACTCATCAGGCCAGGCAGTGCTGTGGTTACAGCAGAATCCTGTGATGACATAACTAAAATATGTCAGACGAGCATGAGTTTCCCAGCAGTATGTGTAGCAGGAGGCTAAACTTGAGAAGTTATGCCAGCATTCCTTGTGGTGGAGAGACTTTTTGGGTCATTAATTACTGATATCACAATCTAGCTAATATCTTGATGTAGTGAAAGCTGGTGGTGGTGCTTCTGGAAACAGTCTCATGACTGATGGATGCGGGATGAACAAAAAGAAGAGTATGGGGGGGGAAGCTTGAAGTGCTTCTAACTACTGTAATACAAATGCATATCCCCTTCCTTGTGGCTATCTCAGACTGGGTTTGGGCACAAGGTCAAATGTCTGTATGTAAAATGCTTCCTTATTCAGAAGAGGGAGCTGCTGCTTATATTGTCTGTGAAGAACAATGCTTTAAAAGCAGTAACTGTACTGCAAGCAGGAATTGCTTGGTTTTGGCTTCTTGTGAGCTCGATTTTTTTCTCTCTTCCAGCCTGCTTTCAAAGGAACCACTTTCACAGACCTGCCATTGTGTTTGCAATTGAACATCATGCAGCGACTGAGTGATGGGAGAGACCTGGTTAGCCTTGGTCAGGTAGCTCCTGATCTGCAAGTGCTCAGTGAAGACCGGCTGCTGTGGAAGAAACTGTGCCAGTACCACTTCACAGACAGACAGGTACAAGGAGGGAAGCAAGCTGCCATCAGCTGCTTGTTGTACCCCATTAGCAACTGAGCACACTTGAGCAGGACACTTCTTACTTGACTGTGCCTTAAATCTGAGGTCTGTGCTGCAAGCTGATTAATACAAGCTGGCATGAGAATGATTGTGAAGATGATATATGTAGATTTTTGCGTGCCACAGCAATGATTCCTGAAATAGGAGCCTGAGGAATCGGTTGTATGGTGAACTTCAACCCTAATCCAGGTGGTAACAACTGCAAGTCATGCAGTTGCTTCTTACCCCACCCCACGTGTGTGGGGAAAGCGTGCAGGCAAGCTCCAGCAGTCACCCTGACGTCCCAGGGACTAACACCCTTGCAAAGAATCTCTGTGGATGTGGTCCATGAGCAATGAGTTGTACTCTCATGCCCTTTAGAGCAAGAAATCAGCTGGGCTGGCTTGTGACTGACAGGACAGTATGTGGATTGTACCTGTGTAAACACCCTTGGCCCTTTGCAAGCTGATAATCATCCGAGGTATTTACATCTTAAACAAAAATTGGCCTGTTTATGGGTGAATCTCTGCACTTTGGGGACCACATGCCAGATTTCTTTGACTTGGTTTTATTTGCTTGCTCTGGATCTGACTTTGGAAGTGACTGTGGGGAAGTTATTTCTATTAACAAGTGAACTCAAATCCAATCTCTGCAGCTAATGAGCCCTTAAGTGTCTCAAGCTGGTGTGACAAATCACTGATTCTTAGGGTTCAATGAAGAAGCAAACTACTTCTGAAACTTCCATGCTATTGTACTTGATGTCCCATTGGCCAGCCACCTTGGCTAACAATATAAAACAGCTCCCATGGTTTGAGGCTTTCATACAGTAATGATCATGAAATGAAGACAGACTCTTACCATAATTTTGGGTGAGGCTTTTGTCATCAGGAGGCAGGTTATTATATGGATATTTAGAGCAGGAGCTTTCTTACAAGGAAACTGTTATGGGTCTGGCAAGGATGATAGTTTTGTGAGGGAGAAGAACAAGAGATGGAAAGAACAAATAAAGCTACAATTATGATCTAATTTTCTTTCTCTTAAGATTCGTAAACGGCTAATCTTATCGGACAAGGGACAGCTGGATTGGAAGAAGATGTATTTCAAGCTCATAAGGTGTTACCCACGGAAGGAGCAGTATGGTGACACACTGCAGCTGTGCAGGCACTGCCACATTCTCTCCTGGAAGGTATGATGTGCTGGTGGGACAGACTCAATTTGATGCAGAGCTACAGGGCACCCAGTGGGTTTAGAGTACTGCAGTTCCTTTACCTAGATAACCTAGCGTTTTCCTGCATCTTGGTCCTCCCTCTACACTTCTGTCCATGCTTCAGAGATTCCATCTTCACAGTGAACAAGAGTAGCATCCATCAAGGCTAGATGGAAAGAGGGCATGCTGTAGGCTGCTTACAATAATTAATCTTAGTACTGCTAGCTCCTCCTTTCTACCCAGTACTTGGAGGTGGAGTTCTTGACTGCAGGATTAGCTGGAATAAGATCTGATGGCTGCAAAATGGCTCAGAACAAGAATCTGCTGGCCACTGTGGTGATATCCAAAGCATGTCCATGGAGTTTTAACTCATGTAGCTGATGGTAGGCTCCAGCCTGTCTTCCCTCAGAAGAGGGAAAAGGAATGAACTGGATCTTTGCTGGCTTTATTTCCCATGACTTGCCAGTAGCCCCTAAAACACAAAGCTGAGTTCTGATCTGTCTGCATTGACGAGACTAGAAATATTATTCTGGGCTCTGCTTTATTTACAATTGGTATGTCTGGCAGAGGCACAGTGCGAAGCTGGCTGATATTCTGGCATCCTGTCTGCAGTCTCTCTAAATGGAGTTGTTTTCTCCTTTCCCAGGGTACTGATCACCCTTGCACAGCCAACAATCCGGAGACTTGCTCCACCTCCCTTTCACCACAAGACTTTATCAACTTGTTCAGGTTCTGAACTCTGGTCACGGCAGCTTGCGCGATTCTTACAGGACACTTTATACCACTGAGCTTGGACACTCCATCTGTAAATAGTGTAAATATTCATGTCTGTTTGAAGCTCCTGAGTCAAGGAACAAGAGGATCTTGGAGATGGAAGGTGAAATCGCTCACTGATGCATGGCACTTCAGGAATACAGACTTCCATGGAACTGGTGTATAAATGCAGCATGTTGTACAGAGTCCCTTTTTTATGATCAGAGTACAAGATACAGGGCAAAAAAAAAACATTCTTTTTTAATTTTACTTTTAGAAGTTAAAAACTAATTTGTCCCACAACCATTTAAGAACTCTTTTGGTTTGTCTCTAATAAGAGAGAAAGCAATATGAGGCTAGGACTGTTGAGCTGTTTCTCCATCTGGTTTTATTTAGCCTACATATTTATAAATATGACATTTTAAAATATTTATGAAAAGAAAAAAAATCCCTGTGACAAGTTTAATCATACTCCTGGTTTCCAAATGGGCACATTCTGAAGTAGTTAGAACTCCAGCCTACTTGCGAGAGAGAATCGCAACCTACCACTTTCTACCTCTGATAGATTGAGTACCTTGCAAACAAAAATCTGGTGTACAGTGTGAAGTTTTGTATTTTGTACAATGATTTAAAGGGAAATGTTTGTGACAGTAAGCATCTTTTTTTATATTAGTGCTTACCTCTTTACATTAGTCTTCTTGCTCTACTCAGTGCTTGAATTGCCTAGATGATAGGCACCATATAAATACCTAAGACTTTACTCCATCCTCTTAATTTCTTGGGTCTATGAAAGACTTAAGCAAAAGGGAAGAGGGAAGCCATGAGGATAAAGAGTATTTGAAAGGGAGAAAGTTCTGTGATACGGAAATAAAAGACTGGATTGAATCTTACAATGTAAATTTGTCTCAACTCCACTAGGTTAATTGCAGTGGTTGAAATCCCAAGTGAGGTTAGCATTTGGTTCTTTGTGATTTCCAACATCTACACTGCTCTGTATTCCTACTGCTGTCAAGTGAATTCAGTCATCTTGGAACTGATAAAATACAGGGAGATGTGGGCCATTGAGTCCGATGGAATGACACGGTTTTTATTTGCTAGCAGATTGGTATCATGTTTAATTTCAGACTACTGGAGCTTAGGGTGGCAAGTGAGACAACATGAAGAAATAGGTCCTTGGTTTACTAAAAACAGCAGACGGGACTGGGAGAAGCAAGAGACTTCTGACGTGGCACTTGATGTATTTGGTTATTTCTCTCTGCCTGTGGCTAAGACCCAGTCTAGTCCCTTCTGCTTCCAGTGCTGAGCTTCTAACGCTAGCTTGGAGCTAAATTTTCAGTCCTGTAGAGTAAGTGGCCAAGATAACTATACTGTGACCGGTCTCACTGTCTCCTCAACATACGCTTCACTTTTCCCTACAGTGGAGCTGGAAGAAATCCAGTTCATATACAACAATTTGAAAACCTGCAGTGGAAAGTTTCTTGTCATTTGCTGGTAGATTCTTGTGTATAGCACTTCCTTTGCAGGTGATTAAACAGGATACCTCTGAAGAGCAGATGTTCAGTGGGTTGTATGTGACTATCTACAAAGGATTGAGGAAGAGGAGTACTCAGGACAATTCAGGAAGAACTACTTGAGTTAATTTTTGATAAATATTCTGTTCCTTTTTTACATTTTTATAACTGACTTTCAACACTCTCTGCAGCTGTTTATATTTTTAAACAATTGACAGTATTTGCATTTTTGCAAACTAAATTGTTTTGCATACTCATGGAAGAGACACAAAGGGAAAAAAGCTGCCTCTAGATGGAACAGTGGGGAGGGAGTAGGAAAACCAGGAAAATGCTGACAAAAAATGCTTTTATGCCTTCCAACAGCAAATGCAAGCTTTTACTCTTCCAGAGAGCTCTGTGAGCCTGTGCCACCATTAGCCATGGCCCAGGGCTTGGCACTGTCCAGAGAGGAGGAGAAAATACATGGGATAGGGAGCTTTATCTTGGTGTGGATGCCTCATCCATCGATTTGACTCCTGGCAGAAAGCATGTGCTGCCTGATAATATTCATGCCAACTGAAAGTGATTTAAAAGCTATTACCTTGAAAAATGTGTTTATGCTTGTCTGGGGCGGGGAGGGGGCTGTTTGTGAGTGAAGGAGGCCAGTTTGCTGCTGTTCCTACACTGGCAGGGGGTAGGTGAGGCTGAAATCTGATTTGGTGAATGAGGACATGAAGGACAGATGCCTGCAAGTGAAGAGAGTGAAGCATTGGTGCTGTATTTGGGTATTATAGCTCTTTTTTTCTAGTGGTGAGAAGACCTGTTCCTCTTGGTATCTTCTGATGCCTGTTTTTAGCTCTGACTTGGGGCTGGTGTGTTTGATAGTCTTGCCTTTGGTTCCCATAGTGAACCAACCCATTGTGATGGGGAGACATGAGTATTTTGGTGTGAAATGCTGGGGAGTTCTGCCTAGTCTGAGTCTGTGCTTACCAGGTGTCGCTTACCCACTGTGGGATTGTGGCACTGGGTGAATTTTAAGTTCAGGTTTGACTCTGGCCTAGTGCATTCCCTGCACAGCAAGACAAAAGCTGAGATTTTAGCTGCAATTCAGGAATCTCAGCTCCAGCCGTTGCCTCCATCAGCCTTTCACTGGTCCTGCATTTCTCTTTTGCTCAGGGACCATGAGTCATGCTGACAACAAACTTAATGTGCAGCTGAGGCTCCTGTTCGTAAAGCTGACTTCAGTTGGTGGTTTTTGTTTTTTAGCACTATGTAATCTTAAAGGATCAAAGTGCTGAAGATGATTTATTAATACATATGGGCACTTCACTTGCTCATGTGAGGTCCTGGGATATTGCTGTCAGTATCCAGACCAGAAAACCAAACAACCATCCTGGTGAAGAACAAAATGGGCTAAATTTAAAAGAAACTGAATAAGAGTGATTCAGTTACTGCCTCAGTCATTACCCTCCTGCCACAGTAACTGTCAAGAAAGACCTTGATCTCTTTGGGAGACTCCTTGTTTCTCAAGTGGCTGGTACATGGAATGAGATATTGTGGGTTTAGTTCTCTTGTATTTAAAGCTAAGTACTGCTGCATCCAAGTACATTAGTCTAACAACTTACAAAGGATTGGTATTTTAGTGATGCATGAGTTTGGCAGAGGATGGCAGACTAACAAAGCTGACAGTGCTAACAGGGGCTTCCGGGCAGGGTGGTTTAAGACTTCTCATGCAAAAAAAGACCTCTGTCTTAAGACAGTTGTAACAAAGCTGTTGGGAAGACAGACTCTTAATTGTTCCAGAAATAGAATGTTCTTGTCAAACATTGCATCTTCTAGTTGGTTGATGCACTCTCCTTAGATATGCACCAGTTCTTACACTAGGAAAGGGCTTTTTCTCTTGGAGAGTTTCTCCTGCCGGCATAACCAGAGAAGTCTCGGTATCTTCAGAAGATGTGTTAACTAGTGCAACAGTGTAGAATGTGGTGCTGTGGAGAGGAAAAATAGAGCCATGCACAGGAAGAGGCTTAGGAAGGAAGATCCCCCAGAGATGTTTCAGCTTTCTAGAAGAGGCAAGTATTTGGAATTCATTTTAATATGATGGCCACCTGAAGAGGCATAATTTCAGCTGTACATACCTTAAAGCTGTTTGTACTGATTATGATATGGTAGTTTGGTCATAAAATGAGTGCACATCCTCTTAGATTGTTTGGCTTTCTTTTTTTAATTGTAGGATTTTCTAGATCCTTTTATTTTGTAAAGTGATTAGGAAAACTTATTTTGCTCTGATGATAGTGCTTTGTATGTGAACATTTAATTGCACCCTGCCACTTTCTGTATATGGGAATATCTGTTTTACTATTTTCCTTTGCCCTCAGGTATTGAAATGTTTTGTGGTCTCATTTCTGTTTGACTTAAATTACTCTTACAAAGCTGTTACCTTCTAGAACATATGCAGGTACTAAAGCAGCTTTTCCTGGCCACAAAATTTCTTAGTAGTTAGAATTTGATTTAGAGCAGGAACATTTCAAATTCTGCTATGTACCTAATAAATCAGACTTTGTCTCCTGCTCAATACAGCAAACCAGCATTATCCTCTGCGGTTATTCTTGCAAACCTGTTGCACAGCTTCCCATAGATCAGGATCTTGCCAAAAAGACATAGCTTTAAATTAAAATGCCACTCTTCCTAGCTGGCCTGTTTGCAAAAAAACATAGACCCTGTGGAGCTGATGGCTGATCAGACTGATAAAGACGTCCTCTTCCAAGGTTTGGGGCTCTGGTGTTCTGCTTGTGCTGCTTTCATCAAATCATTGTTCATAATGATGCTTGTTAAAGGCTCTGAAGATGTGGACAACCATCCACACAGCTGTCAGCATAAGGCTGCTGGGTAGTGTCTGTTTACTGATGCCCAGTTTTTATCCCATGTCTTCCTTCAGTGATTTTTTTTTTGTTTGTTTGTTTTGTTTTTTTTTTTTGTTGGTAGCAAATTTGGTTTGCAGGGTCTGGCCCCAGAGTGACCAAAGCCTTGCTGCATGCTATCTCTACTGAACACCAGAGATTTTCCCCCTCCACTGTCCAAGCGTTGCTGCCTCTCCGGAGAGGGCAGCTGAGGGTGGAACCTCTATTTCTTTAGCCATTGTGGACTGCACAGAACGCAAACAGGTCTGCTAGCAAGAGAACATTTTCATTTGAAACAGCAAATACACTCATCTTTAGGAATTAATTTACAGTGATTATAACTATTTACTTACATGTAAGAGAGCGTGTGTTCTTTTTTTGTTTTCTCAAAGCTGTAACTAGAGATGAAGTGAAAGGCAACCATATATAATAAGACTTCTGTTTAATATTGTGTGGTTAAACTCCTTCCATTATAAATTTGCACACTTTTTCTTCTACCCTTGCATGTTCAACTCTGATTTTTAGAGCTGTTCTGTGCAGACAGTCATGTATTTTTGTAAAGCATTTTTGACACTGAATTGCAATAAATGTTCAAACAATGTGAACCAAAGAGTTTGTTGTCTCATTGCTTCTGAGTTGGTGATCATATCTTTGAGCTTCTGGTGGTTGTAAACCAGGACTCTCATGCAGGAACATCTGGAACTCAGGTAGTTGTGGCAGTAGAATATACCAGGCAGAGCTATTGCTTCATGGTATCTTGAAGGAAAATGAGGTGAAAGAAGCAAAAACAGTGCTCCTGTGGAGCTTGTGGATATAAACCACTCCCAAAGCACAGGTGTGATTGCTGCCCCAGAAGAGAGAAACAGTGCTGAGACTGGTCTGATTGGTTCAATTCCTGCTTGTGGCTTACTAAAATGTGGGACTTTTTCCTGGGCATGTTATACAAATTACTTCAATTTTCATCTTTTTTTCACTTAGAATTGCATCTGGTTAGTCAAAACTTGTCAGAGGGAATGCAAGTGGAAGCCTGCTGAAGGGATTTCCAGTAAATTGGGGAAAAGCAGTTGAAAAGACAATTTCAGGGTCTCGGTTTGAAACAGAAATTGCTGTGGTAAAACCAGGATTGATTAGTTAAGGCTAGATATGGAAGTAAGCACCAACTGGAGATGCTTTGTTTTAATCTAGTTTTTACTGACAGGGTATGCTTGAGTGGTTTCCGAAGGCACAGCATAACTACAAAAAGACTTAAGTCTATAGGAGGTTTTACCCCCAGAGAAGTCTCTGGAACCATAGGACAGTCTACAAGATTACCAGAGCCTTTTAAATGAGGGGATGAGAAAGCTGTTGTTAAGACATGTCTTAATTGAAACTTCCTTTAAAATAGTCACTTTTACTTATTTCAATAGAGTGAATCATTAAGGAGGTACTTGATCTTTTTAGGAATGTGTTGGGTGGGTCTGTGAGGTCTGTATAATTGTTTCCATTTCATGCTACTGCTGCCAATGCTTCCACCCTTTAAGGGGAGCTCGGTGATAGACGCTGAGGCAGCCTGAAGTGTGGATCAGGTCCTCCTGTTAACGAGCCATCCTGGGTAATTCCTGGACATGCTTTCACTCTGTTAGAGCCCAATAAAGAAGTAGAGTTTGGACAAAAAGCATTTTGAAAACTCCTTGCACAACAACTATTATGCTGGCTCAGCTTTGCCTCAACTTACTCTAATCCCCATCTGCTGCCCTGCGTTACAAAGGGGTTGGACTGAACCCTAGTCAGTTGTGTAGAGGGTTATTTTTGACAACCTCAGCTGCTCATGTCATAAAATTTGCAGAAACCGGAGAAAGCTTTTTCTAAAAGGCTCTATAAATAACTCATTTGGGTTCAAAGGTCTTCCCTAAGCTGGAAAGACACCAGCTCACCCCTTTCCATTCTTGATGCGCAATACACAGTGTAGAAAACAAATTGTCTGTTTAATGTTTTCCTTGGATCATTTTGGTCTGGGTCAGAACAGGCCTTGAATGCAGGATGCAGCACCCACAAGTTGTGCAGCTCAGATGATGGGTCCTGCCTGACTCCCCCTGGATTGCTGCTGCTTTCGTGCTGTGGGTGGTGGGACAGGAAAGACTCCCACTCCTGGCTCCACAGAACAGCCAGCCAACCTTTCAACCCTTCCCAGTCTGTGTTTACTGGCAGAAAACGCAGCCAGTGCAGGAAATGCAGGTTCCTCCTCTTCAGGACACACCATGAATTTTGGCCTATTTTAGGAGAGCTATTGAGCATTGAGTTGAACTTACTCTTACAGGCATCTGTTTTTATTTGTGAAGTGCATTGAAAGTTATGTCTCTGGGTAATCCGAGGGGAGCAGCATGTGTCACAAACTGTTGCAAAGGGCCTAATATCCACTTCACCCCCTGCCTGTACCCAGTGCTGAGATGGTGTGGGTGCTTTTTCTCCACAGGTGCAACTCGTGTTTGTGAGGCATTTAACTGATGATACAGGCCAGTGAAATCTCTCTCTCCTGCTGCTGCTCCGGTGTGGCAGCCTGCCCTGCAGGGTAGGCCTCAGAGGCAGGTAGGCCTCAGAGGTGGATAGGCACCTGCAGGTCAACTGCCAGGCTTGACCTAGGGCCAATGTCCAGCCCAGCCACGATCCAACTTAAGCTGATGAGAGTTCCGATGGATCTGATCGTGACTGAACCAGCATTTAAAAGCTTTGGCAGGCTGGGAACCAATGTGCTGTGGCCTTGCTTTCCCTAATCAAGGTGTTGGTACCATGGTGATCACTTTTGCCTTTGGGGTTTGGGACACTCTTCTGAGCTGGGTCTGTGGAACATTTTGTCTCTGTGTCTCCCACCAGAACCTGACCAGTATTCCAAATGGGTTATCTCTTAAATGGCTTTCTCCCAACCATTTTATAGTTCTCCTGCTGAAGTAGAATTTACTGTTTCTTTTTTATATCTAGCTGAAGGTGTAAATCCAGCCAAATATAACTCCTGAAGGTGGATCAACCTGTCTGTGTCACAGCTCTCGGCAGTGCCTATGTTGTTGTTCATGTATAAAAAGCAACCAGGAGCCCTTTTAAGCCTCTGAAGCTCAAGTAACTTCAGTGGTGGTGGTTTGTTTGGGTTTTTGTTTTCTTTTCTCTTGCTTATAGACATTTAAATGGTTCTCCTTTAAAAGAGCAGGCTCCTGGTAGTAGGTAGAGACCTCCAATCTTTCTCTTACCACACACTCTTATATTTAAAGCCTCTATTTTTAACCCAGTGATGGGATTGAGGGTTAATGCTCGTTAGAGCTGTGTCTAGACAGTTGTGAAAAACAGGAAATGAATTACATTATAGTACAAAAGGAGAATTTAACCTTTTCTCTCCTCGCAAACACATGTGACTGGGGGAAATATGTTACAGAAGGGTATTTGGGGAAGTTTAAGGAAGTAGACAAATGAGGGGAAAAAGGAGGCAACAACAACAAAAAAGCTGAGTTTCCACAAGGCCTCGTGGGAATTATTTCACAGAAAGTAATGAGCCAGGCTTTGCCCTCGGCTACACCCAGGCAGTAATTCGTTTCCTCTGGTCCCTGTGGAAAAATTGCATTTTATTATACCCTGCTTAGGCTGAGCATTCAGAATTTTAAAGAGCCAAGTTAACTGATTTCACACACATGCAGTCAGACGTGTGGCAGCTGCGAGAGAGAAGCACCCTGTGTCACCCACCCTGCCACAGGAAGCCAGGCAGAGTCCCTGTTCTCAGGCTCCCCTAAAGTCTCAACATCTTTTTTTTATATACATATATTTACAACGTTCTTTATTCTTTACTTGGAGATGGCAAAAATGCAACATTCTCTCACTTGGTGCTTGAGGAAAAAAGCCTGAAGGCTCACTGGCTCCAGGCAGCAGCACCGCTCTCTCTGCCAATGCATGCGTAGGGCCTGAGTTTTAGAAGACTGCTGCAACGAACCCAGAGCACAAACTAGAGCTGAGCTGGGGAGAACAGCTGACCTATTCGAAAAGAGCTGGAAAGTGGAGGCCTAGGAGCTCTTTACCCACTTTTCCTTCCCCCTGTTCCTTGAAAAATAGCTGCTGTTTGGATGCAAAACACACTACAATCAAAAGTGGTACTGCAAACATCTTCAATACTGCTTCTGAGCTCTTTCCTCAGACCCCTAATACACCTCAAATGATGTATTTTTAAGCCTTCCTTAATCTTCTCAAGGGCCCTGGAATTAGTCAACAGTCAGGAGCCTGAGGAGGCTTCAAAGGACCTGTGTGAGTGTCCTGCTCCACTGCAAAAGCATCATCCTCCCAGCTATGGATGCATCTCTTTGCCCATGTCTGGTTCTTCCTGAGGGTGCTGTGGGCCTTCATGCCTGATCCCACTTACACCTACTGGAGATGGCCCTTGCCCAGCTGGATGCTACTGCGAGGACCCAGGTTATCTTGTGCACAACTCGCCTCCCTTGGCTGCAACTCTTTGCTGGAGCCAAATGTTTACACTCGGCACACGTGCTGTCAGCTGGCCAGAACAATTAATATCTGTATGGCAGAGCAACAAAGCTTTCCCAAAGATCCTCCACACTGCTCAGCCCAGGCTCTGCCACTCCTGCCCTCCTGCTACCCTTTCTGGCTTTGGCAGCTTAGGGGTTAGAGATAAGCTGGACATCCACAAATCCATAGGCCCTAATGAGATGCACCCAGGAGTGCTGAAGGAGCTGGCAAAGGTTATTGCTAAGGCACTCCCTGTCATTTTTGAAAGGTCGTGGAGAACAGGGGAGGTGGCTGCAGAACATTTAGCTGTGAAAGAAGCTGTCTCAATGTGTCCAGAGAGAGGCACAGAGACAGGCACATGTAGACGCACAGATGCAATTAGTAAAAGCTGTCTTTCAGAAGCCTTGCTCTGTAGTGTAAAGGAAGGTCAATAATTTTCTTGTCAGCAGCAGCTTTGCTGGAACGAGTGGCTTTAGGACATGCCTTATCCTGTGGTGGGGAAGGAATGTTTCTGTATTAATCACAAACCTGCTTTCTGTTTTTTTTCATGAATGTATTCTGCCTTATGTAAGTATAGCCTGTTTGGCAGTCTAGCACAGCCAGAAGTTATGTTTGATTTACAGAAGTGGACGTCCAAATAGAAAAGGAGACAGATATTCCAAGGGTCTTCATTTTGGTCCCTCTCCATGAGCACACTTAAGTAACATGAGCTTCCCCTGAGGTTTCTTGGCATTTGAAACTGATGGAGGAACCCCAGAGCTCCTCTTGCTGGCCAGGATGGGTTGTTGTAGTACCCTCTCAGATATCTCAGGAAGCCATTTTTACCTCCAGCTCATCCTCAGGTTACCAGATGAACCGCATCAGCTGAGATCTTGCACCCCACTTAATATTTAACCACCCTTTGCCTTCATTTTCTTAAGTTGACAGTGAAACCCTAGCTAGTCTGTGTGCCACCACACAGTGGTGTTTTGTTACAGAGAGGTCGAAACAAACCTTGCCAATCCAGCCGTGCTGATGGCTGCACCACTGGAGCTCTACAGAGCATTCTCAAAACAGCCTGAAACAGCAGTGAGTAGTTAGGGCATTACCTGGGAGCAGGCTCTGCTACACCACGCAGGCAGTGCAAAGGACTTTACAACAATGGCACTTCAGATGAGACCAAGTGACAGAGATCCCAATGCCTCTCTGGGGCCCCACACATATGCTTTTGTCATGTGTCCATCCTCAGATGTCCTCATTTCTGGAAAAGTTCCATGTGCAGCCTTTTGCCATGGACTCCACCTGCTAAGCTAGGGCATTTGCTCATCGACTGTTCACAAATAATCCTAATTTCTGAGGATTTCTATAAGCCCGGCAAAGATACTGTAATGCCCTGCTACCTCCACCTGCATTACCTCTGCAGTGAGCTAGCAGCAGGGACACTGTGGTTCCTGGTAAGGGCTGGGGACCTGTGCCTGTGCAGCCAGGTCTGGTCTGAGCTATTCCACAGTCATGCAGTTCTGCAGTGATTCAAAGCAGTTGGGCCAAGAAAGCATCAGCAGAGAAGTTTCACTGAGGCTTTGCAGCTACTGAGAAGGGCAACTGCTTTGTCACTGCTCACACGGCCTCTGGCAGTGGCTCGGAGAAGGCTGAGGCTTTGCCCTGAAGCATGAATCCAACCTCTGTGCACTATGTGAGCTTGGAGAGGCTGGCAAGTGGAGGCTGCTGAGACCTTGTGTGGGTCTTCTCTGCTGAGAATGAAGCCATTCACTTGGCCTTTCAGATCTCAAAAACACTTGGCATGTTCATTTGTTTTTGTTTTGTTTTAGGTTTTTTTTGTTGTTTTTTCTTTACTTGATAATTATTAAGCAAGTTGAATAGGAATGAAGGAAACAATCTTTCCAGTAAAACATCTCTGACAAATAACGGCAGATATGCCACTGCCAATCCTCTCCAGCTTCCCCTCTTCCTAACCTACTGCTGGGAAAAGAGCAGGGGAGTGCCTGTCCTCCAGCCAGGAGAGAGGCTGAACCCCTGCAGCCATTCCCAGTACTGGTGATTTTGCATCTCAGGACTGAGCTGGTTTGGCTCCATTTACTTTGTAGCAACTCCAGGGAACGACAGATTTGAAAACAACTCCTCACCAGATACATACCTTAGCATATTAAAAGGTATTTTTAGTACTTCTGGCAGGGCAGAGCAAACTCTGCTTTCAGTTCCACTGAAACAACTCTATGGACTTCTCTGGCTGTGCTACATACTCATACCAAGGTAGCAACTGGTAGCAGCTATTTGACTGAAAAGTCACATTTACTTCATGCAAGGCAAAAACACAACCATATATAAATGCTGGTGGGATTCCTGTCTTAGAGAGAGATGTATTTTGTTCCCAGGAGCATTACTTTGCAAGATAAGAGTTTGACTTGCTGAAGAAACGATGTCACATAGCAAGTGAAAAATACTCTGGATGTCTCCTCCTCAATTTGAGGCCCTTTTTTTTAATATACTGGAATAAATATAACTGTGACTGTTTCATATGGCAAAGTGCTTTGTGATGAGTACAGTATAAATAGCCAAACTGATTACACTGGCTATAAACAAGAGCTGCAAAGCCTTGCTTCACCCCAGCAATTAGAAATGATGGAAAAGGAGGGATCTTTACAGCTAAATGGTTAAAAGCTGCAGGAGAACATTTGCTGGGGATGGCTCCAAGCGTGGAGCTGGTGTGCTGCCATTTCAGCAGCCAGGCTGAGACGGTGGGAAGCACATGGCCACAATTGCATACTGAAAGGAAGAGAAGGCTGAGATAACTACCATCTTCTTACTGTGTAGGCTGGTTGAAAAAAATAACACATAATGATTCCTGCCTTATTGCAGTGTTTGGCTTCCAGATATAGCCCTACCTAGGAAGGCCAGCATGACACCAAAACAGGCCAAATGAGTGTTTCCTGCTTTTAAGTAATTTAATGTCAAGAATCCAGTTTGTTGGAAACATCCCTCTCATCTCCCTCTGCACCAGGGCCAGACACTCAAAATGAGTTTCAGGTGAATAATGCTGCTTCTCTTGAACTTTGTGAGTGACAGTTCACAGCTTAGGTCCTTTGAATGCTTATTTTTATCACTCTAAAGCAAGGCTTGGTATGCCTCATGCCTAGGAAGTGGCTTAGCTCACTCAGAAACTCAGGGACTTGCCAGAGGCCTTAGATAAGTAAGTAAGATTTGGTTTAGCTGCCCTCAGTATCCAAGGTATTTCCTACTGTAAGTATAAGGAAACATTGAGGATACTTAAGCAACCATATTTGTTTATCTTAGGTCAAACTGGAGAGATTTTCCAGAACCACTACTGCAGCTGCACTTAACTTGCTGAAAGACTGTATTTGTATGAAGTGCTTCCCTTCTGACTCCATGATCACAAGAGCTGAGCTCCACCAGGGAGGCTGCATGCAGCTGCTGAGCAAACCTGAGCAGATGACTCCAGACACTCACTTTCTGGGTACGTTTCCTTAACCTTGGCCTCACCTGGGCCAACCTCTGCATAAGGAGGAAGCCAGAAGGGAGAAGAAAAATCTCCGTCATTCCCTCCCTCAAATTTCTCAGCAGGTAATTACCTGAAGAGAGACAGATGTCTGGACAGGTTTCACCTCAAGAGATGAGATTCACCAAGCCTGTCAACCTAAAGTGTCACCGAAGAGCAACTCCACCAGACCTAGAGCCATCTGCTCAGCTGGGTGATGTGTGAAGCAATGCTCTGCAGGTCCTCGTTGCCAGAGACAGCCAGCACCTAGGTAGTGCCTCAGTAACTGTTCTGCAAGGCACTCAGTGGGAGGTTAACTGCAACTGCTGCAAGGACATGGTGGGATTGTCACACCTCCTTCCTATTCCCTGGTACAGCTTTCTCAGGTCAGTCAATCTATAACCTGTGCAAAAAAAAAATACAAAACCTGTGAAAATTTGTACCAAAGTCACTCTAACAAAAGTGGACTCCAGAGACTTGACTGTTAATGTTTTGAGAGAAAGAAGTGCTTCAGAACGTATGAGGCTCAAGCTGGATAACGAAGGGGTGAGGATAGGAAGCCACACAGGTCAAAATGTTCCAGGTAGGACTCTAATGCAGGAATCTGAATGATACAAATCCACCACAGTGCCTCATTGCCTCCTTAACAGCACAGGTCAGATTGCAGCATCCCAGGTACCTAAATTTAGCCTCTGAAGACCTTACAATGAACAGCACAGCAATTAGCCTGATATTCTAGGGTGTCACAAACCCATTTTGGTAGGAATTGTTTCTGCTGAGCAGATCCTTAAAAACTGGTCGATAGTGACACACAGCCCTTGATGCCCAGGAAGGATCTGTGCAGACATTAGAGGCTCAGGCAGTCAAGAGCAGTAGGTAACCCATCGGGTGCAGCCTTACAAGATAGCAGCTCACGTCTGCACGGCTGACAGTTATTTTTTTGGAGCTATAACAGCTACTAGCAGGGTCGAGCACGCAGGTGAGTGCCTCTGGCCAAGCATCCCAGCCGCGTGTCGTCTGAATGCTGACTGCTCTCTCTGCTGGCCAACTGAGAAATGGTTTTTGAATTGAGGCAGACCTGATCATGTAAAAGTTTGAAAAAATGCACTGGTCAAACAAGTGCATGCCAGGAATAAAACAGCATTTTCCCCCGCTAAAGTCCCAAATAGGAGAATAAAATAATATAGTTATAAAATAAATAATATTATTAATTAAAAAGCTGCAGTGGAGAAGGAAAAAGAGGCAGAGAATATGGGGGTGTCCTGAGGGAGGCAAAAGGAATTACCTGAGAGATAGCACGTCCTGCCACTATGAGACTATCAGTCATGCCCTAAAATGTCTGGAAGTAAACGTCTTAGAGAATTTCCAGTGACCAACAGAATACAGAAGCTGGGAGACTGTGGGATTGTGAGTAACTGTCCTGAGGGCAGAAGGGGTTGTTTGCTTTGTTCAGTGCCTGACTCAAATGTAACCTAGTCTAAAAATCCACCACTTACGGGCTCTTGGCACATAAAAGACTGTAGCTGGAGAACAGAAAGATTTCACTGTAGGAAAAGACAAGGTAAAGAAAGCTGAGAGGGAATGGAAAGCTAAGCTGTGGTAAGAAATCTCACTGAAAGTGCATTAACAGTACGTTTTTGTGCTGGACACATCAGGACATCACCTGGACAGAGGAAGGGTTAAGTCTTCATTGACAGTATGGAGTGTAGGGAGCACATGCCAGTTCTGCTGTGAAGAGAAGACTGAGAGGGGATTTAACAAATGTTCAGGGCTGGTCAGGAGCGGGGAGACAGGCTCTTCTCACTTGCTCCCTGTGATAGGACAAGGAACAATGGGTGCAAGTTGCAGCAAAACAGGTTCCACCTGAACACAGAAGGGAACTTCTTGACTGTAAGAGTCACAGAGCACTGGAACAGGCTTCCCAGAGAGTTTGTGGAGTCTCCTTCTCTGGAGACTTTTAAGGCCTGTCTGGATGTGTTCCTCTGTGATTTGTGCCAGATTGTGTGGTCCTGCTCTTACAGGGGGGTTGGACTCAATGATCTCTTTGGGTCCCTTCCAACCCCTAACATGCTATGATCCTGTGTCAGTGCACACCAGCAAATCAGCCCTGCAGTAATGTCAAAGCACTCCTGTCATTTTGCATCTCGAGCAGCACAAGCCCAGTTTCTCTGCATCAAGGAATGAGGCTTCCCCTAAAGCACCACTTCCGCTGGGTGGCTGTTATCTGCCAGGTCCACCAAGCCACACTCTCCTATGAGGTGTGCCCCTTACCTTCCTGTGCCTGTGGTATAGTCACTTTCATCTCAGGTATTTAAACACTTCAGTGAGCACAGAGCTGACCATTAGTGATGTCTGGCAGTAAAGCTGCCTTCTTGCCATCAACTTACAGTGGTAGTTCTTTGATTGTACTTCTGACACAAACTGCTTCTGCAGGCACAGTAGACTTCAATAAGCTTTCTCCTTTTTTTTTTTTTTTTTTTTTTTTTCAACCTTGTGGAGCTCAGTGTGTAAACCACACTGGTGAGACTACCCCCACGAGTCAGTCTGTGGTGACAGCAGAAAGGTTAAACACAGCAAGTTCCCCAAAACAGTCAGAACAAGGGTTAATTAGACACAGAAAGAAGCAAAGAGGGAAGACAATTCACTTATCTTACTATCAGGGCTAATCAACATTAGGAAAAGGGCTGGTCTCTGCTAATTAAGGTGAAGCAAGTAGATCCTTCTTGTATTTGGAGCCCTAAATGAGCACCTGGTGTATTCACGAGTTCTTTGTCTTTCTGACTGCACACCTGAAATGGAGATGAAATGCCACCTGGCTTGAAGTACCACAGAGACAGCACCACAGCATCACCCTCCTCAGCACTGGATGAAGTAACTCTGTGGGTTTTCTTCTGGAATGACAACTTTTTTTTTTTTTAAAAGAGCTACAAAAAGACTATTAATTATAGAACAGCTATCATCACACACAGCTAGCTTGCTACACATAAAAGTAGGTATTTGTAAAAGGGCTGTCTCTATTTTAGACTTGGAAATTCTGAGTAATGGTTGTGTCTGCTCTCCTTCTTAACAGCCTCGATCCTGAAAGGAGATTAAACCAGGCAAATTCTTGTGGCTGAGCCTCCCTTGAGAGTGTGTCACAGATTTCAGGCACTGGGAAACAGCCGAGGATGACAGTTCAGTATTTAAATCAAACTACATACTGGAGTAAGAAGGGGTGAGACCCTAATGATCTGCAGTAAAGGGTCTGCTGAGCAATGCACAGGAACTCTGTGTATATGAGATGCATTCACCTGAAGGATAAGAAGTACTTCACCTAGCTTGTTCGTTTAAACTTCAGTCTTCACATTCTGGGTTCTGCTTTGCCTAACCTGGACAGTGCACGCAATGCCCTGGGCACTAGGTTAGCATCTCCAGAGAGCTGAACAGGCAAATTTTTGCTGCTGTACAGCCAGTCTTGACATCACTCAGAAATAGTCTTCATGTCTCATGCTTGCTACAGAAAGAGCTGCCAAGTCATACAACACTGATAGATCAGACCTTCCACAATGGGTATACCTACTTAAATCCAGAGCTGACTCTCTTGTGAGAGCTCCAAGAACCAGTTTATCAGAAATCTGGAGCTCCAGACTCTTCTGGTTAAACTGGTTCAGAGAAACTACAGATCAGTGTTTCCACTCCACAGGTGAGTGCCTCAACAACTGGCCTCCTATCCATGGATCATGCTGTCCCCCAAGGAATCCGTGTGGTAGCAGCCTATCTGCATAGCCAACCATTTGTGCTGCCTCTGGCAACACAAGAGTGTGAGTTTCTACATTCAGACAGACATTATGACACAGAGAAAGAGATGTCTGGAGGAAGTGAATCAATCCCACAGTTGTTCAACAGCCTGTCTCTGCTGTTAACATGCTGAGTAAATTACCTGGAACTGATGGAAGACACAGCAATAGAATATATATAACAATGTACCTATGTATCAGTAATGTACATGAACTGTACATAAGGGTTTAATATTTTTCTGCACTTAGAAATAGAGTGATTCCTTAATACTTAAAACTGTTACTGTGCTTTGCCTCACCAAGACTGAAATTCACCACAAATGGATGTAGGTTTGCAAGGCCTGACTTGATAAAGTCCTGACTGGCCCAGGCTGACTTGATTTGAACAGAGGATAGGACAGGAGATTGGCTGACCCTTTTTACCTAATTATTCTACCAATCTGTGATTCTATGGTATGCTACTATATAATGCAGAACAGGTGTAAACCCAGAGAACTAAATACCTCATTTTAGCCTCCTGCTGTAATCCCACATTCAGGGCACTCTTCTAAGATGTGGGAGACTTTGCTCCAAACACCCAGACAACATGATGGCTTTGCTGGCTTCCTCTGCAAGGAAGCAGCGTGACAGCACCCCTAAGGAAATTTGCCAGCAAGCAACTGTGAGTGAGTGAGCTTTCTCATTCCCTTCCCCCCCAGCCATATGTCCCTGCCAATATCCTTACACCAGCAAGAGCAAGTGTCTGACCTCATGGCAAGCCAGTTCAAGGAGCTAAGAGGCAGAAAAAACCCAACTCTGCTTCTTTCTATCAGTTTAGCTTCCTCCCTGGGATTACCATGGGGCCTGGCAAGTGCCAAAGGCGAGCACTTAAGGGCAGGTGAGAATGTGGAAACAGAATAAGAAGCAAAAGCAGCTGCCTCTTCCAGCAAGTTGAACTGAAAAGGCAGGCATTTAATTCTCCCCTTGTACAGCACACAAACCTAGATACTTACCTGGTTTTACATAGTGCTTGGGAGTTCAAGATTGTACTGCTATATCTCTGTTCCCATTGTGAGTGTGACCTTTAGGCTTCTGCTAAATGAAGCTTAATTGATAAAGTCAGTAACTAAACTGGATGCAGTTTATGTAACTGCTAGAAATCATAACAAAGATACTGAATATAACTTCTCAAATGTGGAGACAAAGCAATTTGTTCAGTATTTTATGCACATTTTTTTCTTACAACATGTAAATGCTCTTGTCAATTTGGGCACAGTAGACGGAAAAGTAATATGCTTATGGTGGGATGCCTGCCTTTGACTTGACATAAAAAAAACATTCTTACATAATCAAAAATAAAAAAAAAAAAAATTCAGTTCATGGTATTTATGGCCTGAAGGGAGGCTGTAGCCAGGTGGGGGTCAGTCTTTTCTGCCAGGCAACCAGCAACAGAACAAGGGGACACAGTCTCAAGTTGTGCCAGGGGAGGTATAGGCTGGGTGTTAGGAGGAAGTTCTTCACCGAGACAGTGATTGGCATTGGAATGGGCTGCCCAAGGAGGTGGTGGAGTTGCCATCCCTGGAGGTGTTCAAGAAAAGCCTGGATGAGGCACTTAGTGCCATGGTCTAGTTGATTGAATAGGGCTGGGTGCTAGGTTGGACTGGATGATCTTGGAGGTCTCTTCCAAACTGGCTGATTCTATGATTCTCTTTTCCCAAATACCTATTCCATGTGCAGAAATATAAACTGTAAATACAATGCAAGAGCAGCAAACCAAAACCACACATGCTCAGAAGAGAAACAGGGAGAACTTCTTCAGGTCACTGTCCTTCCAAGGAAGAGCTGCCTTCAGTTTGTCTGCCAAATCGATGCACAAAGTCAGGAAGGGGGAACACTGAACCCCACCCTATGTTGGGATTCATACTGATGAAATCATCCAAGTTCATCTTGGAATCTAAAATAGGAACAGAAAAAGGAAATATCAGTTCCTGAGGCAGCTTCAGCAGCAGAGGTATACATCTACCACGAAAATTCCCCCAAACCCTTTTTGGTAATGCAGTTCAAAAGAGGGAAGAGCTCAGAGCACATTTGTTGAGCAGCAGTCCAGCAAGTCCTGCAAATTTTACGGTGCTGCAAAAACATCTACTGCTACTCTCTGAAATGTTGCTTTTGCTATGATCTCTCTACCTACAGCAATAACACCATTACCAGAGCAGTGAGCATCCTTGGCCATTAGAAACTGGTATGCATAGGACAGAGAAAGATTTTACCCTGCAACAGCAGTCTAAAAGGGTTGAGTAGTGCAGAGAACCAGAGTACAAATAACAACCAACACTGGGAACTTGTAGTTCTGGTAGGTGCGTGTAGTCTTCCTACATTCACACAAATCTGATTACTCAAAGACGAGGGAGATATGATTTGCCCATTCAGTTCTGAACCAAAGTCAACTGAGTCAGCTTTAGCACTGACTGCAGAGAAACTGAATCAGAGCTGCAGAGAGACTTGAAGTTGCTTAGCATCTTTCAGAAGTCATTAGATTCTTGGCAAACCTACAATTTATTACTACTCAGACTACAGTTTTACTCTGTATTTGCACTCTCTCCAGTCCTGAAGTTTGCTGTATACCAGCCTACTGTAAGGCCAGAATATGCAAACCGGAAGAAAAGTCTGCCATAATCCAGCCTGTAGCTCAGGCAAAGAAGGACACAAACCTAGACTGGACCAAACACTTGTTTGTTTTGAATTCCGAACCACCTGAACAAAGTCAGAGAGGGAAAATGTTCATTGTCAGTTTCAAAAGAAAAGTAGGCATGACTATTCTTTGCCAGGAGCTTGATCTGCTCTGACCCCTGCAGGAGAAGTAGAAACCATTCTATGCCGTTGTGGATCCCAGATAGCTCAGTGCAAAGTGTTAGTGTGCAGCTGGGGGTGCAGGTGCCTTATACACCCATTTTCTGGAAATGGCCTTGTACAAGCTGTGCTGGCTTAGAAGCAGGCTGATCAGAGGTTTCCAGTTACTCAGTGCATTCAGTTCTGACTGCAAACATCCGTGGGCTTCTTTTTTTTTTGCTCTAATTGACAAGCTGCACAAATAATCTTCCAGAAAACTGGAAGAGAATGAACTTGAAGAACAGAGTGGGAGAGCAACTGGATGTACTGTTATAGCCTTCCTGCTATATTTAAGTATTTATTTATACATGGATTATTTGTGTGCACATTTAAGGATTAAGAACCAAACAAGAGTAGACTCTTAACAAATGGATTAGAAAACCCCTAGGATACAATTTGCTTCAGCTGCAAAAAGCTTCTGTAATTAGGCTCACCATTACAGACAGCATAAGTGAGGAAGGGAAGACAACATTCTGCAGTCCCAGATTCAGGAGTCCTGGCTGTAAATCCAATCCCTGATGCCCTCTATTTGCACATCTATACTATGGCACAGCCTTGTGATTTACATTAGCCCAGCTCTCACCACTCCCGAGGCTTGCCCCTTACTCTTTTTCATGTTAACCTGTTTGGGCTCTGGATGTTAAAAATCTTTATGTTCAGCCAAGCATCTTCCTACAGCTGAAGTAAATCTGGCAGATCAGGGCAATTTCTGCTTGACTGAGGGATTTAAAATAGTGCAAACTCAACAACTTGCTGCTGTAGCTCACAGTTAGTAGCAGATAGCAGCTCTTGAATGCTGGTAGACTAGTAAGCCTGTTTTCCAATTCCCAACTTGTCTTTTTCTCCCATACACATTTATTTTAAAAGGAATTCTATTTTTCATAAAGCTTAAGATTTGAAAGAACAAATAATTCTTTATGTGCACTGAGCACAGCACAATAATAATTTCACAAATCTGTTCTGTGAATGGTAAAGAGTTCCAAGCACAGCTGCTGTTATTAGCCACTCAGAAATTCTGTCACAATGCCTGTAGGGCACAAAATATTCTCTTACACTCAGAAGGACTGCGGCAGAGCATAACACAGTGTATCAAAGAAGTTTAATGAAATGAAAAGTTATTTTAACAAAAGAAACAAGGACGTTCCTGTGACCAGTGGATAGTCTAAGAATCGGTCAGTAGATGGCACTGAAGCAGTATCTGGAGGCTACAGTTGATAATCCAAGAGGATCTCTCCACAAAAGCAAGGAGGAATATGCTTGATATAACATGCAAGGTCAAGAGCAACAGAAGTCATTTTCTCCACAGGTTTTTTAAGATTTACATTACACTTGCAGTCTTTCTCAGGTGCTGTAGCTATGACGCTAGCTTCAATTTGTGCACACTCCGAGCTAATCTGCCTCTTTGACCAAACTTGCTTTGTTCTGCACACACTGTCAATGAGACCTAGCTGCTGCACTGTAAGAGTCTTGTATCATTTTATTATCTTAATCAAGTCTGACACTTTTGCTCTGAGCAAGGATGAAATAAAAGGCCATGCACTATCAGATGGCATTGCTAGTCATGATACTTGTGGCTTCTGCCAACGGTAGTCAGAAAGAGGCCAAAGGGCTGCTGGAGGTGAGCAAGTCTGAAACAAAGCCTCCAAGTTCAGCTCTATGGCTGCCTAACCTTGAGGCATTCTAAAATGCTTAGAAAGTTGGGCTCTTCAGAGACTTGCACAGGTGTTTACAGGTCTCTTCAGAATCCCCTCCTTTGCCTGAGCAGGGAGAGAAAAAATTTGCAGGCAGTCAGAAAGGCTTTTACCACATTCAGCTGGAGGGTGCTGTCTGCACAGCTGAGATTTTACTGTGCAAACCATCCTGCTCCATCTCGGTGTAAAACAAAGCTGGTCAACTTAAATTACATTTCACAAAAAGCATCCACTCACAGAATTTACATATGTTTATCCCTAGCTCTATCCCAGTTCACTTCTTCCACAAAAGCTCACAAAGTAAGGACCTAAGCTGACAGAGTGGAGTTTTATTCTTATATGAGAGAAGCAGAAAGTTCTCCTGAAGTGCATATGAGATATTACATCCATATTAGTGCTTCTTTTTTGCTTTCACAAGGATTACACCACCACCTCAGAAAAAAGATACAGAAAGACCATCTACCTGGCCTCTGTCTAGTAGCTTGCCTGTTACACAGATGTATCACACACAGTGCCTCAGTAAGTTCTGATCTGTCCTACTCATGCTCCTGAAAACAAAACAAAGGTAAAACCCCAGCATTTACAACTACCAGGGATTTTAATAATAAAAACCAAAAAGCCTTTACAAGTCAATCCTGCCAGTGTGCTGCCAAACACCTAGTAAGAACAGAAATTCAAACCAAGGCTTTTCAGTGCTTGAGCTGATGCTAACAGTTGCGTGTAAGCCATAAGACCATCTGTTCTGAGTAATTTTGAAATGCACTGTGCAAGCTGTACTTCACACAGGCTCACAGTAAGGAAGACTGAGCTCATCAGGACTCATAAACTAAGCAGAATCAGACCTCATTAATCTGTGGAGAGAAGAATTAGAAGAAACTCCCAGGCTGGGCTTGCCAGCCCTAGAATGGTGAGTCTGCATGCGAATTAAAAAGACATTGTTACTTGAGCAAAATACCAGGCTCATCCCTGTTAGGGTCTGGGGGTTGTCTTAGTTGGTTTGGTTTGTGTTTTGTTTTCATTGTTTCTTTGTTTTTTCTTCCAACAGACCACTAGCAATCAGGTGAGAGAATTCTGCTGCAGCTCAAGCACTCTTATTCCAGCAGAGCTGTTTTGAGGCTAGGTCTGGGTGAAAAAGCACTGTGCATCTGGTGACATTAGCCAGTTCCTCTGTGCACACACAGCAGCAGAGCAGAGAGCAAAATAAGGCCAAGAAGCAGCACAGAGGCCAAACTCTGGGAGATGGATAGAGCAGAGCCTGTTGCAAAAGGCTAATGCTTAGCATCTGAGTTCTGATAATTGAGAATTTTGAGGGTTTTATTATTTTAACTGGTTTGGGACTGTTTAAGAAAAATGGTAATGCTAAGGTTATTTTTTAAAAATCACTTAGTTCCAGCTTCAATTTTTTTTAAAGCATGGGCTAGGCTTTATGACTGCCTTGTTTTCAGCTGGCATAAAGGTATTTTTATTCTTAACATTTGGTACAGTGCTGTGTTCTGGTATGAGAATAATGCTGATAACACACTGATGTTTTAGTATTCTGACAGGGAACACAGCCAGGAGAGCTGACCCACACAAGGCAAAGGCGTATTCCATATCAAATGGCATCGTGCCCAGTATATAAACTATGGGTAGTTGGCTTGTGGGGTATGCTAACTCAGGGTGTTGGTCAGCAGCAGGCAGTAAACAATTGTACTGCACATCACTTGTTTTGTATATTCTTTTATCATTATTTGCCTTTCCTTTTGTGTCCTGTTAAACTGTCCATCCTGACACATTGGTTCAACTTTTTTCCCCAACTCTCTCCCCAGTCCCACTGGAAGGAAGAAGAGCAAGGGAACAGCAGGCTAGGGTTCAATTAAGACAATAATTTGAGGTAAGCTTATTTTACAGGGTGTATTTTGCAACCCCATGAACAGCACAAACACAGTTCAGTATTTCCTACTATTAACTCCTTTTGAGTTAGTAGTAGGAAATAATTTCTAAAATGCTTAATTGATTACTGAGAGATTCTTCAATCCAATAAAAAAAAATTCACAGTCATTAGACATTTTCTTGTATACTTCCATAAAAAGAGAGTCACTGATCCTAGTATCTTGTCCTAGTTTCATGTTGGGTAATTACATTACCCTACCAGTGCTCCTATTCAACTTAATCTGACTTAGATGCTATGGAATTTCGTTATACAAGGTGATCTATCCAGGCTTGACAGCTCCTCTGTTCAGGAAGATGCATTATTTTAGTATCAGGAGCAAATAGTCTTTACTAAAGGCTTGAGAACTAAGCAGGGTAAGAGCAGTGCATAGATATGTAGCGGGCACATTTCTTTTTAACACAATGCTCATATATTATAAAAAAGACTGGAAAAATACAATTAAAAAACCCTATCAGTCTTCAAACATTTATTTAACATCAAGGATGTATAACAAACAGAAGTAATACAAAAAACTTTGTGTGCTCAAAGGCTTAGGAATTTGGCTAGTCTAAATAACAGCAAAATAATAACGACAATAATAATGCTCTAATCTAAGTGTGCCTCACAAATAACTTGATACTGAGCCAATATGTGGTCAGTTCTGTCAGCCATTAAATTGCAGTCACTTCTAACATGAAATACACGTGCCATTTAATCATTTTCAAACACAAATTAATGCAGAAAGCAGAGTACTCTATCTAAGTGAAACGGCAGGGAGAAAACAGTTATCTGGAATGGAATTTGGCATGGACATGAACATTAATGGCCCAGGCTCTTTTATGATAACAAAAGTTCTACCACCCAGTTTTCCATCAAGCTTAAAATAAGGTGCTTTTATGTCTGGTAAAACTGTGCTGAGACATTACTTTACCAGTCCTTAAAGGAAGAGAATTACCAGTTCCACCTGTTGACAACAATGCTTTCTAAACCTGTACGCCAGCCTGCATAACATGTGTTCATCTATGGAACTACATCATTGAAGGACAGCTTAGATTCAGCTGAAAGTTAAAGCATGTGCTGGCTCCACAGCAATTAAACCCAGACTCCTCACTGATGTACAGCACTGTGCACACTGAAGTATACATCATTATAAGGTATCTCAAGTGAATACAGGGAAGACAAAAAAGCAGCTAGAGAAATTGACACTTCATGAAAAAAATACTAGATATACTATATCTGACATAGATTATTCCTGTTCTCACACAGATTGTGAAGCTACCTAGTGAATGACCTTTCGCCTTCAGTCAGTGCAGTGTTTCTTTCACCTGAAATACTCAGCAAACCAACCAGGACACCCAAGCACATCAGCAGAGAGCTGATGTGTCCAGTTTCAGGCTCTTCAGTTTATAAAAAAAGCCCCAAACAATACAGAAAACAAACAAGCCCCCCAAAAAAACCTCAAAGAGTTACATCTGATGTACCAGAGTGAGCCCAGAAGAGGAATATCAAGTTGTTTGGAGCAGAACATGACATTCAAAGAGAGGTTGAGAGAACTGGGCCTGTTCAGTTTTAAACAGAGAAGATGAAGGGAAGACCTTACTGCTGTCTGCATCTACCTGATCAGAGGACACAAAAGATAGAGCCAGAACCTTCTTGGAAAAGCCTGGCAACAGGACAAGAAGCAAAAAAAAAAAAAAAAAAAAAAAAAAAATCTAGTTGGAACATGGATTACATACTAGGAAACTGATTGTATTTTTCACCATGACAGTGATCAAATATTAGAACAGAGTGCCCTGAAAGGTGGTGGAATCTCCAATTCTGGAGGTCTTCAAGACTAGCTGGGGAGAGCCCTAAGGAATTCATGTTATAGGCAGGCATTGGACTGGACAGCTGATGATGCTTCTCTCAACATGGCAAGGTACAAACTAAAGAAATAAAGCACAAGAGAAACAAAGATATATGTATCTTTCATTATCTACCAACATCATAATGACAGTCTGGAGCTTGGGTAAGTAACTAGCTGCTACCCACGAGTGAGGTAAAGCTCAGCCAAGCAAGACAGATAAGGGGCGAGTTACAGAGTTTGCTGCTAGAGAGTCATTCACTACAGCTGGAAGTACAATGTACACATCTGCAACTGTCTGAGTTATTCTGTAACTTACTAATCACAAAGAATGTTTTCTCTTCTTTTCATTTGAGTAGAAAACTTTCACCTTCCTGACGTGGCTGGATCTATAGTCCTCACACTTGCATCATTATCTCTCAACAAAGAGGTTTATACAGGGAAAAAGTCATCAGCACCCAGGAGGCTCCACCTAAGAACCCATGAATTGCATTTCAGACATTCTCCACTCCTACACTACCTTTGTATAAATCTTCACTGGAGGTAAAGACCAAGTAATAGAATTTAAGGTGCCTCATAACCTGGTTTGTCTAGAAAACACCTAAAGCTTTACAATGAAGACATCATCTGTGCACTCCTGCCCACATTTGTGTATGAAACAAGAAGCTTCCTTAGAAGCCAAAACAAAGATTAAAGTTGTTGGGAAGTTAATTCTCAAACAAAACAAATACAGCCCTAAACAGAAAATACATTTCTTTGACCTTGCCTTCTCTAACAAACACACAGCAGTACTGCATTATTTTGAAAGCTGCAAAACCAAACGTGCAGAGCAGCAACATGAAAACTCTTTCAAAGCAGAACTGCACCACACTTTTTTTCCTGTCTGGGAGAGAGACAATGAGAAAAAAAACCCAAGGCAAATGTTAGCCAGTTTGCCAAACATATGACTAGAATAAACTGAAGTGCTGTGTGATAAGAAGGGCTTAAGCAGCTCCACAGAAGAGATGGCAAGTCTTTATTTCTCTCTGTGCTTGGCCAAGGGGCTATTATCTAAGATTGAAAATAAGCTTAAGGCTTGGGAAAAAGTTTGCTGACTTGCCAGTTTGCCTTAAAGTGTGCCCAAGTCTATTCAACTGGTGTGTTAAATATCCATTTTGTGACCTCTAAGCAAATTGTTTGGCCTCTGCTCTGTGTAATGAGAGAAGAGTATTCTTTGCCTTTCATTCTCCACTCAGTTTCTGAAGATCAGTAATTAATGTTTGATAACAGCAAATGCCAGGAGGCATGCTAGACTTCACATGTTCAGAAACGGAAGTGCCAAATGCTCCACAGCCTGTTTGTTTGTTGGGGTTTTTTTTCCCTTTTTCTCATACGAAGTAAAAAGATAGCTGGATGTGCTGGACATATTAGGGAAGCATATTTATTTCTTGTGTGCATCTTGGATTATGACATTCCACACTGTAAGCAGAATAAAGTTGCTCTGGCAGCTTACCAGCAGTTTCAATGCAAGGGTATGATGGTGGAGGTTTCTGCCATTTCCCATTTGCATCTTTCATGTGAGATCTGTCTGAAGCAAACGTCTTCAAGTACAAATCTGCTGGAATCATTCTGACTTTCCTAAATAATAATGCAAAATTTTATCACAAGATATATGCATACTATACTGCATTAGTCACTCTGAACAACAGCCCTTCCCTCTCAACAGGAAGCATTAATTCCACTAAATAGGTAAAACAGCAATATTGTGCCAAGCAATTAACCAGTCAACATGAAAATACAGTAGGAAAGAAAAGGGCTTTTGATGACTAAACTTCAGAAAAATAACACAGTGCAATTATTTTGTTGGGGTAAAGAAAAAAACTCTCCATCACTGCACTTCCACAAAGAGAACTTCAGCTTTCAGTTAATAAAATAACATTCACAGTCTTTATCTTTTATGCCATCACCTGTGAAATTCTGGACGAAGGCTGTCATCCAACCTAAAGGCCTCCACACTGTACACATCAAAAGGACATGGAAATGGCAACACTGTGTCAAGATCATAAACAAAGTTTTGCTCACCAGAAGCATGAAGTAGAATAACATGGTAGTCCTGAGAAGAAGAGTAAGTGAAATTATTAAACAGCTGTTAATGAGAAGGGCAAAGGGAGTGGGGAAAAAAAAAACCAAAGCTTCCTAAAAGCAGAAGCTACAGCTCCCTTCTTTAAATCCTGCTTTCTGCTCTTGAAGTTTTGTTTTAAGCCTGTAACCTTTCTGGCACCAGGAGAGAGAGTGATAACGCCTGTCTTGTCCATCAAGCCTTTCAAGAAACCTTGGTATTTTCCCCATTCCTTTGCAGGCTCTTTGGATTTAAGCCTGGGTAGCTAAACTACAATGTACACTACTCCTCAAAAAAAGGAAATCACTTTCATATCCCACACTGAAACACAGCATTTGAGTGGGAGAAGTACTTTTGGCTTAAACCCAGCCCTACATACAAGTTCACAACAGATGATAGCTTTACATTACCTAGCCATCTCTTTAATATGAGACGCTGTACCTGTTGCAGTAAAAGTCTGTGAATTTGAGGGCCCAGTGTTTAGCTGCCAGCAGCAGCTGAAAAAGCAGCAAACAGCTCAGATCAAGAGGAGTGTAGGAGTCAGATGAATTCCTGTAGCTCTTGAATCTGGGAAAAAACACCCTATTAGTACTATATCACACTTTTTCAAGGCACCCATCTTATCTTGAACACTTGGGTTCTGAGGTGCAGTTCTATTCTTTAACTGGTGTAATTGAGGTTTGAAGAAACTCGAGTTGAAGCCATATTGGTGTTTTCCCACGTTAAACTGTAAGTAGCTGTTAACAGGTTATTAAAGCTTACATTAAATCCACTCACAAAAAGAGTTTGAGGCACTGTCTTTTGATGCTTTCAATATCAAACAAAACCACAAAGGGACTGGAATGAAAAAAGTCTTGAGCAAGTTATTTTGCCAGACCAATATATATGTATACAACTGTATGCAATGGTACTTAGAATCATTTGGCCACGATCAGGGTCTGAAGCACCTCTCCTACAGAGACAGACTGAGGGAGCTGGGGTTCTTCAGCCTGGAGAAGACTCCAAGGACTCCTAACAGCAGCCTTCCAGTATCTCAAGGAGGCCTACAAGAAGGATGGAGTGGAACTGTTTATAAAGGCCTGTAGTGATAGGATGAGTGGCAATGGTTTTAAATTAGAGAAGAATAAATTTAGGTTGGACACTAATAGGAAGTTCTTTACCATGAAGGTACAGAACAGGTTGCCCAGGAAGGAAGTTGAGGCCCCGTCCTTGGAGATATTCAAGGTCAAGCATGAAGTATGTCCCTGCTCACTGCAGGGGAGCTGGACTAGATGACCTTTAGAGGTCCCTTCCAACCCAAATCATCCTACAATTTTCTACAGTGTATGAAATATTAACTACAAGCTTTACCTACCCTGCAATCCACTGAAATATCAGAGGAAAAACATCTTTTTGATCCATGAATTTTTATTTAAAATCCACATTCTGTGGTGGCCTTTCCTGACTTTTTGTATTCCTTTTAAAAATCAGTTTGATAACACTTGGCTATTTTTTAAAATTAAACTTTTTTTTGTGCTATAAATCTATTGATAGTCTGGGATGGAAGAGATGATCTGGAAATCACTGAACTTCAGAGGCTTGCAAATTATTTTGCAGAATTTCAGAAACTGCCACAAGAGGTTTCTTTTCCATGCCAGATAACTGAAAGAAGTCTATAATGATACATATTTTAAAGGAATTCTGTAGTGGCAATTACTAAATTATATTAATTGATCAAATGGCATTCCAAAGCTACCATTTATAGATCTGTATAATTGCTCACACCTGAACACATACACGAGTATCTCCCCATCCCTGGAGATATTCAAGGTGAGGCTTGATGGGGCTCTGGCCAATCTGATCTAGTTGAAGATGTCCCTGCTGATTGCATGGAGGGATGATGACCTTTGGAGGTCCCTTCCAGCCCAGAACACTCTACGACTGCTTATATTCTTCTATCTTCTGTCACACCCACATAGGTATTTTAATCCATCTACTCCTTACAAATGCAGACATGTGATTAGAATTCTACAAAGCTGGTAGCCTCAACAATATTCAGGTAATAACTTTCACAAGTATGTTATGCAGTCTTACCAATGTTTTGTCAAACTCTGTAGATTTTACTGTCTTGCTGTTAATTTACTATGAATGGTAAAAAGGAACATCAGCTTTAGGATCTTTATAAATCACAGGATGTCAGAGGTTGGAAGGGACTCAAAGAGATCATCAACCCTCCTGCCAGAGCAAAGCCATACAATCTAGCTCAGGTCACAGAGGAATGCATCTAGATGGGCACTGAAAGACATCAGAGAAAGACTCCACAACCTCTCTGGGAAGCCTGTTCCAGTGATCTGCAATTCTTACAGTAAAGAAGTTCTCCCTTGTGTTCAGATGGAACATCCTACGCTGCAGCTTACATCCATTGCTCCTTGGCATCCCTTCTCACTGGAAGCAAGTAAGCAGACTCTGTCCCCTTCCTCCTGACCCCCCCAGCCCTCAGATATTTAAACACTTATTGAATTCCCTCTCAGTCTTCTTCAAACTGAAAATCCTCAGGTCCCTCAGCCTCTCCTCATAAGGCAGTGCTCCAGTCCCCTAATCATCCTTGCAAGCCTCTGCTGGACCTTCTCCAGCAGATCCCTGTCCCTCTTAAACTGGGAAGCCCAGAACTGAATATAGTACTCAATTTGTGATAAAATAATAAGTACAAAACTATAGAATGGTTAAGGTTGAAATGGAACTCTGGAGGCAATTTGGTCCAATGACCTGTTCAAGCAGAGACATCTAGAGCCAGCTGACTGAGACCATGTCCAGACAGCTTTCAAACATCTCCGTGGATGAAGACACTACAGTCTCTCTGGGCAACCTGCTCCTGTGATGTCACCTTCACAATAAAAAAAGTGTTTTCTTGTATTCGTATGGAACATACACAGATTGTTACAGTGAAGCTGGCTGAAACTGATGGCTGATCAGTGAAGTTGGCTGATCTGCAGCTACTGACTAAAGTACACAACGAAAATTAGTAAAACGTGAGTGAAGAATGCCATACCCAGACAACAGGCTCATCTCCATATCCTGACTTCTGCTTCCAGAGTGGAATCTGAAAGTTGTAAGTGAATAAATCTGCAATGAATATAACTTGTCCAATTAATACAGATTAGCTTCATGTTAATTGAGTAGCCCTTTGATAATGTATATTTCATCAGCTGATATCTGTGCTGATGAAATATAGATTAGCTTCATGTTAATTGAGTAGCCCTTTGATAATGTATATTTCATCAGCTGATATCTGTGCTGCAGTCAGTGATTGTCTTTAGCTTCTGTGTTTCAGTAGCATGAAGGTGAAGATAACTATTGTGGATCGTGTACTATAATCATCCTCCTAAACTGACAGATCACAAAGAATTACTCTCGCTGTTCACAGGGACACTGTGCTTCCTATAGTCCTGAATGCATCAGATAACTGAAACTTTTCATGTAATGTGGTTTGCATGCCTCTGAACCAAAGTGAGCTACAGGAGGGTTTTGGACCACATGTGAGGTCGGGCTGCAGCTGAAAGGCCTAGGACTATCTTTTGCCTGCACTGGTCTGTGGTTAAAACGCCTGCACTCACGTCTCAAATTAGCCCATGTGTGATCTAAAGGCCTGGGACCACATTCCACCTACACTGGGCCGCAGTTTGAGAGCCTGAATTTCTCCACAGCTGCATTCAAGTAACATTTTATTGACTCACCATCCTCCTATCATTAGATATGAAAACAGCATAAAATTCTCCCAAAGGGTATTGATTCTGACTTCTGATGTAGTCACAAAGCTTCCAAACGTTTTCTTCACTGCAAAACACAAGAATTTATATTTCCCCCCCCTCAATTTCACTTCTAGTGAAGCACGAGCAAGCCGAGAGGCAATGCCTGCTGTAAAGTCCCCCATCAGCGTGAATCCCATTTGTGGCGAGAGGCCACACACCTGTTTCGGATAAGCCGCCCAGCCGAGGCGCCGGCTGCCACAGCGTGCTATGACCGCTTAGAGCTCTCACCGCCTTGCTAAAGGAGACAGCCGCCTCTTGGGGAAGAGGGGGGAACCCTTCTCACAGTGCGGGGCATCCGTCTCACGGCTTCCACTTGCCCCCACACCGGCTCCTGTCACCAGGAGCTCTTACCAGTAGCAGCTGGTGTAGACACAGGCGGTTCGCGGCGGCACTGCCGCCTCATAGGCGACCGCGGGCCGCGCCATAGCTGGCGCCAGCGGGCTAGGGAAGGCGGTCAGTGCAGCGCAGGAAGTGCTGAGCACGGCGGGAGCCACCGGCTACGCCTTCCCCGAGGAAGCGCAGCGGCGCAGCAGAACCGCCATCCCGGCCCGCCTCAGGCGCTTCCGGGGCACGGCCTGAGTAGCGGCTCAGAGCAGTGAGCAGAGGTGCGGGCATCGCCACCTCTCTCATCTAGACTGTCTTAGCCAGACGCGAAGAGAGACAGATCCGCGCTGCCGCCTTGCAGGGAGCGGCGCCTTTAAGCGACAGCCTCGGCAAACCCGGCGGCCCCGCCCCTTGCCGGCGGGAAGCGGCGGAGGGGCGGGCACAACGCTCGCCGCCGAGCCAATCCCGGGCCGGCAAAACAAGCCGCTCCAACTTTTACGCGCCAAAATATCGAAAGGTCGCAGTGTGCCTTGTGTTGCTCCGCTGCCGAGGTCGGGACTAGCTGCCGCGAGGAAAGTGGGGCGGAGGAGAGCGAATCATCGGTGGAGGCGCGGGGGCTGTCGGGGCGGCAGGAAGGCGGCGGGAACTAGAGGTGGAAGCCGGCTGAGTGGCGCGCGGCCTGTGGCAGCAGGGACGGTCACGGTGTCCGTTCCTTCCTCCGCCATGGTGGTCCTGCGGAGCAGCACAGCCGTCCCGGCTAGCCCAGCGGCCCATGACACCAGCCGGCGGCGGCGGCGGGGACGCCGCCCCTTCGATCTCCTGGACTCCAGTTCCGAATTCCTCTCCTTAGAGCCTTCCTCGCTCAGCAGCCGCCACACCTGGACGCGCTCCGGGACCGCCTCGGCCGCCGCTAGGGCCGCGGGATCCAGGAGGACCAGGAGAGCTAGCGAAGCCGTGAGTACCGGGCGGCGGGGGCAGAGCGTCGTAGGGAGAAGGCCTCGGCTCGACGGGGCAAGCGCTGGGCTGTGGGCCGGGGGAGGCCGCCGGCGCGGCGCGGCAGTAGAGCCGTCGTCGTGAGGGCTGCCCGTGCCGGCCGGAAGCCTTTGAGAGATGTTTGGAGTTGCTGGGAAAGCCGAGTTCCTGTTCAAAAGCACCGGAGATGGATGTCACAAGGAGGGAAAACCAGGGTGAAAACTAGTTATTTCGGTTAAGTGCCTGTAGCTGCGGTCTGTTGCATTGCCGCCTATGTAGCAGCAGCGGCCGGGGTCGCATCAGGAAGTCTCAACAGCCGGCCGGGTCGAACTACCTTCAGCGCCACCCATTTCTGGTCACCCTACAGGTAGAGGAAGGCTCGGCACAGTCTCTGGCCCGAGCGGTTAGTGACAACGTGCTGAGAGACAGTCTTTGGATCACCTGCTGCCATGTGACTATTAACTCCCCTCACCGTAGGGTTTGGTGTGTTACCTGTATTTCTCCGTCTCCGCTTCATAGTGGGAATGCTTGGAGAAAATGCTCGCTGTTTGATTGACAGGAAACTGCACTGGACGCACAACACCTGACCTCTAACTGCATTCTATCTGGCCTAAAGCGCCTGTGAATTGCTCCGTAGTCAAGTGTATGTAGATGCTCCTTAGTCAAGAGTACATAGGCACTGTTCTGGATGCTTTAAAAACAAAGCTCTGTTTGGAAATCAAGAGTAATTTGTACTTAAGTAAAGTACTTGTCACCCGTTTAAGTTATGCATTTTACTTAAGTTTTTTATATTTTTATTATATACTGGTAGAAAAGAAGCAACTTACATTATTATAAAGGTTGAGTAGTCACAGAATTGTTTAGATGAGAAAAAAACTTCAAAATATTCAAGCCCAACCATTAACTTAACACTGCTAAGTACACCACTGAACCATCTCTGTAAGCATCGTGTCTATATGCCTTTTAAATATCTCCAAGGATAGTGTTTCTATTGCCTCCCTGGGCATACCGTTTCAATGCTTGAGAAGCCTTTCACTGGACTTGGTGATCCTGAGTGTCTTTTCCAACTGGAATGTTTCTGTGATTCTGTGAAGATGTTTTTCCTAATAACCACTCTAAATCACTCCTGGCACAATTTGAGTCGATTTCATCTGATCCTGTTGCTTGTTACTGGGGAAAATAAACTGACCCTCACCTCACCACAGCCTTTGTAGAGAGTGGTAAGATCTTTCTCCAGGTTAAACAACCCTAGTTATCTGATGTGCAGATGCAAACTGGTACCTGGGCCCAGACCTATGGCCTAACAGGTAGCTGACTCCAGCCTAGTACTTAACTTAGACACTCTATGATGTCTACCATATCTGTTCTGGACTTGTGGCCTTTCCAGTACCCAGTTCTCAAAACTTAGGCTACTTGCCAGCTATGCTGGCTTGGTGTCTATGGGTGGTGGCACGGGAGGTGTGGCCCACTTCTCTTGTCGCTGGCACTCAGACCTCTATGCCCTGGGACGTAGAGTGAAATGTTGTTAAATAAATAAGAAGCCAGACAGACAGTGGTGATTGGCATCTCTAAATGGGTCCCCTTCTAGGCAGAGACCCTCATGGCCTCTCCTGCCCATGAAGCCAGGCCTTGGGCTGACTGATGGCCTTTTGAGGATAGCTTTATTAGATGTTAGGAAGAAATTATTTACTGTGAGAGTGGAACAGGTTGCCCAGAGAAGCTGCAGGTGAATCTTCACGGGAAGTGTTCAAAGCCACATTGGATGGGGCTTTGAGCAACCTGGTCTAAAGGGAATATTCATGCCCATGTCAGCAAGTTTGGAACTACATGATCTTTAAGGTCTCTTTGAACCCAGACTGCTATGATTCTGTAATGATTACAGGCATGTCTGTGGATTTTGTAGGATGCTCTGTAAGCCATAGTTATATTTACTGTAGGAACAGTACTATGAGTGTATTTGCACGTGAGGGACCAATACAAAAAGTATTGGTTTAAGTCTTACTCCTCTAAGTGTGCACAAAACTTTGCCTTTTTCAAGTAACCATGGAGCTCAGTCAAATATAAGTTGAAAAGCTTTCTTCTGCAGTTTCTAAAACCTTTGAGAAGAAAAAGCTTGGCTCTCATTAAGCTTTAGGTCTCATTACATCTGTCAGCACTGGATCTGAGAAACAGTAGTTTTGGGAGTTTTATCTCTGATGCCACAATTCAAAAGCCAGGTATGGGAAGCATCTCATGAGGCCTCATTCCATCAGCCTGGAGAAAGCAGAAAGGGAGGCGCTCTTTAAAACAAGCAGCAAGGGAAAGTTGATTGAAATCCTCATCAATTCTCATCAAAATGAGAAGTTGTCATGTGAGGGCTGGGGACAGGTTATTCAAGGTTATCTGAAGAGAAGACCATCAGACAGTTAGGAGAATCGGTTGGATCTGTGACTCAAGGCTGAGCCTTCAAGCTGTGGGTGGTCACAGGGCTCACTTCGTGGTCCTGCAAGGGTCTTGAATGTGCATCATTGCCCTCCTGTAGTGACCTTCACACTTCTATCATCTCCTTCAGCTACTAATGGAAGTACCTGTTCGTAGAGTTAGTGAAAGAAATAAAAGAATACTATGTGGATTTTGCTATTTTCAATGTGAGATTTAGTTTGGTGTACTCTTAATTAAACTTGAGATTGTAAACTGAACAAGCCCCTTCTCATGGCTATCATAGATTTCATGATCATCTTCCTTGCAGAAATACTGATGCAAACAAGATCAACAGCCATAAAAGAGCATATCTTCAATTCCTTTTGGTTTCCCATGGATAAATGCCATCCTCCTGAAGGACATCTTTTGATGGTCTTTGAACGTGGTTCTAAATGGAACACAGATAGAAGAAAAGCTCCCCTAACTGGATTTTCATTTTCAGGGCATACAAGGTCAAGCTTGACTGCTCTTCTGAACCAACCTTGAAATAAAAGCTTTGAGGGTTTTTTAAATGAAACACTGTTTATATGAAAGACTTTACTGCAATAATTTTTTTCAAAGGATATTAAACTTGAGTTGTCCACAAGAAAGAGAGGAGCTTTAGCTTGGAAAGCTGTTTTTTTTAATTTGTTTTCTTCCTGAGAGCTACTTCTTGGTGCAGAAGTGGTTGAAGGCTTGTGTGTTGTTAGTTGTACCACCTTTGAGTCAGGAGAATGACAGAACGAACATGCTTAAATGAGGTTGATTTTATTTTTTTTTTTTTTCTTAGCTCAACATACATGATTCAGAGAAATATATTCTTATTTTCCTCTTTTCCTAGGAATTCTCTGCTGGCAAAATTGAATGTTTCAATGGACACTGTTTAAGATCAACAAGAAGAAACATGCCACCCTGTTCAGACTCTAGCTTTGAAAAGAGCATGGAAATACTAAGTGAAGACGTCAATCGAAGACACTTTACGAGGTATTGTGTTTCTAGGTGTTCAGTCTCTGTTCAATTTACAGGATGAAAAGCATAAATGAAAGCATGCACAGTATGCTATGTTAACGTTGACACCAGTATCTTAGATCCAGGATCAGTCTTCCTAGTAAATATCTTCTGCTTGCAGTTAGAATCCTGTGTTTTTCCAAGTCCTTGAAGTTCTCTCCCCCACTTTAGTTACCGAGGTATTGTTTGCCTTATTGAGACTTCAAGATGAGCAAGTTTAGACGTGTCTTGTCTATATACTGTGTGCGTTAGATACACAACAGACTTGAGATCTGAATCCTCCTTGTGGTCCACGGGGGTGTTTTTTCATAACATGGAGCACTGGAGTATAAACTTGGTGAAGTTTCCTCATCTTGAGAGGTAGCTAAACAATGCAATATGATACAGTAGTTTTATACAATGCTTCTAATATAGGAATTCTTCTTTCCTCTGTCCTCTTTCTTAATGTAGGCAGTTGTCAAAGCCAAAGTCAGACAAAAAAAAAGAAGAATATAAAGAAGGTAAGCAGTGGTGATTCCTTTGTAGCCTGGTTTATGGGAAGGATTGCATTTGGTCTTTTAAAGTGGCTGCAAAAACTTCTGAACTCATCAGCCAAAGTCAGTCAAAGTTATGAGAGTAGATGTCTCAAGGAAAGTGAATTTCCTATGAGTTTATGAAAAGAAGTGCAAATAGGAGGATATGCAATTAATTCCCTTCAGGCTCAGGGAGAATGCAGTGTGAATTCCAGCCTGCTCTTAGGCACTGCAGAGCCTGTGCCTTAGCTCAAGTTTGTCTGTGACATGGATTTCCTGGAGTCTGAGGGCACGAATTAATTAAAAATTGTTCTGGAAAGAGGAGAAAACATTGCAAGATTACATTATATGTCAGTTAAGAAGCAATTCAGTCGTGAGACACACAAAGTCACTGATGTGGGGAAGATGCCTGTGAAGTTCAGTGATTTACCTTGGACACAGTTTGCTATGCTCACAAGCTCACTTGATGTTCTGAGGCTGCTTGTTGGCTTCTGGGAAACTGCATTAGCTCCAGGCAGGCTCTTGTCAGCTATGGGCTGGACATGGCATGGGCCCTGAAATGCACTTTTGTGTAGTAATTCAGTTGCAGTTGTGCAGTGTAAATTATCATTTACTGACCTCAAACTTGGTTTTATGACCTCAACTTTGGTGGTTATGAGATCAAAGCATGGGTATCTTTATACTACCACAGTGGTATATCTACTACTTTCTTACTAACCTCTCAACTGTTTTAGTGGTAGAGCAAGTAATGAGCCTGTGGCAAGGGATGCTGTGTGGTAAATACTGGGAGTATCTTTTTTTAAAACAAGGAAGCATTTCAGTTCTCTATGTGGGAGTTCATCTTGAGGCATTATTTGTCTTGAAGAGTTTTTGTGCCATAATGCAAAAAATGAAAGTGATGCATGTTTAAACAGTGCACTAAACCCATACATCTTAAGAGACTTCTCACAGAAATGTGGTTTGGATTGTTTTAGAAAAGAAGTTAGATACAATTTTTCACGAAAAGAGTGAAAAGACCTTAGAGTGAGGTATTTGTTGTTTTCACTTTTCCAAAAAGTAGTAACTGGAATAAACTTGCCTCCTGCATAGAACAATAGTTACATGTTTGATTTCATCCAGATAGGCTTTCCAATCTATTAAAAAGTCATGCTTTCAAGTAGGCAGTTTAAAGTAGTAATTGAAGTCGAATGCTCCACTCGTGACAGTAACTTCTAATTCAGTATTTAAAGAAAAAGAAATCAATTGACTGTAGATTTTCTTAATATTTTACTAGAACAACAGTGAAATAAAGGGAACAACATATTTTCTGTATCAAAATATTTTATATGTTAATGCATTTTAGTCACCAGGACCAGAGCTGATGCAAAAGCTGCAGGTCAAGTCCATGACGAAAACGGGGATTTGGAGGTCCGCCGAAGCCACAGACTTCAACGAAGTCGTTACACCACTACAAATGAATCTGCTTTGTTTGACAAACTTATAACAAAGTGGGTATTCTTCATCACCTTCCACAACTACTAAAATGATCCTGATTAGCAAGCCTTGGTGCTACAATATACTAGGAATTGGTGCTGTGGCAAATCCCAGGGGCTTTTTCCTTTTGCAACAGAAAAAGATACTGTTATTCCTGGCAGCAGGGGCTAAATCGGTTAGGCTGAGACTACCCTGCATATCCTTGTGTTAGTGCTGGGCTGTAAGTGCCCTCTACAGCAGAGTTCCAGCAGAGTGGAACTGCTACCTGTCTCAGAACTTCCATGTTGCTGTTGGCTAATGCTGACAACATTTCAACATGGCAGTTGATTGAGTGGCTCTCCTCTTCCTCTGCCTGCGTTGGTGTGTTTTGTAATTATTGTTAGTATATTGATTTATGTAAGGTGTGGGCCTTTGTACTTCACAGCCAAGCTGTTTGAAATAGATACTTGTACCTATTTTGTGAAATAGGAACTTGAAGCTGACTTCTGGGTCTGAGAGTGTGTGTGTGTGTGTGAGGATGTATTTTGAAGGTGCTTCATGTGTAAAGAATTTAGCCACAGCCAATGTTTAAACTGGCCACTGGTGTTTGTGTTTTGGAATTGTCAGATGTGGAGAGGTCTTCACAATAGAATATCTCTTAAGTGGCTGGGTGGGTCTTTGTTTTGCTTTGTGAAACAAAATAATCCCTTTGCATTGTGACTTTTGGTAGGTTTAAGTTGCCTTCTAAATCAGTTTTCTTACCATCAGAAATGCCCTCATTTTAAAATTAATTTTCATGCTTAAAAGTATTTTTATAATGTTAAGATACTGAGAAAAATGGGATACAAACAAAGCAAAGTAGTCTTGTGTTTATGCCTGTCTGTCTATAGCTTAATTTTTTGTAAAATCCAATCTGACACTGTTTCCTGAAAGGTTTGTGAAGTATAACAGCAGTGGGATGTTCTTCCAGAACAGTCATGTAAATTCAATATAAAACTTTAAGAGAAGAACCAGTTGTCTGAGAAGGATGATGTACTAAAGATGACTTAATGCTATCATGCAGAGCAACTTAAGAGCAGTTAAAAAGTGCTAAAATTTCTGTTATCTTACTATCATCTTCAGAATTCATTTTTTCTGATTACACCAGATTTTTTTTTTCATTGTGCTCAGTGAGGGGGGGGGGAAATTAACCTTTGCAAATCCTCAAATGCTTGCTCTTTAATCTCTCTATAAAAACATAAACGTTTGATGTAATGTTTAAGTAGTGTTTAAAAACGTGTCTAAGTGCTTTGTCCATCCTATATTAAAACGTCATAGTGATTATGTGTGCTGTTTTAAATGTTGGGGTGTTTTTGTGCTTGCCTATCTTTGCTCTTACATGTCAACTTTTTTATCTTAGCACTGCAGAGGCAGTCTTGCAAAAAATGGATGACATGGAGAAGATGCGTAGACGGCGGATGATGGAAGACCTCGGGGTGTTTCATGATGCAGAAGTAGATATTAATTTATTGTACTACTTCTGTATAAGTAATGTATTCCACAGAGGGAAATGATTCCATTTTAGTTCTAATTTAGCCAAAATAACTTTTTCCAAAGCATATTATTTGGTTTTGCTCTCTATTTATGATTTAGTATCCTACTGTTATGGTCATGCTACAGGTACACTCTTAAGGGTGGAGGAAATACCTTCAGAGGACATGATTTACCAGTGATATGCTGAAATATTTGTTACACTGTGCTTTCTGAATTAGAATAGAATAGAATCAACCAGGTTGGAAGAGACCTCCAAGATCATCCAGGCCAACCTATAACCCAGCCCGGTCCAATCAACTAGACCATGGCACTAAGTGCCTCATCCAGGCTTTTGTTGAACACCTCCAGGGACGGTGACTCCCACCTCCCTGGGCAGCCCATTCCAATGCCAGTCACTCTCTCTGGGAAGAACTTCCTCCTAACATCCATCCCAGACCTCTCCTGGTGCAAATTGAGGCTATGTCCCCTTGTTTTGTTGCTGGTTGCCTGGGAGAAGAGCCCACCCCCCACCTGGCTATTGCTGTTTTTCAGTGGACACTTTACAAGCAACTGTTTCAGGGCTAATTAGAAACTGCATTCCTGGATGTTTGTTTTATCTATATTTGTTCTTGTTCCAGCCTTACTTGTGAGCTTAAGTAGTCCTCTATCCCTAGAGAAACTTATGTTAAAATTATATAGAGAATCATATTTCCTCTTAGTATTGCTCTATTAAGTTATATTCTTCTATTGTCCTTTTAAATGACAGGCATTTTGATTTTTAGATACTTCCATAGCCTGCTTTCGTAGTTTGTTTAGATCTGAATATTATTAATTTTTTTTCAGTCAAACCAGAATTGTTCCTAGTACTTAGTATATCACCTTTCAAATGCCCACATAAATTTGCTTTTTGTCTGCTGGAAATTGCTTTTCCCTGAATCCTGCCACACTTTTGGATTATTAGCTTGTGATTAATTGACACACTTGGTTTTGTGTCTGGGTAGATATTTAACTCTCATCTGTGCAAACCCCTGTTTTAGAGCAGAAATTCTTGTTATTAATCCCGGATGCCAGAAAAATGTTCCTATTGTCTCCATGTGTACCTTAATCTTATATGTGCAGTGTGCTTTGGCACCAAATGAGCCCATGTAAGGTTTTCTGCATATTTGTGACTGATCTTTATTGTTTCTTTTAATTAGGAAGATCTCAATGTGTACAGCCGAGGAAAGAAAGAAATCCAAAGAACTGAAGAAGAAATGGCTGATAATCAAGATGGTAGGTTCCATTTAAAATGTTCTGTTCACTATCCAAAAGCTTTGTCTTAAACAAGTGAGTTAAACTACTGAGTATTTCCCATTAAAAAATATGTATTGCTATTGACATTACAAGATGTAGTTGCAGACTCTAGGGCTGTACTGAGTGAGCTCAGAAGAGGTAATCGGACAAAACAATATAAAGGCTTTTCCAAAATTGCTTACCAGGTAAAGGCAGCAGATGCTATCTGTATATGTTATGTAGCTTATCTTGTATCCAGGAAGCAGTGCAACCTTTTAGGGGAAGAAAAGGAAGGGCAGTGTTTTCAAAGGAATGAAATCTGCTTAGTTTTAGTGAGCAAGTAGATGAAAAGAGCATATATGTTCCTGCCTTGATGTCCAGCTATTCTGTGTGAGAGAGTATTGTTAGGACTCTTCTAAATAATTATACTCTGGCTTCTGCATTCTTAACATTTTTCAAAAACCCCCTTCAAGTTACTTTGCAGAAGATAGTGGCATAAACTGTAAGCATTTGACATTATTTTCTGACTGGGGAAGTTCAAACCTGTGATTTGCCCATTACTGCTCGTGTAATCTGTGGCAGAGTTGGAACTTGAAGCTAGATTGTCATGCTTAGTCTTACTGCTATAGAATATTAAAAACATATCCTTGAAACTCTTTCTCAAAATAATAAGAAATTACTTCCTGAAACAATGGGTTTTATAGGAGCTGCATCTTGGCTAAGCAAGGTGACAGAACTGTTGTTACTCAGTCTTACAAGAAGTCACGCAGCCATTTCATTGAGGAGAGAACAATGTCTAGATGTATGCTTCTCTCTATTCCATAATTTCTAGAATGTGTCTTGCATGAATTTAAGCAGCAATTAATATAAATTAAAGCATAGGAAATTCCACCTCAATATGAGGAGGAGCTTCTTTACTGTAAGGGTCATGGAGCACTGCAACAGGCTCCTCAGAGAGGTTGTGGAGTCTCCTTCTCTGGAGACTGTCAAGACCTGTCTGAATGTGTTCCTGTGTGACCCACGCTAGATTATGGCCCTGCTCTGGCAGGGGAGTTGGACTTGACCTCTGGAGGTCCCTTAACCAATACACTGTGATCCTGTGAAGGTTTTGCAGGTTTCCAGATCTGTTGTCATTTACTTGAAGGTAATAGTCAAACCTGCAGGCATCTGCATAGTGCACTTTGGATGTGTTGGAGTTTGCGGTAGCACTTAAACAGATTAATATTATGCTGATACCCAGGAGATTCATCAGAAGAAAGTGAAGAGAAAGATGATGGTGAAGACACTCAAAAGCGTTATGACTTTCGACAGAGGAAAACCGTTGAACGCTATCAGGCTCCACTGGAAAGTAGGTTATATGCACGGTTTAAGAGCTAATTTCTTGCATGTAAATGAGAGAGGGTTTTTTTTTTTTTAATTAAAATATATAGATGAGCACTCAACTTACATTTAAATTTCTTATCTTTGTTCTGCCATTAAACTTTATTAAATTTTATGCATTCTGTGCATGTTACATTTCTTTGCCATTTGGCATACTTCTTGTTTTTCAGTAAAAACCCCGTATGTATACTTGAAAGAATAATAATTGAACAGATTTATCTTATTCTTGTAGTTTTCAGTTCATCTTAGAAAGCAGGATTGTGTTTCTTCACTTCTGTTGTGCACTGATATAAACTTAGCACATCCCCTTCCAAATCGCTTGAAACTTACCCTGAAATTAGAGATGAGTGAAGCACATCACATTTTTCTGCCTCCTTCACTATGTTTGTAACATTATTCTCAATTCTGCTTTCAACAGAACCAAGACAACGTAAGATTTCTTTCTCGGGCCAGACTTTACCTGTCAGAGAGAGATACTCATTTAGAAGTGCTCAGTCAGGAGGCTCTTGCTGCAAAAGACCTAATAGGTTGGTGTATGGCTAGTGATAGCTCTTATTTATCAGTACTGCTGTCAGTGACATTAATGAACAATTTTTTTTTTGAGGGTGTTTGGATTGACGATAATTACAGATTAACAGTACGATTATTGCTGTAGTAGTCTGGGGGTATGAAGGAAACAGTGAGAGAACAGCAGGCTACACTTTTTATTAGCCATTAAACCTTTTAAAATGCAGTGTTTGTGGTCACTGATAAGGTGATTATAGAGATTGTAGCTACAGCTGTGTAACTGAAATTGTTCTGTTCTGGAGCTGGAGACAGAATCTCTCTCTGAAAACCTATTTAATCTTGAAATTATATAAATTATTTTCTCAACACTGAAGATGCTTGAGTTAGAGGGAGAATCTGTATGGAAGCTGTAACAGATTTTTTTTTAAAACACTCCAGTACTGTTTCTGGTTTCTCTTTGGAGTCAGTTACTATTTCTGTATGAAACCATCCTTAAGGGAAGTGCTAAATGAAACTGTAAATTATAAATTGCAATAGTAAGGACAAAGGAGTACTGGATCCAGTAAGCAGTTAAAGTATGGAGAATGCTGTCTTTTGTTAGATATGAGCACTTTGTTTAGCATCATTGAAAGCAGACAGTTATGCAAGCATGGGGTTTTGAAGCCAAATTTGCTACTACTTAGTGTGTACTTCAATTTCTTTTTTACTTGTTGCTTTAAATGTTTGCAGACGGAGACATGCAGTCCACAATGATTCCACGTCCTCTTCTTCATCTGATGATGAGGAACACTTTGAGAGGCACAGGCAGCTCAGCCATAACAGAGATTTAAGAAGGTGAATGAAACTGGAGAATAGGAGAGGGAGAAACCTACATGGGAGGAGGGGTTAGCATTTGCTTATCTGTGGAGTGTTACCACCTTCATCTTGTATACTTTCTGAATTGTGTCCATATTTAATCATATCTGTTGGTGTTGACAGTCATAACTGGGCTCTGTAAAATGGGATTTTTTTAGAATGGATTTTTAGTAAGTAATTTGATTTCTAGGCAAGAATGGGGGTTGGAGCACTTGTATCTAACTTTTTAATGTAACAGTCTAGTGCTCCTGCGTTTTACGATGGTATGTTGAGAAAGAAAACCAACATAACAGAAAATGTTATAAGTAGGGGAAATGACAGAGGCTTTGTTACTTAACAAGTGCTCTATAAAAGCTATATTAATAACGTTTTAACAAGTTTTCAGCCCAGTGTTTCTCACATGTGTGTCCTCTGGCACACACATCCCCTAGTTCTTAAAAGGGACCGGCAGGGGTGAGCAGCCTTTGTTATGCTTGCCTGTGCTGAAATAAGTATCCTCTTGTACTGTAACTTTTTCAGAGTAGAGGCAAAGTGTCTTTTGAAATATATCAGTGTGTTTTGAGGGGGAGAGGGTGACTTTTATCACAAAGTAGAAGTCTCTTCATGATCTCCATAGACAGAATAACTTGTTCAAAGCTTGCATTCACATGCATTGACTGGCATGGATGTTTGTTAAGAGTTGTTAAAATAATTAACTTTTTTAATGTCTAGAGTGATCATTTTAATTTATTCATGGACATTAAATGTAAAACAATTTGAATAAATATTTAACTGTTTAGGAAGCTGATGCTCATTTACAAGGTCTTCTGCATTCACTTACCGTCACTAGAAAGGCAAAAAAATTCTAGCTGCGTCTTACCTTAGAGCATGTCTCTTTATCCTTAATTCAAATCAGGTGTCTTCCACTCAATTTTCATAAAGATGAGTTAAAGGGAATTCACAAGGATCGTATGAAAATTGGAGCAAGTCAAGCTGATGTTGATCCAATGCAAATAGACTGTTCAGTAAGTATTTTTAGTTTACCGTCGGTGAGATGTTTCCAGTGTTTATGAAAGCTTTCAATAATGTGCTGTCTACAGCTACCTTGGTTTACAGTTTTCTCTTGAGCAATTTGAAAATTGCCTAGAATATTTCCTTTCTGCTGACATGGAATTTCTGGTGGAATCTCATCACACTGCAGCTTTCTTTACCACATAAAATGCATTCTGTTTAATTTATCTTTAGGTACGATTTGATGCTGTGGGTGGTCTTGCTGACCACATATCAGCTTTAAAAGAGATGGTTGTTTTTCCATTGCTTTACCCAGAAGTCTTTGAGAGATTCAAAATTCAACCTCCAAGGTAAGAGACATTATAGTTTTAAAGAAATTCTCATTCACATATTTTTCAGGGGAATATTCAACTGAGGTATGCTTAAATTATGCTTCAAAATTTTCAGCAGTATTGATGGAGATTTTTAGCAGTAAAAAGTAGTGTCTGAAAAATGTATAGAATATAGAATATATGTAAGTTTGAAGATTTACCTTTAAAAGTGTCTTCCATTTAAAAGGTGAGGTTGGAGTGCCTTTGGTTTGAGTTCTATGTACAAGTCAACTACATTAGTTTAAAAGCAGGAAGAATTATCTAATGGTACTCAACTATAATTTGTCCAGTAGTCTCTCCCATGTCTCTTTTTTTTTTTTTCCAAGTGATAGGACTTCTAACTGGAACCTTACAGCATTTGTTGTGCATGGGCTAAAATAAAAGGTGCCGCCACTTCTTACATAGCCAAATTAGTTCTGTGTTGCAAAATTAACTTATTAGAGATGTAATTGTTAGCTTTCTATAACTCAGTCATGGTATGTTGAAATATGACTTTAAATTCTTTCAATTACTATAAGGGGTGTTACCAATAATGAAAAGAAACTTTCAGTGTTTTGCTTCTTTATTCATTGAAATTGTTTTTGAAAGAGCAGTATGTTGGATTTTTTTTTTTTTAGTTGATGACTATATTTATCTGGAAATACAGAATACCCTCCTAGCTTTAGACTTACTCCTCATTTATTGTCCCCATTGGGAAGCCAAATCCATTAAGTTAAAGCTTTTAAAGAAAGAATGAAATGCTTTACTTACACATCTTGCCTTTTATGAAAATTAGAATGACTATGCAGTGTATTATTGAAAAATGAAGTGGTGATTGATAAGTTAACCCTCTAAGATTCTCTGCTGAAGTTTCTTGTTTGGCTCCATTGTGCTGTAGACACTCCTGTTAGTTTGTCAGCAGTTTTAAGGACATCCTTTTAGGGTGCTGCCATCTTTCCTCCTGAGTTTTACACATCATTGTGTAGGAGCAAAAAACTTCCATCTGCTTTGAATTTTTTTCATACTTCAACAGTTACCCCTGTCTTATAGGTTAATTGTTTCATTTAGGAGAGAAGAGTTGTGTCCCTTATGGATGGGGGTTATAGTAGATACTACTCCATGATGTAAATACCCTATTTTTTCATTAACTTTTTTTTTTTTCATTCTAGAGGCTGTCTATTCTATGGCCCACCAGGAACTGGAAAGACACTGGTTGCTCGTGCACTTGCCAATGAATGTAGCCAAGGTGATAGGGGAATATCCTTTTTTATGAGAAAAGGTGCTGACTGCCTTAGTAAATGGGTGGGGGAATCTGAACGCCAGCTTCGTTTACTGTTTGATCAGGTAAGGTTGAAATTTGCTGTGTGTTCTCTTCAAGTTGTAACTAATTTTCTGTGGTCTGTATTTTTAAGAACTCTTGTCAGTTCCTTCCCCTGAAATGAGATTGTCAGTATTCCTTTTCTAGTAGGGTGTTTTAAGGGCTTGAAATCTTGACATGTATTGGGAAAGATTAATAAAATAAATGAGAAAACCTCACAAGGAAAACTCCAGCCATAAAAAAGGCTTGAAGAGACAAAAGATAGTGGGTTTAGATTAGAGGGAAACAGATGCAGGCTGAAAGCATGGTCATTTAAATTCATAATGGAAGAAGCTTGCTTCCAGAATGTGGAATTGAATTAAGTTCTGGCTCTGTTCTCAGGGCTTGCCAAGTAGCTGTAAAAATTGTTGGTGTGATTTGTTTCCTGTCACCCAATCCCAGTGGGTTGATACAGGCTGCTGTCTTCTGTTGTTCATGCCAGTTATTCCATTAGCTCAATTAGTAGTGAATCCTGATGAAAATCTGAAAAACCTGGTTCCAGTGACTTTCCAGCCATAACATGCACTTCATACCTGTGCTTTCGTTCCAGGCCTACCGCATGCGACCTTCCATTATTTTCTTTGATGAGATAGATGGGCTTGCTCCTGTGCGGTCCAGTAAACAGGATCAAATTCATAGGTAGTACACTTTCTGTCTCTATGTAGAAGCTCCTTCATCTCTGTGAAAAGAAAACCACAACTTCTTTAAAGTTACCCTGTCTGGTTTGGGTTTTTTTTAGGTCTTAAAATGAGTCTTTCACTAATCAACATCCCATCAATTAAAAACTTGTCCCTCAGAATGTAACAAAACTTGCTTAAACAGTGAATTAAAATGATATTTTTCTGTTAGTTCTATTGTGTCAACACTTTTGGCACTTATGGATGGCTTAGACAGCAGAGGAGAGGTTGTGGTAATTGGAGCCACCAACAGACTGGATTCCATAGACCCTGCTTTACGAAGACCTGGGCGCTTTGATCGGGAGTTCCTTTTCAACTTGCCAAATAAAGAGGTCAGAATTTAACGTTAATGTGGTAAAGTCCATTTTTATAACAAAAACGTACAGTAATGTGATATCACAGAACAGTTCCAGTTGAAATCAGTGTTGTGCAACTTAGAAGAGGGGTATTCATAAAGACTTTGTATTGTGGAGGGCAGATCTGGTACTTAGAATATGTGGTTAAGATGATTTCAAGAATTAGTTAAATCTGTAACTGATTTTTGTTTCAAAGTGACTAGCCACGAAAATGGGATGCTGGTAGTCACTAAAATGTTGAAGAGAGAGTGAGTGAATGTATGAATTGACTATATATTACTATTGTCTCATCTTGAAAATGAAAGAAATGATGTACACTCAGTAATTCCTTTTTGCTAACAAAACCTTTTATCAGTGTGCTCAGGCTGGAGAGAATCAAATGTTTTTTGTTTTCAAAGTGATTTATCTTTGGTTACTTACTTAATCCACTGAGACACTTTCCCAGGCTGGGAAGCGTGGAAGGATACCTAGAGATGTTTTGGGATCTGATACTCTTACTGGTACTAACCAGCAGGGAGTTGGACAAAGATGTGAAGTACGCTGCACAAGATGCAGGGCTTCGGAAGCTTCTCATTCCATGGCAATAGCTAAGCAATGGAAAAAAATAGGTGTATAGAAACTAAACTAAACTTACTGGGGGGGTAAGATAGTGTGCCAAACTGGAACTCTGGTTTTGTGGGTTTTCTCTGGATTCCACTTGTATTTCTTTCATTAGAAAATAATAAAATGCCTATTGGTTTGAAGGCAGGTGGAAGTGGACTAAACAGAGTATTCAACACCAACATTTGTCTCCAGTTTTTATTTGCTTTCAGAAACAGGAGAGGAAGTGCTATGAAACAGATTTAACTATATGATTCCTTACTGTGGAAGATTTCTAGAAGTCTGCTATAATTAATCTGTGTAGCATAAAATAAAGTCTTACTAAGATCAGAGATGAAGATAGGCAACTCTTGACATTTTTCTAGATCAGTGACAGTAGTTTGAGTCATAGTTATTGTTCTTCTTTGTAGTAATTGTAGCAGTTTGAAAGCTAGAACTGTTTTCCTTGAGCAAAGTGGCAGAAAAGCAAATCTGATGAACTAATGAGACTGTCACTGTGAAATTTTGCTAAATTTGAGAGAATTTTCTTTGATGAAAAGATCTCTGAAGATAGTTATTTTGACTTGATATTTTTTCCTGGGATCATTAGGTCTCCTACCTGTGAAACTTCTTATGAAAACTATAAAAGCCTTTTATTTCATTGCAGACCCTCAGAAAGAGTTCAGTGTACCAAGCTGAGAATTGTTAAATTTCCTGCTTGAAAAAGCAGTGAGCATATTAACTGAACTTTGAAATACTTAAAACTTCAGCAGATAAGAAAAGTATTAATATGAAGGTTTTGGGGGCTTTGTGTTGTGGCAGATGTTTTTAAGAGGAAACTTAGTACATACTGAAATGTAATCATTTTGTTTGCAGGCCAGAAAAGAGATTTTAAAGATCCACACGCGTGATTGGACTCCTAGGCTACTGGACATATTTCTTGATGAGGTAGCTGAAGAATGTGTTGGTAAGTGTGAAAACAAAGTGAGTTATTTGCTGCATGTAACCAAGCCCTAAGAAATCTAAGCTTTTACCAACCAGTAGCTGAGCTCTTGTGCCTTTCTGTAAAGTGAGGCAGCTGGCACACCTCGGGAGCAAACGTAGATGCTTTTCTTTTCCTTTTTGTCTCTAAGAAATTTGAATGGGTTTTGCGTATCTTCCTCAGGAGAAAAGTTTCAAGTTTTGACTAGGAGGCTACTTCGTAAGAGCTAGGCTGCGACTCATGTAACAAAACCTCTCTAACTCTTTACATTCTCTCTTAACCTGTTAATTTTTGGCTGCATATAAAATCACTTTAGAAACCTTGACTTCTGTGTTAGCTGAGACTGACATAACATTTGATTCTTGTTTGTTTGTCTAGGATACTGTGGCGCTGATATTAAATCCTTATGTGCTGAAGCTGCCCTCTGCGCTTTGCGCCGTCGCTATCCTCAGATATACAAAAGTAAAGAGAAACTACAGTTAGATGTTGCTTCTATTAAAATAACAGCCAAGGATTTTGTCGTGGCTATGCAGAAGATTGTTCCAGCTTCACAAAGGGCTGTGGTTTCACCTGGGAGAGCACTGCCACCCAGTTTAAAGCCCCTCCTTGAAAACACACTAACAAGCATTTTAGAAGCCTTGCAGAAAGTATTTCCCCACACAGAACTTGCACTAAAGAAGGACCAACAGCAAGGTATAACAATAACATTCACTTTAAAATTTTGCAAGAGGCAAAGCTTTGATTTGTGCAATCAACAGAGGCAAACCTCTCAGCTATGATGACAGCAGAATTTTATAATATGCTTGTGGACAGTGCTGGATGGGAGTTGTGAATGCCTTGCAATATGAAGTAGAGAACTATGCATTCTCTTGTTGTCTGGAGAGATGAATCTGAGGTGTATGAGGCACCTCCTTCAAAACAAATGTTGAAGTTGGGGGAGAAGTGTGTTTTTACATGAATGCTTCAAGTTCCTGTCTGAAGAATGTCAGAACCACAATACAAGTGGTTTAAGCTGCACCTTGTTTTAGCTATTATGATCTTTAGCCATAATCTCTGAATTGAAGTGTTTGAAGATCATGCTGTATGCTTTGACCTGAGATCAGAATGTTTTAGTAGTGTATACTTTGGGGCTTAGCTTGCATAGCATATGTAAGCTCATACTTTGACTGCATCAGTCCCATCAGGTTAATTCTGTCAGCGACATAAACTCATTCCACTCCTGACTAATGAAGATCTGTAAATAGTTAGCATATCCTACTGCTTAGAATAACCCACTGGAATTACTCTCAGCAGAGCAGACACGTTGCATTAGTAAAGCAGGCACAAACCCTACAAACAAAAGCAGAGAAACTAGCAATTTGGTAATTGCATCCCTTCTCTGTTTTCTATCTTTGGTTATGTACTTCTTCAGTGATCTTTGAGGAGCCTTATTTAGAAGATGTCTTGATCTGCGTATTCGGACTCTCTGGTCCTAGACAGATGGAATTTTGTGGCTATCACATTCAGTTATTTCCCTATGTCTAGAACAGGCGACCTGCTTCAAAAAGAAATAGTCTTGTTGGGTTTTCAGGTGTTGAGGAACTACAGAAGTTGTTCTAACCATCTTTATTCTAAGGAAACTCCCCCAGGTTTTCACCAGACAATACCTCAGGCAAATCAGAGACAGTCTGCTTAGAGTATAATGAAATCTTCAGAAAACAGTGTTCAGTGCATATCCTCAAATGAAGAAATAAAAGACAAGTGACTCTAGTTCTGACTTAGACGCTATATTAATGTGAGAGCAAGATGTGGACTACCCAGCGAAGTTAACAAAGCTCTGTTGTCTTTCAGACAGTTTAAATCGTATTTTAAATAATAATGGAATTGACAGTGATGAGGAATCACCATCAATCTTTGAAGATGAGTCAGCTCATAAGGAGCCTGGTAGAGAAAAAGAAAAATTCCTCAATTTCAGCAGGTAAATGTCTGTTTACATTTTGAAGATGACTGGGTCTTGAAGCAGATTTGGTGTGAGGGATGGTAGATGGAGAAGTATAATGTGTGGGGAGTGTGATCGATATTTGCAAGAAGTGAGTGTGAAGATCCAGCTGAGTACTGATGTTCTGCAAGAGTATACTGCCATAAGCTATCAAACGGAGTGGCCCAGCTCTCTTTTCCAAAGCCAGAATGGTCTGCAGACCATTAGAATGTGTTGATTTAATCAATAGTATTCCTTGAAAGATTCAAGACTGAAGAAATGTACTGCCTGTCTCTATGGATTTGTGTAGCTGTCTTTGAACCTTCTGCTTTCCAAGACTGTTAAACAAAATTAGTAGTAAATTATGTAGCAGAAATAACTCGCCATTTATCTTTAAAACACTGTGATAAAAACCTAAACTATGTCTGCATTTTGAACCTTTAACCTACTAAGTTTACATTAATCTAGCATTTTAATGTGGAAGTTATATAAGCCATCAGCTGAAAAAAACATATTCCCATCACTGTTGGTCACTTGGGTGCTTTTCATGTTTTATTGCTTTGCTGTCCAAAAAGTCTTATGGCCTGCTGAGCTTGATTAGGTCTTTAGGACTTCAGCCAGTGAAGGTTCAACAGTACTGTGATGGTGTAAGATAGGTGTGTGTATATATATATATATATAAAAAAACCAGTATAATGCTCTTCACAAACTGTTTCATGTTAGTAAAGCAAGATTTCTAGGAAAATTAATGCACAATTCAAAGATATTTATTTTATTCAATCATTCCATTTCATAAGTCTTGTGTATATTTAGTATATATACTGTTATCATTTAACCAATTCAACTGTGTACTTCTGTAGATACAGCTGAAGTGTTTCAGCACCCGCATTAATTTTTTTTACTAGAAATGTTCTGCTCCTTCCTTTCCACCATCTCCAGTAATTATGGCAAATGTCAGCTGACTTTGACAGATCTAGAGATCTCAGTTACTTAAACTCAAGACCTGTGTTCAGCTGGCAAAGAGATGTGGTGTGTGCTGAGAGAGAATGTTGTTACTCTCTCCCGTGTCAGGTTACTGATCAGTAGTGTGAGTTACCGACCAGCTAGACAGTCTCTTTGTGGGACTGAGGAGTTGTTTGCTATTCACATGGCTGAGTTAAACATCATGTTGGGGATTGGCACAATTTCTTAGGGGAGGTACTATCAGGCTCTGATAGTCTTCCCCATCACAGGCCAACTTCTTATTTACTGGAGTATGAGGAATACTTATTAAACAAAAGTGCATGTGGGGAAAAAAAAATCCTTCAACATCTGTGTGCCTATTCATCACTTTGTTTTTAAACTTGTTTTCTTGTTGTTCCAGAAATGCTTATCACCAGCCAACATCCTATAGGCCACGGTTCTTACTAGTTGGAGAGCCAGGATATGGGCAAGCTTCTCACTTGGCACCTGCAGTAATACATGCCCTGGAAAAGTTTTCAGTTTATACACTAGAGCTATCACTGTTGTTTGCTAGCACCACATCACCAGAAGAAACATGTGCACAGGTAGCTTTTTCTTTGTCTTTAATTGTAGGATTGATGAACTGTATATAAACTAGTAAATGAAACAAAATTCATTGTTAGTGGAAGTGGCCTGGTTTGAATATGCTGTTGTGTTTACTTCTATCTCAAAATCCACTTTTCTTCTAGATTGAATGATACCAAATAAGGATGTTATACATGACCATATTTTCCATTCTAAATTAAATAGTGCTAGCAGTTTGGAAAGATGGGATGTGCTGCTAATAAACACCTTTTTATGACAAGAATTCCTGATGGTCTCAGTGGCCTCCAGAAAGTTGTTTTCATTGCTTCTTGGGAATCTGTGCTCCCCATAAATGGCTATGCATCAGCCCAACTGCATATAATACACTTTTTGTGGCCTTCTTTTTTTATTGTATTTGTAAGGCAATCAAAGTTTGGGGAAAAAGAGATGCTTCTCTTTTTTTATATAGCATATACAGCTTGTACTCCTGCAGTATATGCAGTAAGACCATTAAAATTCATGGAACTTGTAACGTTTTTACAGTGGTGTGTTTTTCTTAACTAGAAAATTTAAATACAAGCAGATTTAGTGCCACTTTATGTTTTACTTTTAGGCAGGAAATCTGTTACTTGACATCACCATGTTAAAATATTTTGACCTTTAGTAGCAGCATTTGAGAGCTGTACAAGTAAGGGCAGAGACATTATATGACTGGATACTTATTTATCTTCTTTTTTTTTCCATGCAATGGTTGTATCTGCTGTGATATAACTACCAGGCCTAGTCACTGCCTGCATATACTGTGTGCACTTCCCATCTTGTGACAGGAACTCCCCAAATACTGATAATCTTGCAAGGATGTATGGAGAATTCTATCATATGAAAGAACTGTTGCCCTTTTTTCCTCATGCAGTAGATGAATGTCCTCCTTTGTGATGGAGATAGCATCGTTAGGCAATGGCTCGTGTTCTTCCAAAGCATATGATCTTGTCCACTGGATCCTTTGGTACAGTGAGAGGCAGTCAGTAATTCAGACAACCTAAAGCCTGGTCACCTCTTACAAAATACACTTGAAATTATACATTGTAACTAGGCTTCTTTTAGTGTCAGCCCTCATCTTTTCATGTAGGTCTTTGTTTGCTCAGATTATGCTCCAGTCTGACTTGGATATGTGCCTGCTCTATACTGCAAATGGTGTAGTCACAATCATGTAGTGATTTACACGGGCTAACACATCTTGCTGAAGGGTTATTTTTTCAGGCACATTACCACATCTGCTGAGTTGTGAGGCACTTTAGGAGTTACCTTACACCTGAGTGGTTTGAAATGGTCTCTTTCTGTCTATGTCAAAATGTCTATACTGAAGTCGGAGCAAAACTTCTACATTATTGTTAAGGAGTTCTTTTTTTCCTTTGTTTTGGTGTTTTGGCTTGATGTACTCTTAAAACAGTTTGATACCTGGTTATTTATTAGCCTGTTCTACACGGTTTAGTTTTCTTATCCAAGCTTTTGTTTTACCAGTTGATGCAAGAAGCTCAAAAAACAGCACCAAGTATAATTTATATCCCACATATCCATTTGTGGTGGGAGGCTGTTGGAGCTACATTGAAAGCTACTTTTACAACACTGCTGCAGAACATTCCAACGTTTGCTCCAGTTTTGCTGCTTGCAACATCTGATGTGCGTCATGCAGATCTCCCAAAAGAGGTATTTCTATTGCTACTTTTCTTATGGTTTTATTATGTTTCTTGTTAAGGTTTAAATCCTTTCAGCACTGGAGTGCTGTGTACTTCGAAGCAAATTCATACTGTGGCTACTCGGGCACACTAACAAGGTCTATTTAAAATCTGCTCAGACAAAAGAATGCTGAAAGCATTTGTCTGAAATCTTTTCTGAGTAAAGAGATTGGCTTTGACCCAGCTTTTTCCTCACTTCTGACACACACTTATTAGATGCATAAATTTACTTCAGACGAGAATTCAAGCAACTTCAAGATGGTTAGCTATGTCCTTAGTCAAGAATATATGGTGCTTGGAATGTAAATGGGAGAAAAGAAATCTTTACTGAAAAGTGAAAGCTACTTTTACTGAAAAAGTACACTGCTCACACTGTCAATGAAATGATATTTTAAATTTAAATGCTTCAATAAAAATTTCCATTTCTTCATGTAGGTAAAAGCTTTACAAATTAGAAAGCTAAGCTACAACTTCAGTTTGCAACTGAAAACTGACTTCCAGGTTACTTACTCCTTAGCAAAATTTAGTAAGAGTACATGCCTTTTTGCACATCTGAGGGTGTGCATTAAAGGAAGACAGTTAAAATGTAATTATGCTGCTCTGATGATTTTTGTCTCAGTTACTGGAGGAGAGAGGACTTACCTAGATGTGTTTATCATCAAATGCTTTGGAGGGTCTTAACTTTCTACAGAAGTTTTTATGCTCTCGATAAATTCCCTCTATAGTAATTCCTCACATTTCTTACGTACATTTTGGTAGCAGAGATTGAAAAATGGAAGAAAACCTCAAAGTATGCAACTTCAGGCAGCTTGCAAATTAATTAAAAAACAAGCACAAAGAAACACACACAAGCAGAAAAAAACAAGCAAACAAACAACAACAAAAAAAAAACCAACAAAGCAAGAACCCAACCAAAACTCAAACAACAGAAACCCTACCAAAATGCCCACCTTGTCTACTGAACCCTGCCTGTTCCCTCTGTAGCTGCTGTAATGATTCAAACTGACAAAGAGCAAGGCAGGGCAAAGAAGCAGTCTTGGAGGTGGTGAATGTCACCACTTTAACAGTCATACAGTCCCCTTCATTGAGCTATAATTCTAGAGGTATTCCCTAGAGAAGATAATTCCGTTTGCTGTGCTAACTTGTGAAACTCTAACCTTCTGAGGCCAAAAAGATAGCTTTTCAGTTTGTCTTCTCCATATGATTATTCAGTTTAATTTAAAAAGGTACTCCTCTTTCAGAGTAGAACATGAATTTATGTGGCCTCCTCACCTGAAATATCTTTTTTCCTCATTCTTTAGATAAAAGAATTGTTTATTAATGATGATGAAGTTTTTAAAGTTGAGGTACCTAATAAGCAAGCAAGAGCAATGTTTTTTGAGGACTTAATTCTATGCCAAGCTGCTGAGCCTCCTGTATCAAAAAATGCAGGTGAGGATACTCTATTTATAATATTTGGCTAACTGTAAATAACTCTACAGTGCTTGACTTGATAGTAATGTTCTATCAATATTTTTTCTTGTATTTGAGTGCTATAAATTGACTAGAAGTTTCTGATTAAGCTTGTCAGCCCCTGGAAGTGCTTCCCCTAGCACCACCACCGAAGCCTCCACAGCTGACAGAGGAAGAACTAATGCAGCTGGAGAAGCAGGAGGAGGATACGTTGTGTCAGCTTAGGATATTCTTGAGGGATGTGACTCATAGGCTGGCTGTCGACAGGCGTTTCAGGGCATTTACAAAGCCTGTTGATGGAGAGGAGGTAAATTAGCATTGAACTGTAATACCATTTTATATGTGTGTATTCATAATTTCTTTGTATATTTCTCAGTTTTGGTGTGGTTTCTATAGGAAGGTTTATTTTTGGGTTTAGGACTATACTATAGCAGTTTTTCAAGAAGCAGGGAATTAATTTTGACTATACTTTAGCTGACTCCTTGAGGATTTCAGATGTCTATTATTGGCATATTCATCAAAAGCCCCGTTTCTTCCTAAGACATCTTTGTGTAGGTATGTTGCAGCATTGAAAAGCAGAGATCTCCCTTTATAATTATAAACAGCATCTATAGGTCTGTTTTAATAAACCCTCAAGTTCTTGAATTAACTGTCAGTAGTTTCTGTGAGAGCAAGAATAGAAGCAGTAGTCCTTAAGATAACAAATGTTAAGATTCTATTCTGTTTCATATGGGGCCTCTCGGTATAAAATCAACCATAAGGACTGTGTAGTTTCTTCTTTGTCCCATACACATCTTACATCTCTTTTTCTCATGTTATTTATTGATTAAGTGTAAGCCAATGGCATAAACTTTGACATCAGCTTTAGTTTTAATATAGCTTTGCACTTCAGCAAAGTCCTGTTACCCTAAGTATCCCCTAAGAGTAATGTAAATAAACATAAGTGTCCTCATTTAAACTAGTTGTTAGGCTTCTTTTATGGTATGGATGAAAAATCAGCACCTGTGGGTCCAGTTACCTCATTCTAAAGCAAATGCCTAGGACAGATACTTCAGAGATGCAGCTCCTGCAGCCTTTTTCTTGCCACCACCAACAAAGAGAATCTTAGGTGATTTTATCAAGAAAGATTTGTTTGCCAAAACAAAGTGAAACTGATCCTACTGTGTGTGCTGTTCCCATCTCATCCCAACACATGCTTCTAACCTTCCTGCTTCTCTTTTTTCCCTTTTCTGGTCTGTCTCTTCAAAGCCAGTTGAAATACACCTTCTAGTTTCAAGAAACTAACAGTTTAATTTCCACATCTTTGAATATGTCATAAATATTTGGGGTTTTAACAAGTCCTTTATTTGACTTCATTAAAATAATTGATTTTTGGTAGATACTGTGTTAAATCGGAGTATGCATATTTCATTTGTAGGTACCAGATTATAACACAGTTATTGAACACCCCATGGACCTGTCGACAGTCCTTTCCAAGATTGACCTACACCAGTACCTAACTGCAGCAGATTTTCTAAAAGACATCGATCTAATCTGTAGCAATGCTTTAGAGTACAACCCAGATAAAGATCCTGGAGGTGAGGATGTGGTTTTAACCCTGATTTGGAAAAAAAATAAGATTTATAAATAGATAAATGTCTTCTGTGGATAGTAGACTTTACATTATTGTAAACATCCACAGAGAACATTTCTTACCAGGTTGTAAATGTTGTATCATTAAAACTACTTGGGCATGAAGTGGTGATGAAAATGTTGATAAGTAACTGTTGCTTTTTGCTGCTGTTAATAATTAACTTCTGTGTTGTTACGTTGAAAATATTCACTAAGATAACTTTTCAGAGCCTACCTATGAAAAGAGCAAGACATTTCTGAGTAATCAAAATAAAAGATTTCATACACTCCATTCTAACTCAAATTTCAGATCGTCAGATTAGGCACAGAGCTTGTTCTTTGAGAGACACTGCATACGCCATAGTGAGGGAAGAAATGGATGAGGAATTTGAGCAGTGCTGTGAAGAAATTAAAGAATCTCGTAAGGAAAGAGGTATGGGGATTGATGCTGATTATTTCAAGGCTTGTGTCAGTATTTGCAACCAATGGTGCAAGACAGTTATTTGTTTGTTCTTCATTGCAAGGTTGTAGCTCTTCAAAGTATGCTCCATCTTACTACCATGTAATGTCGAAGAACAACGCTGTTCCTGGGTGTAAGAAAACTGACCCAAAGTGTAATGAAAACACAAAGATGCCAGCAGCACCAGTAGATGCCAGTACACCCTGCTGTCAAGGCAAGCCTTATTCTGATTTTTTTGAAGATGCTGCTGAAGTTACTCCTACTTCCTCTGTTCTTGTGACATACCAGGTTTCTGTGATCCCTGGCTCTTCCTGCCAGAGGCATTGCATCTTTTAAGTCACTCCAAAATGTGAGATAAGTACAGACATCATGCATTCAGTGTGGTTATGAAGTTCAAGTATAGTGGCTGGTTGGCATTGTAAGGCCCTAACCTTGATGGCCCAATTGACAGTTCATGGCTCCTAAATTGCTACCTCTTGAAGTCCAAAATGTGGTTATGTGGCAGTTTCTGAATACTCAATTAATTTTCTGTTACATGAAACAGTATTTTTCCCTTCCTTGCCCTCAAATATTGAACTCTATGCCACTTTTTACTGTGATTTCCAATTGAAAGGGGAAAAGGGGAAAAATACAGAGCAATAATAATAGGTGCTGAAAGGAAAGCTCATTATTTCCTCACTCCTGTGAAAAGGGCATGAATGAACAAAGGGTCTTAGGGCTCTTTCAGTTAAAATATATGATGTGGTGTGAAGATTTGTGGTCTCACTGACACAACTGGGTATTTTGCCATTGACTTCACACATATGCTTTGTCCAGTACTCTGAATAGAAAAAAAATGGTGGGGTTTTCTTGAAAGCAAAAATGCAAAATTTATTTTAAGTGAGGTTAACTGGATCAGAAAGCATATAAAGTTTAAGTCTTTACAGACAACATTTTCTCCATCAAATGATCCCTTAAAATTAGCTCTAATTCTGCCCAGTGTATCACAGTATCAGCTTTTGAGGTTAACAACTTTATAAGAGGTTGGAAAGACTTGTCCTCAAATGCCTTTTTTTTGATGTTGTTCATCCACATTAGGTAAGACAGTAAGAAACACCTCCTAACAACCTTGCTTTGTAGTAGTGCTTTTATAGAAAGTAAGAATTTTCTGCTCATATAAAATCTTGATGGTTTTGTGAATGAAATTCTGTAGCTGAGGTTTAAAAATCTAATAACAAATTGACCTCATTAACTCTGTAGTGAGACAAACAGTGGTATTTGAGCTTCTTTGATCGTTTTCCTTGTATGTCAAATGAGATGAGAATGCTGGATTTTGAAGTAAGGATTGTTTTCACAATGTTCTGAATTACTTTTTCTGTTATCTCTTCATAGATATGTCAAGGAGGAAGCGTAGAAAGAATAAAATGTCTTCAAATAATACAGCAAAAAGGAGGCATTTTCAATTCAATAAAGAAAATAAAGTTCCAGAAGACCAAAATGAAGTAGAAAGTGAGGAAGAGTCTCCAGAAAGACCTATTTCTAATATCGATTGCATTGAAGTTGAATCCACACAGAATTATTCTATGGAAGAAAATGACAAAGTACTTCAAGAACGACAGAAAAATAGGAATGACAATAAGTCTGGGACAGAAAATGAGAGAGGTCTTGTGGCTAAATCAAATTCTGAAAAGAAGAGTGTCATGGTTCCTGAACATTCAGACCTGAGGGCAGGGAGTGAGACATTGCACTGCCAAATAATAGAAAGTTCTGAAGACGGAGATTCAAATGGTAAGTGAAAGTCATGTAGATGCTTTTTCTTTCTGCAGAGGATTACACTGTTGTATTATGCTTTAGTCTTCTTTAATTCTATTTTGTCATTTCTGTTGTAACTCTCTAAAGTAAGCATGAAGTGTTTCTTGTTATGCCAAACTCTTGTTTTTCTGCAATGTTCAGTTAAAGCTGCGCTTCAAGCAGCGTGGACCTAGTCAGATGCAGAACAGATGAACAGTGTCCTACTGTTTGCAGCACAAGATGCTGTTCCTAACACAAGTTACTTTGGAGTGTTACTGTGCAGTGCTGTACTGACAACATGGCTATATTTTTCTCCTGCTTATAGCATGTATTTTAATCTGGTGATTTTCTTTTTTTTTTTTTTTTTTTGGTGTATGTGTGTCTGAGTTCTTAATTTTCATGGGGTAACTTTTCCAGAAAGAAAGTCAAGCATTTCCTAGTAAAGCAACAGTAAAAAATTTGTCCCTGTGATTGCAGGGAGTGACTGTATCTTAGATGTGGAATATTTCACTGATACTGTGTTCCAGATAAACAGAAATCCTGTGTCATTCCAGATTCGTGGGTGCACTGCATGACTCGTGCAAGACGTTCTCAGGTAAAAGAACAACAGGAAACACGTGTTGAGAAAGCACCAGAAAACCTTACAACACCAGTGATTGTGGATTACTTGGAGCTCAAAGTGAGTCTTCAACATCGTTTGTTTATATTGAAGTAGAACATTTTTTGCTATGTGCACAGTTGTAACTTCAGTTGTTAAGCAATGCCAAATAAAACAATACGGGAAGGATGTATAGCTTGTGAAATAATTCAAATTGTCATGGACAATGATGGCTGTGTTTCCATACCTGGTGGTATGGAATGTCAGGGAGTTCTCATTTTAATTGTTAATTAAAAGGGCTTGTTGAATTTTACAATAGCACATTGACAACCTGCTAGCACTGCTGGCAATGTCTTAGCAGTCTTTATGATGGATATGAGGAGTTTCTTTTATTTTGGGTTTTTGCATGGTTACATTTATTAGAAACCTGAAGAGGACCTTTATTTCTAGCAGTGATGACTTTCAGCCTTACATTAGTGTGTTGACATAAAGCTCATCATGGATAAAATACTAATACCTTTCAATACCTCATACTCTTTCAAAATGCAGCATTAGAATTTTGCATCCATACTGTTACAATATTAAAAGGATTTTCCATCCTAGAAGAGAATTTTCTACCCTAGGCTACAGCTGGAGAAAAGGTTAAAAATGGGCCTACCTGCAGGGAGTAAAAGAGATTCCTTTGCATGAATTAGAAAGAGTAAAACGAGGACCTAATCTTCAGGGGATACTGCAGTGAGGAAAATTAGGAAAAATGCTAGATCTTGGAAATTGGCCAGCGCAGAGGAGGGTTGCTGTTTACCTGCAACGATGAGAAAGGAAGTATTCTCCCTGTGTGGGGAGATTGTGGCCAGATAGGAATCCTATTTAGTGAAGGGTTTGTCGACACAATTTCTGTCATGTTTTTAAGAGATGATCTATTTTGTAAAGGTAAAGCAAATGTTTTAAAGCTGTCTTCCTAAAGAAGCTGATTTCAGGAAGTCTTCTTGTTCATGTCTGCCAATGTATATAAAGAAGCCACATAGTTTTCTTTTGTAGAGTCAAGATGCTAATAGCACATGCTCTGAAACTATTGCCTGCTGGAGTAAGCCTCTATAGATGTTTCAGTTATGAGGAGAGCTACAGTCGTGAAATAGTCTCTTAGAAAATGTGTTTCAAACCCGAATGCTATTGGAACTAGCTGCTCATGCCAGAGAGCCTCTTTAGAACTCACGTGCAGTAAATAAGCCAGGTGACCCTCCAAAATGTAGCTGCTTGGTTTTGTTTGGGACTCTTTGTTGTTTTCGTTGTCATTGTTCATTTACTTACTTGGTAATAGACCCAGAAATTTATAAATATACAGAAGAATGCACAGTCATCTATGTTGCTACACCAGAGGAATGGGAGGTCATCCAGAGAGACCTGTACAAACTGGAGAGGTGGGCCCACGTGAACCTTATGAGGTTCAACAAGAGCAAGTGCAGGGTCCTGCACTTGGGCCAGAACAATCCTCACTATCAATATAGACTAGGGGATGAGATGATAGAAAGCAGCCCTGTGGACAAGGACTTGTGGCTGCTGATGGACAAGAAGGATGAGAAGCTGCACATGAGCAGAAAGTGTGAGCTTGCAGCCCAGAAGGCCACTTACATCCTGGGCTGCATCAAAAGATGCATTGCCAGCAGATCCAGAGAGGTAATTTTGCCGCTTTACTCTGTTCCGGTGAGACCTCAACTGGAGTACTGTGTTCATTTCTGGAGCCCTTGGTATAGAAGGATATGGAGCTGGTCCAGAGGAGGGCCACAAAAATGACTGGGGACTTGGAGCACCTCTGCTACAAAGACAGGCAGATGGAGCTGGAGTTATACAGCTTGGAGGAGACTCTGGGTAGATCTAATAGCAGCCTTCCAGTACCTGAAGGGGTCCTACAAGAAGAATGGAGAGAGACTGTTTACAATGTCCTGCAGTGACAGGATGAGGAGCAATGGCTTCAAACTAGAGAAGAGTAGACTGGATGTTAGGAACAGGTTCTTTACCATGAGGGTAGTGGAACACTGAAACAGGTTGGCTGGGGAAGTGGTAGGGACCTCATACCTGGAGGTATTCAAAGTGAGGCTTGACAGGGCCCTGGGCAGCCTCATCTTATTTGCAGATGCCACTGATTACTGCAGAGGGGGTTGGTTTAGTGACTTTCAGAGCTCAATTCCAACCCAGACCATTCTATGACTCTGTGAAAGCAGTTAGCAATAGTTCACACAGAATGTTGTCCAGGCATGTCTGTCACATCCTACCTTTTCTATTTGCAGTAGCTGAAAGTGCACTGTGTGGCTTTTGCACATCTTGTCTGTATGTTGTATGGAATGAAGTTGGAATGTTCCAGTTTGGTGCTAGCTGATCTAAGGGAGGCAGAGGCAAGTGTGAGGCAGTAATATTTTCATTGGTATAGCTGCTTCGTCTTCCCAGCCTTGCACAACACATGTAACCAACAGCCCGAGCAGTGGAAGAAGATTGCCGCCACTAGCTTATCACTGTTCCTTTCCTAGAGATGATCATATTCACTTCTTTGGTAACAGAAACGACTCTGAGAGACTGGTAATAAGGCTGCTTCCTGATCTGGTCAGACACTTGAGCAGTGTGTTCTACCAGCAGAGTTGTAGGCACTCAGTTAGTGAGTAAAGGTGAGCACCTCAGGATGCTTGTGTTTCAAGGTGGCATAGCTCTAACTAGAAAATATGTAGCCTGGCTTCCGAAGATCCATTTTATGGTGCTCTATATTGCAGCAACAGTTTCCCTTATGAAATACAAGAGTGGCTATGCTGTGGCAGCAACTCTGTGTCAAAGTGGGTTGTATCATTCCCTGACATTCTGGAAGCAGCTGACTGGCAGTTAAGATCTTCTAAGTGATAGACTGGTTAGCAATAAAATATTGTCTGAAATTGAAGCCTTCATTTTCTGTGAAGTATGAAAAATTAACTCATTTTCTCCAGTTAAATCTTGTCAGATATTTAACCTGTTCTGAGAAGTGTCACTAGTATTTAACAATGTAAGTAAGCAGGATGTCACTTGTATTGTTATTGTTTAGCTTCTGAAACCGTAAAGAATCTGTATAGAGGATCTTGCACTATTCTAAACTTGTATTTTCCTTTTTTTTCCTTCAGCAACTGCTGAATTTTGTCACTGCGATATCTAGGAACTTCAATATATTGCAGCTGGAAAAACTGTATGCTGTTCTTAGTCAGTGCATTTACAGACATCGGGAAGACTATGACAAAACCAAATTACTGAAGGTAAACTTTTTTTAAATATATATATATTTAATATAGCTCTTTCTGTCACTGTTATGCATTTGTGTGTTATGTGCATGTGTGTTTGCACATTGACATCATGCTTATTAGCTTCACTCTTTACTGCTTAGTTGCCTGTATTATAAGACTTACAGTCTGGAAAACATTTATCTATATTGCAAAATCACTGTTGTATCTGGCATAATTTTTGGTGGTTTCAGCAGGAAAAGTCTTCAACTTGAAGACAATGGGTCCACCCACACAGCCCTCTCAGAGCAGTTAACCTCTAGTCTGTCAAAATTCCTAATCCAGAACCTTTTTACGGGTGAGTGGGCTATGAAAGGAGAGTGCTTTTCTCAGCATGTCACTTTTTCCTTTTTCTCTCCTTCCAGGCAGTCAGACATAGTAATACTTGGTATAGTAATAATTCTATTCTTGAAAAGAAATAGTGTGAAACATAATGAGAGTTTGAGACTTTGCTCTAGTCTCACCATAATCTCTTTTAATTAGGATGGCTTGAGCATTTTTAATTTCACATAAGGGGAGATTTCTGTTTATGCCAGTTTAATGCTAATGAGTCAGATTGTCTGATCTTTTCCTGTAAGAGAGGATTTCTGTGTTGTTGGAAGTCAGCAGGAATCTTCCAGAGATACCTATGGTCCTGGACAGGCATTCCCAGTACTGAATCAATTTTGACAGGCTGGATATTCAGTCTTCCGGTTCAGAATCCTTCAATCTGCTTGTCTTTGAGATGCCTATGCTTGACTATAGATAATGTCCTTCATGCCTCTCAGTCTGCCTTAAAAACAAGGAAGCCTCTTGTCTTTGGCCTTGGTCATCTTGATCTCCTCCTCCTCCTCTGATAGAGAGCTAGAATAGACACTCAGTTCTGATTGTGCAAGTGAGGAGTATTTGGATTCAGGGAGGCTGTTCCTGAAAAATGTGCCTTTCTCTCTCATCCAGTACAATGACCCGTCTTGGTACAAGAAGGGACTTCCTATGTTATCTTGGGGCTTGTGAGCTTTTAAGAACTTAAGTTTTAACAAAAAGAGATCTCTTACTCAGTGAGTGTACATGTTGATCACAAGCTCTTCTGTAGGAAGAGATAGATTTTAACAAGTAATTACTGAGAGTGCAGAAGATATTTCCAGCATTTAGTTGTGGCTTTTCAGGAGTTATCTCCTCTTTCTTTCGAACTGTTGATACGGATCCACAATCTCTCTAAGCTACTCTCTATTTTGGATGCATAAGGATGTGTTTGCAGCTAGTGGGTATAGGCATTGTGCTAGTGGTAGCACATATATTTGCTCGTTATTGCTGATAATTGTGTATTCATGTACAGGTCCTTTAATGAAAAAAAGAGTTCCTAAGCTTTTATTCATACTGACTACTAGTTTGTCTATTTTTCTTATTAGGAAATGAAGAAAGAAACAACAGCCTTCAGTTACCTTCAGTGACACTTCTCTGTAATGTTTGCTGGGGTTATTTTGGTTGAATGCTGTCATCTGTGCTTAATTCAGTACTATTACTTATATAAATACAGTAAACAAATATCATACAGTTTATTAAAAAAGCTACAGTCTTTTAACTTTTTGTATTGTCCTCTATATTTTTATGTGACATACTGCTGTGATTGCCTTTGGAATGCTGCAGATCTGAGCATCTCCCAGATAGTTTCAGTACTTGTCTTTAAAAGAAAATGATTGAAAACTTGTTAAAATTGTATCATTGTTTTCCATCTTGTGGGAATGCGTTTTTCTGAAGTAGGCTGTGGTGCTGTGGTCCATTGCATGTGACATAAAGGTTTCAAGACAAATGTGATTTTAGTATATGAAAATTCTTTAGAGATCAGAGGTATTATTTTTTTAAATTATTATTACCTTTGATAGCACCTCAGGTGGTTTTGGTAGAGGTAACAACCTAACAAAAACGTGGGAGAAACTCCTTCCACAAACATTGGAACTTTGATTATGGCATATTTTTGCCTGTCAGAAAAAACCTAACTTGAATCAAAGCAAGATTTACTACTGTAACTTTTCTATGGTAAAGCTTAGTCTTGCTTGTCATAATGACAATCTTCTTCATACATCATCAGCTGCAGATCAGATGGCTTGTAGTCAAATTGTAAATACTTTTCTACTTACCTGGAGAGAATCACATTTATTACATATGATACAGTGTTGGTGATAAATGTATTTAAATAAAAACAAAGCAGTACCTTGGTTTGAAGATGCATACCTCTTCAAACCAACAGAGAGAAATTTCTCTGTTAATCTGACAGAGTTATTTCTAAAAACTTGGTGATAGGCAAATTTTAACTTCATGAGAATTAAAATCTTGTATCACAAAGTTTGGTGATACTGAATGCTAACTGTGCAATTTGATTTCTTGCATCTGTATCGATTTTATTTTATTTTGCTTCTTCTGTGTTTATCAAATGTGCACTATCCTTTTTTTCCTTTTGTCTATATTCTTTGGAAAATATGTTTGGATTAAAACAAAAAAATCATCTTTTGGTGTGGCTCTGTTGTGGTTTTTTTAATCACAGAATTTTCATCACTAGTAACAGCAGGTCTTGAGACCCATGCTGGTTTTAAGTGTAATGTGAGCAGCTTCCCGTTCATTCTTAGTGTATGGCTTATTCTGCAAAAGCAAGCACAGAAGAAAGAAAAATGTTGCAAATTTGAAATTTTAATGTATTACATTTGAAATAAAGGAATGAACATGTTTTTTTTCCCTTGGTTTCTTCTCCAGCTTTACTGCTCTCACGTTCAATGGGAAGGGGGGAGCGGTTTGCTGACCACGGTCCCCAAGGTGACTGAAAAACTGAACCAGAGTGACAGGATGAGAAATCGAAAATATTGCTGGTATCAAAACTTTTAACCTTCAGAGCTTTGGTCAAACTTCTTTCTGTCTCCAGTCTCAACAGGCTCCTCTCTCTATACCTTTTTTTTTTTAATTATAATTTTGTAAGCTTATCTTCCATGACCGACAACTGACTCGTAAGGGTTCCCACAAACATCTGTAGTTTTCTTTTTCAGGGAAACAACCCTGTCTTACTGTCTGAATAAGTGGCAAACAGCCCTTAAAAGAAAATGTAGAAACGCAACATCTTTGAGAAGTGTAAAGTTAAAAAGAAGTACTGACTAAAATGTCCTAAATACGTGCTAAAGGGATTCCCTCTCTCCAAGTTCTGTAGCTAAACGCACAAAAAGGAGTGGGAGGATGCGTTTTTCCAGAGTCGTTACCCTCGCTCCTGCATTGGGGTTCTTGACCCCGCAGCACTGTCCTTCCTCAGCAACAGTTCGGGGGGCCTGACGAGACCTCGGGGCTGGCGTCGGAGATAAAGCTTTCACGAAGGTAGTGGCGACGCTATCCTTAAAATCTATCCGGACGAGTCACGGGAGCGTCTATCGCGAAGCTGAAGTTTTGTCAACGGAGGAGCGGGCTGAGGGCGCCGCTGTCACCCGGGAACTCCTGGCCTGCCACCCCCCTTTCTCCCTGCCGCAGCCTCTGCGCGCCAGCACCTTGTCCGGCGGAAGCATGAGCAGAGGGCGGTGGATCCAGGGCTACGGCGCCAGGGAACCCCTTACTGCTAGCCGCTGCCTCAGTGGGGTCGGGCCGGGCCGCCCTCCGGCTTGTGTCCACCGTCTGACGGGCGGGGCGGCGGCGGAGCGGCTCCGCCCCCGCTCCCTACCAGGGAGGCTGAGGCACCGGCTGCCGCTGCCCGGCCTCCCCGCGCACCCGCTCCAGGGCAGCGAGGCGCCGGGAGGATGCGAGTAGGCGCTACGGGCGGCGGCGAGGCAAGGGACCGGGCGGCTGGCGACGTTGGGAGTTCCCGGCTCACCCGCCGCCCCCCCGCCCCAAAAGAAGTGCAGTAGTTTGTGAAACGCAAGATGGCGGCGCGGCCGTGAGCGAAGGCGGCAGGCGGGCAGGCAGGCGGGCGGCGCGGGCTGAGGGGGCGAGGCGAAGCGGCGCCGTCAGGTAGGGGCTCGCGTCTCCCGTTGCTTCTGGCGCGGGCGGAGAGGGGTCTTTCTGCGCCGGGAGGGCGACCCTCCTCGCCCTCCTCAGAGGCGTTCCGCCCACAAGCCCCCGCTTCCCCCTGGGGAGCTCGCTCGCTGCTCTCTCGGCGGGGACGGGGCAACGCCAGCGCACCCGCTGCCCCGCGCCTGCCTGGGGCCAAGGCGGCTCCTGTCTGGCGGGGGCGGGCGGACTGAGCCGGACCCGGCAGAGGTGGCCGCCCCACTGCCGCCCGCGGGGTGGGCGCGGTGGGCCGTCCGTGCCCCGCCCGCCTCCCCATTGTCTGGCGGCTGTGGACGAACGGTCGACTCTTGTCCCCGCGGCCCGAGTTGCATCGCCTGCCGGGGGCGGTGAGTTCCAGGCTGCCTAGGGGAGCCAGGGCGGGGGGAGAGCCGGGGCGTAACTTCGAAGCAGATTGTTGCTTGTCCCCCTGGCCCAGCCCGCAGCGGGGTTAAACCCCGTCGAGTCCACGATCTTCTCTCTCCCCGTTCCGCCCTCCTCCGCCCCGTGCCAGCTGTGAAGCCGGGAGCCAGTGCGTGGCTTTGCTCGCAACAGGGTGGAGGAGAATTCGTCTTGACTCGTCAATCGATGAGCAGAGTGGAGAAGTTCATTCTCAGTGCGTCCAGAGGAGCTGGCGAGTTCCCGCCCAGTGTCACCGGACTGCGCGCACCCGCGCTGGCGTCCGGGCCGACGAACAGACTGACAGACTGACGACAGCCAACGAGCCATGAAGTTCTGGCTCCAGAGTTGTCTCGCATCCCGTGGCGTTGCAGAGCGGGGGCGAGCGTGGAGGAATACGGTGTATGTGCAGGCAAAGTTGGGGAAGATGTCTGGTTTACTCTTCTGGGGGTGTCTGGGGTTTAGGGTGTGTTCTGACACTCGGCTCTCCCCTAGATCAGGATGTGCAGCACTGGAGATCAACACCGACTTCAATAAACGATGTAATGGAGGCAGTTCTGGATCTCTGAATGGGCTCGGAGTATCTGCGATAACGAACGTTCTCTGGTAGGTACTTGTGCTTTATTTCTGGGCAGCTTGGACTTTTCCGGCAGGTTAAGTAGGCAGCAGAAGGCTGGAGAAGTTTACTTTGCACAAAATGTCATGTAAAATAGTGGAGGCTGGGATGTCTCTTGATCTGCAAGCTGGGCTAGATGCTGTTTGTTTTTAAACTAGAAATGTGCAGAGAGCATATTGGACATGTCAAAGTCCATATAAATAAGTCCATTTTGTTATGAAAACAGATATTCCATTAAAAATAAGAATGAAAGGGGAATTTAAAAGTCTGTGCTGCTGGTTTTGACTGCCAGTCTGGGTTTTGTTTGGTTTTGCTTAGATTTCCCACAAGAAATGAAAGCATATGAGTGCTTAAAGAAACCATGTTTAAAACAACCTGTGTGATGCAGACTAGAGGACTGGCCTGTGTTACAGCCTCTGAGCAAGCGCGCATCACTTTGAAAATCTTTTTATTACTGTCTTTAGATAGTGCCAGCAGGGCAGCCTATTTCAGTTGTGTTGTTACATGAATTGCCTTTGAGCCGATGAGAAGTAGATACCATTTTTGAGAACTGAATGATTCGCTTTTAACTTTAGGCTAGTGGTTCATGACTTTGCTAGACTGAAAAAAAACTCTGCTATCACATTTGGGTAATGTGTGCATACATTATGATAGTCCCTAAATTTGTCTTTGTAAAACAGAGCTTTTCTTCATGAGACACACTTTTCTCATCTTGTTTCTTATTCCTCTCTTCTGCATTATTTCCTCTCTTGCAACACCCTTGATGACCCATGCGTGCTTTAGCTGGATCCAGTGTCTAGCATTAATTGCTGCCATTTATCACTGTTGGTTATTATTGGGGTAGACAATATTTGTCACTGAGTACTAATAAATTATTGGAGACTGTAGAGCTTTGGTATTGAACAGTTCTGCTGTTTGTAGATTTCTCAATACTGAAGAATTTCTACCAAATTATGGACTTTGTACTATTGTTAGGATTCCTTTTGTTCCTCTTGTACTGAAAAGACTGCTTCTGGTTTCTTGTTTCACTGAGCCAGTCCCTAGCATTTCTCTTAAGCTTATTGCTATTCCTTGCCTTTCCTCCCCATTTATTTATATGTAGTCTGAGAGAAAGGATATATTTTTTGTTCACTTTCTCATCTAGTTATGACTGATGACCCCTTTGTTAGGATGTGACTTTAGAAGTGCCTTCTTTAAAAAATAGTCATATATGTCCGAAGTCAGATTCTTTCTCCAAGTCTAAGTTCAGGATTTTTTCCAACGTTATGAAACTGGAAACTTTGAAGCACCAAGTGCATATAAACTGTGTGCAGTTGTTTCATTCTGTTTGCATATAATCAATATAATTGAGGCAGAATCACTTGTAGCTAAGGTATGGCTACTCTTAGTTTGGCAATGAGTTTGTCTTTACCTGTCAAGCTGGGATCTAGTCAAGAATTCCAGTGTCAAATTAAGTATTTTTATCTTTTCTAATTTTTAGAAGGCTTGAGCCAGTTGCAAAATTTACAGAATTACCTTTTCAGTCTCTGTTTTTTAAAGTCCTGGTTGATAACAGCTCTGGGGGTCGTGGCATGGGGGAAGGTTCTTTAACATTTTTAGCTGAGTGCACGGACGTGATGTTCTTTTCTGTGTATTAATGGTCAATATATTCCCTCTCCCTTGCACTTTAGATGCAGGGTCATTGATCCATAAATGCCCAAGATAGTTCATCTCTGAGTTGTCAGTGACTTGTTTACACAAGTGATACAGTTTTCAATATAGTGCCGTTTTCTTTTTTTCTGTTGTTTGTTTGCTCTTTCCTAAATAGGCAGCAATATTAATCTTAGCATTCTACTCCTGTGTCTCCCCACTGTGTCAGTAGCCTCACCTTTATGGAATATACATTTTATAGGACTATGATTTGCTGATGTTGTTACTCAGGTTTCTAATAATGTCCAATTAGGTATTAAAGCAGCTTCTTCAGGCTGCCAAGGTGATGTGATTACTTATGTTTTCAGAATTATAATTATTATTAATTCAGATTTATTGTCTTAATTCCAATTAATATTTTGTCCTTTTTATCACTTTTCATTTTTTTTCTAATCTAGTTTTGAACCCAAATATTCAAACCACTTTGCTACATAAACAGTTGTTTCTTTTTTTGTGGAGGTGGAAGCCACCAAAAATGACACATTTCCTTATCCTGTACCAGCCAGATGGCATTTCATAGTTCTGTGCCTTGCATCACTTTAATTGATGGTTCATTTCCAGTTCTGTTGTCTTTCTGTCAAGGAAGTGGAAGGAACTTCAGAAGGTCCACTCAAGTCTTTTGCATATCCTTCAGAGTTCAGTGACCTGTAACATAAAACAGCATCTCTACTAGCAGTGGATCCTTTTCAATCAGATTCAAAAATCAGCCCAAACTGAGCAAAACTCTGTGTTGTCTCTTGTGGGAAGATGTGTACTGGTCTCTTATCCTTAAAAGTTTTGAGATCATGCTAAATGTTTAAGTTCAGTAGCATGCAGTGAAAAAAAAAAGTACAATCTAGAGTGGCAAGAACTGGAATGTAGAGTACAGCATCGTGCTAAAGTACAAAAACTAGGGAAAGTGATGATGACTGAAAGAGGAATGGACGCATCTAGATGGGAGAATATTTAGGAAAAATGGTAAAGACCTTTGAATATGCTACTCTTTGTACTCCTTAAATGATAGCAAAGAATGTTGCAAACGTCCTTTAGTAACTTGATCTCTGCTGGTAGCTAACAGGTCTAAAGGAACTCAGTATATTCTACTTCTGAAGAACCAACTTCAAATTGCCTTTTAACAAAGTGAGCTTGATCTTTTAGGTTCACTCATGCAACTTGGCCTTCCTTGGTGGCATTCTGCAGTTTGCTGCTCACATTCCTCATCCGTTGGTCTTACTAGAAGATGAAGGAATTTAACGTGCTGCCAGGGGACCCATGATTTGAAGTTGTTGCTCAAGCAAGACTTGAAGGCTGGCAGTTCAGTTTAAACAGTGGGCAGACAGAAGTGTGTAATGGGGCATGCATAATGCCAGCCCTTACTGGCAAAGCCAGCATTGTTCTGTGAGTGCCAAATTCACCCCACCAGATGGGAAGCAGAAATGAGCTTTTTTGCTTCACAGTGGTTGTAGTAGAAGTTCCACACGTTCAGCACACTGAATCTTCAATGTATCTTATGAACTGCGTATGTGTGCTTAGGTAGCAGACAGCGTCCTGGCTTGTATCAGTAGTGTGGCTGGGGAAGGGATTGTCCTCCTGTACTCTGCACTGGTGAGGCAGCACCTTGAGTACCGAGTGTTCAGTTTTGGGCTCCTGACTACAAGAAAGACATTTTGGTGCTGAAGCATGTTCAAAGGAGGACAACTAAGCTGGTGAAGGTTTCTACAGTACAGGTCTTCTGAGGAGCAGCTGAGCAAATTTAGGCTGTTCAGTCTGGAAAAGGAGGCTGAAGGGAAACTTTACTGCTCTCTATGAATACCTAAAAGGAGGTTGTGGTGAGGAGGGGGTCAGTCCCTCCTCCCAAGTAGCAAGTGACAGCATGAGGGGAAATAGCCCCAAGTTGCACCGGAAAAGTTTAGATTGGATATCTGGAAAATATGCTTTGCAGAAAGGGTTGTCAAACTTTGAAACAGGCTGCCCAGGAAGTGATGGAGTTGCCAGCCTTGGAGGTATTTAAAAGGTATGTAGATGTGATGCCTAGTGACATAGTTCAGTGGTGGACTTGGTTGTGTTAGCTTGGTGGTTGGACTTCATGATGTTGAAGGTCTTTTCCAATCTAAACAATTGTATAATTGTATGTATTGAATAGGAGATAGCTGTTAGCTTGCAATGAATACTGTAAATTAGGCAATTATTTAATATTGATTTTAAGGGTCGAAACTTTGTTTTATAGATTAGGAGTGTAATTAACATCATCTGACTTGACAAAGGTGCTAAGAACTTCATGGATGAAAGGGCATGTTTGAATAGTCCAAGGCAGTCTTAGTAGAGATGTCTAAACTTGGCTTTCCTCAAAACTGGTGTTTATTAGCTAAAACAAAACATGGTACTAATGGGATTGCCTTCCTCCCTGTGTTATAATGGAAGGATATACTTCCTATGTTGAAGTGCTGTTGATTTTAAAACTTGTCTACATTGATGTAAGGCTCTTTTTTGATAATTAGTTCAAAACAAGGTTTGAGAATGTTGTATGTCCTAAAAAGAGGGGACAATGGGAAAGAAGTCATGACAAAACAACTAACTAGGCTGTAGAAGACTGTAGTTAAACCTTAGTTACAGCTGCGTCCTTCTTCAGAAAGCCCAAATTTCTACTTAATCTTTAGAATATGATCAAAGTAGGAAAATACCACCTTTTATACATAGGCTATCTGCCTTCAGCATCAGCTGGAGCTAAGGGTGCTATGTAATCAAAGGCAGTAGTTACCAAGTGAGCTAGGTGGAGCAAATATGAAGACTCGGGGGTTTCTGTTTCTCAGGAGGGTTCCCTGCAAGATGAAACACATGTGGCTTCAGTGGAATTCTCAGAGCATTCAGCACTGCACAATGTCCAGTCTTGTTTGCAGTGCTGAATACTTGAGGCTCTCTGTTCTCTAAACTTCTCACTGTTGGACTTAGTTCCTGTACAGGACTCTGCTGGCATTGCAGCTTATCTGTTAAAACACAATGCAAACCCACAGACCTTTACTTTTGAAGTGTTTTCCAATTTGACTTCTTAATATGTTATACTTAAATTTGTTGGAGCAGTTTGTGAGTTGATAACTATTTTTTTAAATTTCATTAAAAGAAATAAATAGAAGGAGCCCTTTTTATTGCTGCTGTTTTTTGTTTGTGAAATGATGGCAACTTTGTGTGGTTTATCTTACAGTCCACAAGCATTAATTTTAAATATGATTCTTGACAAGTAGCGCTTTTTTTAATTCTCTAATTTCCTAGGTTCCTCTAGGGGAAAAATGAGGCCTTTTTAATATCAGTCATTTTTCTTTTGAGGAAAGGAGGGGAGAGGTGAGAAAAGAGACTAATACTGAAGTAAAATACTTTTGCTCTTTCCACACATAGAAGTAGTCACATGTGCCCATCCTTGGAAATATGTATATGTATCTTAATCATAGTATATAATGTTCAGAGAGGGAGAAGGTTTATGTTACTGTGTACACTGAAATTGAACTTCAGAATTCTTTGCTTTGAGATATTTCCAGTATATTAATATTTGTATGGATGATTATAGTACAAACACCATGCTCATACATTACTCTCATACATTCTTACTTGCTGCATGAGCTAGTTTCAAGGACAGAATTTCTGGCTATATGCTGCTTTATATGAGTGAGTATCCTATTTCTGGGCACAGTCCTCCTGAAGTTAACTACCTGTGAATTACTGAAGAGCCTTCTTCCTTAGCAGGCAGTTTAACTAAGGATGCTGCAGAGAGCAGACTCCCTGGAGAGATAGGCTGAGGGTGTGAGCCTGTTGGAGGGTTGGGAGTGAAGATTGCTTTGCACCAGAGCAGCTTTTCTGCGCTACCTTCTGTGGAAAGATTCAGTCATTTCCACCCAAAGCAATGCAATAAAAACCTCAGTCAGCCATTTCATCTTGAGATACTCCGCCCTCCAAAACAAATATTAAAAAGAAAATGTAGGTTTTGGCCCCTGCATATCACAGTAATTTCCACTGATTAAGTTGATGCTTGTAATTAGGATTTAGACAGGCCATGTTTTGCAAAATGTAAGTACCCTTTTATTTTATTAGAGGAAGTTACAACATTTATGTAGTCCCTTTGATACTTTATTTAACCCAATAACTGCTTGGGAAGGAAAGAGTCTGTTTAGTTTACCTTTGTCCTAGATTCAGTTTTAATATCTAATGTTTAAAAGCAGGGGGGGAAGGCTGTTGATCTCTGTTTTTAATGATTCATGCTGCCTCAAAGCACAGTGGTTCCTAGTTGTGTGCTGCCTTTCCCACTGGGGGATGCAAACAAAAGAACAATAATTTCAGACTCCTCCTTCAGTTTCCAAGAGAACCTTAGCTACTCAGGGATAGCTTTGAATTTTAAAAGCATTTTTCTTCCAAATTATGTATTGATTGCACACAAAACAGGAGTGCTGTAATATGCAATTTAAAACAAATACACGATGGTGCTCCTTTGCTTTTAATGCTGCTTTTTCCAGCAGAAAACAAAAAGTGGATTTTGTTCCCATAAACTACTCTTGCATAATCCTTACAAACATTTACTAGTCTAGACACAAAATATTCTCACCCAGCCTCAGTTTGATGATGGAGAAAAAAAAAAAAAGGCAAGCTAATATTGTACTTGGCTGTCAGAAAAAGGGGAAGGAAGAAAAAAAAAGCTTGCCCCAGGCTAGTGAACCAGTAACATTTTGCTGGGGCTGCCTACAACAACAGATGCATCTTATTCCCATGGGGTTTCAAGGCTTGCCTGTTCTCTTATGCTAAACTTGGACATTCATAAACATCCTCTAAGTACCACGCCCCAATCGTATCTGGACCTCTTCTAATTTGGTTGATGTTCATCTTGTCTCTCCTTACCAAATGGCTTTACCCTCATGAGTGTCATTTAACTAATGCATTAATTCAAAAGGAATCCTAATATATAGATATCAAAATGGTTCAAAACAGATGATTTAATCACAGTTTAAACTGCTTATAGAGAAGACTGATATAAATTATTTATTCTGATCTTGATTTGCATTTATGCTTTTGATAATTTTTATAAATGGTGAATGATTCTCACTGTTTGATGTTGTGGTAGTTGGCAACATTTTGTTTTGTAAAGGGATAAATTACATTGGTGAGTGTTTATTTTATCAGTCTTTCTCAACATACACTCAGAGTATTAATTTTTCATTTTTGTAATTTTCATAGAAAATACTGAATTATTAATATCTTGGGTTTCAGATAATGATTAGTTCCTGTTACTCCAAATTTATGTCAAACTACATTTGGTTGAAAATTAAAAAATAATTTAAAATTACCCTAAACAGCATAACATGTCTGTATTATTAATGTCTTGTAAATACGGAGAATATCAAATAATGCATTTATTCAAGCATGGCTGGCGGGGGGGGCTTTATGACCTATGGGTTTATGAGACAAAGTATGATACCTTTTTTTATAGTTACTAATTATATTTAATGTTCCTGCAAGGGCATTTCCTGTCCATGTCTGCTAAGATTGGTTTTGTCTGTCCTTAACTTAGTGATTCAGCTTGCATTGTAAAGCTGTTAATGACACTGGCAGCATTCTGGAGCTACAACTCTGAAGTATCCGCTCCGAAGTCACATTTTTTTTACTTCTTAAGTAGGGGAGCAAATCACGTGGCAAAGAAAATAAAGGACTTTTTATGCACTCTGCATCCTTGACCTTCTCACAAAGTGGTAGCAGATCTAAGAGCCTGGAGGAGGCTTTAAGGAGGATGTAGGTTGTGAAGCAGGTGAGTCTGGGGCATGCAGAAGAGGTTCTGAAGAGGCATATGTAAAGAGAAGGTCATGTTTGCCTAAGTGTTAGAGAAGGGTCCAAAAGAGTAGTTGCAGCCTTGATAATGTGCCTTCAGGTCTTCACCTTGACACATTCTAACCTGGATCCATGTAACAGAATTGTAATTTTTCTTTTTTATTTCCTTTTCAAGGAAAAGGAAAAAAAAAGCCCTTGGCTTTTTCTTTGTTTATAAAACAGTGTCTCATACAAATACTGAACTATGCATTTATTTCAAGTGTTTTGAGGTCCTTTACAAGTTACTTAAATTCTGTGTCTGTATTGTGTATGCAAGTCTGTGTGTATATGTGGAGCATGTAGAGAGCAGTGCATATTAGTGTCACCCGGTGAGCCCTTTGCAAGCCCTTGTTTTTAGTTTCTTATGATCACTGAAATGAGAATTTCTCACACATTGTTTCTATTTGGAGGATGCTTTTGTTCTCTGTCGAGTTTTGGGGACATGTTCAGCTGACTTGAGCAAAATTAACAGTGAGGAGGGAGGCAAGGAGAAGAGAAGAAGCAATTGCAAAGTAAAAGCTGTATTATGTTTTGTTTTTCTGAACAGCTCTGTGCCGCAGGGATTTGACATAGGAACTTGAAATTTGGCAAGGATCTAGCCCTGAGGTCTCAGAAATGCATTCCACTGTTAAAAAAAAAAAAAGGAAGAATTGTGAGTCATAATGCATCACTACCTTTTTGTATCCAAGGCAGAATTTGCAGGATGTTTTGTTACCTGCTCTTGATCATGCTTTTGTGCCTGTCAAGCACACTTTGTGGCTGCTTTAAACCCCTGTATTAAATGGATTCTACTCCTGGATCTGCCTAGGTTTTTGTATTGGCATGCATCAACGTAGTCCTTAAACTGCTGCTGCATCTTGTGCTCCTGCAAATGCCACTGGCCTAGCAGGAGGTACAAAGGCATTGGAAACTGGCAAGCCCTGAGACCTAATCTGACTTGTTTAAGGGTAGAGTGCTCCCAATACATTTAACTGCTGTTGAGAAGATATCATTTTGCTATGGTAAAAGGCAAATATTAAGGAAAGCAGATAGCAGCCGAGCTGAAATCTGGTTTCCCAATGTGACAAGGGTACGTACGGTTAGCTGCAGTGGAGGAGGGGGAGAAGAGGAGACAATCTGTGCTGAGTTGTGTCACCTTCAGAAGAGCAAGGGTTCCTGTGCAGCATGAGGAATGATTAGGGAATGAGTCGGGCTATCTGGCAAAGGAGACCATCTGCAGAACTGCTGCTCTGGTCCCTGAAGAAGCTGAAAGATATTCCAGGAACATGAACTCCAGGAAGTGGAAGGAAGGTCTTGTGCTTCCAGCACTAGAGTAAGGCTTGGGGAAATGAGAAGTCTCTAGGAATTTTTCATCTGGGGGAAAAATAATTAGACTGAAGTCAAAAGGAACATTTTGTGAAATCATGTCTGTACCAGATTGTTTCATTTTAAAGAAGGAAATCCCAGGAAAATAAAACCTTTTATTTTGATGTTTTAAGGCAAAACTTTTTTAATATATGATCTCAAAAATGAGTATTTTTTTTACTGTTCTTTTGGGGTTTTTAAGTCAGTATGAAACATTCTGGGGGTTGAATTACATGTTTATTCAACCCAAAACACATTTTAATTTTTTTTTCTTGTCAATAATGTATTTCTTCCTCCTTTCCTTATTCTGTGTAATGGCACTGCAGGCAAAAGAAAACAGAGCTGTAACTATGCAAAACAAGTATTCTTAACTCTTATTGCCATTTTATGGGGTACATAAGTCTGATACTTGCTTTGAAGAGTAATCATGCAGAGGTGTTTGATGTTGCAAGTCCTGAGTGCTCACAATTTGAATTGAGCACTTTAGAGGTCAGAAAAACACAAAGAAAAACCATAAGACAAAAAAACCTGTCTCTCTGAGGTTTAGCTGCCAAGGTGACCAGATGACATAGACAATACATGTGTATGTGGCTGAAGAGCAGACATCTGTGCCATACGTGTTACAGGTACTTCTTCATCAGTACACCTGTGATCATTAAGTACTTGTCACATTTGATCAGGAGCTTCTATGGGATCAGACATAAAAACCAGTTAGGACTTTTTGTGTTAAAAGCAATGACAGGAGTTGCTGTGCTCACTGTAGAGGTACTTGGAGGATATTTTGTAATAGAGAATGGTAATCTGGGCCGTTTAGTAGTCAATCGTGGCCTGAAATTCTGAGGTTTATTTTGATAGAAGCTCCTTGTTACCCACTAAAACTGGTGAGGATAGGAAGTAACTGAGAAAGTCTAGAAAGAAAGTCCCATGGCAGGCTCCCTTCAGCCTCTACTGGGCTTCGTTGGCATCCTAGTGCTCCAACATGGGTCTGGCTTCGGCGTACCTTGAAGCTGTGTGTAGACAAGCAGTACAGTAACATTTGGTACTGCCTTACTCATTTCAAGTCGTAATGCTGCAGTGACCCAAAGAATGCCCTTATCTTTGTAGCACATGTGAAGTCCTGCTGAAATCAGTTTGACAAGTTTTGCTCTTGTGTTGAATTAAAACCAGATCTCATTTTAAACCAGAGTCAAACGTCAGTATTGCAAGGATTAGATAGAGATTTGGCTTTATTTTGGAGCCATAAGCATAATGCCCCCTGAATTTTGCAGGTAATGAACAACTAAAGAAAATGGCACTCTAAAGCAAAGCCCTTTGCCCTTCTTGCTGAGAGGTAGCACAGATGAGAGCAGGTTAGCCTACACTGAGCTCTGTGCAGATAGGTTTCTGACATGAATACATCTACACTGAACAAATTGAAATAGGAGGAGGCTAAATGAAGGATCATCAATTACATGTTATGGATTAATGTGATGCTATAAGGAAAAGACAAGGCAGTGTTTTCTGTGTTGAGAGACATTGTAGGCAACTTGTAAACTGGGTGATTTTAGAAGTTAGAAGCCATTTCCATTGCTTCATCTCCTCCTGAGAAACTGTGCATATTCTTAAAATCACATTGTTTGGGTTTGGATGTCTTGTTGGCATGCTTTTTCTGTGCAGTGGAAGTGTCATGCAGCAAACAGGGAGAAATCCCTTCTCATAAGGCATACAGCCTGAACACACAGTGCATGCCTTCTGTAATCTCATTTCTTTTTCTTGCTCCATCAGCTACTCCTGACCTTCCTCCTGGGAGGCAAGGAAGAGATGGGTGAAAAATGTATGCTAGGAACAGATTCTTCTGAATATGTCTTCTGCTGTGAACCCTTCATCTTTTCCTTCTGAAGCTATAATCAAAGGGGCAGAAGGTTTCTGCCTGCCTTTAGAAAATATTTATATAATCTTTATCCAGATCTGTTACAGAAACAACTTTAAATGTTGAATTCCACTCTGGAGAATAAGTCATCATATAGTTGTTAATGAATTGGAGTTAACTGTATATGTCTGTTTCTAAGGAGCACTGTCTGAGCAGTTGCCTGCTCAAATATAAATATAAGATCTCAGACCTTCAAAAAGAATGCACCTGCCCTTTTTTTGTGTTCCTTTACAGTGTGTGTTTCATGGATTGGTTTTGCTAGGAATGTCAGTTGTATGAAAATCTGAGGTAAAAATATGGAAGAGGATTGAATTGATGAATGTCTGGAGAGATTGAGTGCAATGAATTGAAAGTAGTTTTTTCTCCAGATTCTTCTATTGAAAAATGGTGGTTTTGACATAAAGCAAACACCTGAAGTATTTAATTACAAACATTAATTGCACAATGTACAGATGCAGTGTTAACAATGAGGGATAAAAATGAAGTCCAGGTAAAACTAGAAAGTCTTAATCAATGTTAAGTCAGGTATTTGATGTAAAGTACGTAAGTGAGAAGCCAAAGTAATCTCTGAATTACGTACTGATGATCTTTAGGAATTCATGGAGCATGGGGAGTGGATCTCAGAGAACTTTACACAGGCAAACATAGTACCTTGTCTTGAAAAGGGAGAGGCATGAGCAGAGGAGGAGAACATGAAAGGAATCCTTGATCAGTTAATAGGATCTTTCTTCTCGGGATGACACAGGAAGAGTTTGCTAAAAATCAGTCTGTAAGAAACTATACAATTGTAACAAGGTTCTTAAAAAGGTGGATTTGTCAAAACCATTCTTTGTCAGGACAATATGAATTCATCTGAAGTCAAGATACACAGAAAGGTCTCACATGGCATTCTTGTGAGCACTACAGCGGAAGTGTTGTCGAGGAGCTGAAGTACAAGGGTGATGCATAATTGGTTTGATAAACTACTGGAGTGTGAGATTTCATAATCCCCTAGTAAATTGAGAGAATAGGTCAAGCAGGGCTCTGCAGATGGAATAATCCCTTTAGCACCAAGGAGAAGGGAATGGAGGTATCTGTAAAGTCTGTGAGGGAAGGAAGGCTGGGAGGGTTTGTAAGCCTCTTGCTTTACTGATATTTTAGTGAATGTTGTATCTCTCCATTGTCCTGATTAAATAGGATTTTAAAATCACGGTATCTTTTTTTTTTTTTGTAATTTTACATAGTGTAGTCAGAAGAGCATAGGTGCAGTTCCCTTTTTCTGAGGCCTGCTTGCATCACAGACATGTTGCTCTGTTGGTAGACAGTGAAGGGATGAGATAATTTTCTGGTGCACAGTGAGTGAAAATGAACCTCAGCAACAGATGTGATACAGAGATTTAGCTAAAAGGCTGCAAGTGATGCAGTTGCATGTGGGCCTGTAGGCTTACAGGGACTATGAATGCTATTTGGTAAATGAGGGGCTGAAGAAAACACTTACTGATTTGCTGGACATGCTTCCCTTATTATTTATTATATCCAGTTTTATCTGCAGCCTGCTTCAACACTGCATGTTAGTTGCTTTCACTTGTGCTCTATGTCATCCCGGAACAGAACCCTCAGCAAGTGCTTGCACTCAATCAGGGTGCCTTCTGTATAGATACTGCATGCTGAACTAGGCCTGAAGTGCTGTAGAGTTATCACAGGCACTTTTCAAACTGCAGCTTCAGACAGCAAACTAGCTGTTAAGTAGCTTTTGAAAATGGGCGTTTCTGGCATTTTTGAAGTTTTACTCAAGATCGCAGAAGGATTAGGTAATACCACCCAGCTCTTCCCCAAGAGCATTGCTCAACGTTGAGTCTTGGCAGTTGGCTTTCTTTTGTCAAGAGCCCTCTTGCCCTACAGAGAAGCAGTGCCGTTAATAATGCTCTATCTCTTGCCCCTCAGCACATGGAGACAAATGGATCCATTTAGCTTTGCTTCATGGTTTCTCTCTCTGCAAAGATAAATGAGATGGCCTGCAACACATACTTTGGATATGTGTATTAAAATAAATACATCTTACACTTCTGTGCAGTTTTACAGACTGCCAGCATTAACTTGTGGAAAAAGGGTATCTTTCAACTTAAGTACTATTAAATGATTGTCATCCTAGAATGACGATCATCCACGATTTATTGAGTATTGTCAGTGTCCTTAATGCTGTGTAACTGTATCCTTGGCATAAAAAAGCCTATCATGTCAGGCTGTGCACACTGGATGTAAGCACAGAAGTAGTGCAGAGGGTGACTGTTAAAAACATTTGGGGAGGATATTTATGAAAAAGTGAGGTCAGGCATACAGTTTCAAAAACAGAGCTTATGGAGCAGCACTGGGTGGCAGCTACAGATGAATACTTCTGTATTTTGCCTAAAGAAGAAATGTGATGCTAATAATTATTTATCTTCCTTTCCATAGCGTCTACCCTCCCATGATAAAATAGAAAGAACTGCCGTATACAGTGAGAAATAGTATTTCTTATCCCTTTCCCATCTCCTGTAACTGCCTTTCTTCCTTTAACAGTATTCTTTTTCCTCTAAGACTTTGTTATGAACAAAGCTGGCCTATTTTTAACCTGTTAAATGCTCTTTGCTTAATAAACCTTCTGAAACAGCTACTGAGTATTCCCCTTGAACTTGAGCATGTCTAAACTTTGGGAAGTAGATGATATTCCATTGTCTAAAAATCATGTAACTCTGGGGCTTCTGCTGTGAAAAATCAATGTCTGATTTTGTTTGAAGAGGAAAACTATTGCAGAGTTTATAACTCTCTGCAGAAGTTTTTGCATAATTTCCAACAGACTAGTGGTGGTCCCTGGGGAATAAAATTCTCTCCAGTCTGTGCTATTTAAGATGGTATTTATTCTATTATTTGTTTGATGGTACTTAATATTTCTTAGAAATGGATAAGGAATTCTAAACAAAAAAATACATCATTTTGTTTGGCTTCTGCGTCTCTCCAGTACAGTTCACAGAATCAGTCTTGTCCCTGTTAATGCACAGAGGCATGAAAACAGCTTTTAGTTAATTGCCATGTGCTAGCAATCAACTTTTATCGGTTTGGAATTGGTCTTCCAATTGGTGAATTACATTTGGAGAACTAGGAAGAAAAGATAGTCCTCTTTTGTGTGTCAGAGTGCCTTAAAAAGGCATGTTTTTGCGTGATTTCAGACTTGGGAGAAAGACTTTGCACATGCTTGTGCTCACATATATAATGCAATAGAAAAACACTCCAAAGCTGCCTTTTCCAGGAACCTTCACAACCTGTGCCGTGAAAGAATAACAGTCAGTAGTGGAGAAGTCATATGGGGCCTGAATTTGTGATAGAAAAGGCTTGAGCTCACAGAGAGGTCGAGAGAAGTTGTCATAGCTTAGGTGAAGCAATCCAAAGGCAAGACTGCAGAAGTTATGTGGGACAACTGACCTCAGCATTGTGCCAAGAGTAAGGCTTCTGAAGAAAGGGGAATAGAAAGTTACCTGTTTTACACCATCCTCTGCTTTATGCCTTTCAGTGCCTTCACACAAACACATTTCAGCCTGTAATGAATGGATTGGATTTTGCCTTTCTTAACTTAGCTTTGAGTAACTTTTTCTTGGAATGGGTCTGCTGGTGTCAGGAGATGAACAGTGGCAGATTGACCCCCAAAGATCTTAAGGCAAAATATGTAGCAGAATAGAAGTTACTCTTTAAATTGAACTAATTCCACTGTCTCTTCTTTGCTACAGGTGGTGGATGTGGACTTTAAAACAGTGTGTCTCAACATTTCATCCTCAACTATCTGTTTTTAATCTGATTGCACTACAAAAGAAAAAGCTGCTAATGGGATAAATGTTGAGACTTTACAAGAGCTAACTTGAAGTACCGAAAGCCATTATTATTAATCAAGAAGAGCTTGAAGCTAAGTCTGTATCTGACCAGTCAGTATCATTTTCATATAACAGGCATGGCAAGTAAACGAAAATCAACAACACCATGCATGGTCTTAGCCAACGAGCAGGATCCGGATCTAGAAATGGTATCAGACTTGGAGGAAGGACCACCTGTACTCACGCCAGCAGAGAACCCTACAGCAGAGAGTGTAACAAGTGATGAGGATGTTCATGAGTATGTGGATTCAGACAATCAGAAAAATACAAATAAAGTAGAAGGTGGTTATGAGTGTAAATACTGTACTTTTCAGACTCCAGATCTCAATATGTTTACTTTCCATGTGGACTCAGAACATCCCAACGTAGTGTTAAATTCATCCTACCTTTGTGTAGAATGCAATTTTCTTACCAAAAGATATGATGCTCTCTCAGAACACAATTTGAAGTACCACCCTGGAGAGGAAAATTTTAAATTGACTATGGTAAAACGTAATAATCAGACAATCTTTGAACAAACAGTAAATGATCTCACTTTTGATGGGAGTTTTGTTAAAGAAGAAAATGCTGAACAGGCCGACTCTTCTGAGCCCCTCTCATCAGGGATCTCAATTAGCAAAACTCCTATAATGAAAATGATGAAAAACAAAACTGAAACTAAACGTATTGCTGTTTTCCACAATGTAGTTGATGACATTCCTGGTGAAGAAAAGGGAACTGAAAATGAGCCAAACTCTGAAGAAGTAATAGAAAACCCACCACCATTGGTTTCAGAGTCAAAAGCGAGCCATTCGGTTGTTGGCAGCACAGCAGATGTGGCTGGTGCGGTAGTGACTCCAGCACCAATGCTTCAGCCCGGGGTAGCACAAGTTATAACAGCTGTTGCAGCTCCACAGAACTCAAACCTGATTCCAAAAGTCCTAATACCTGTAAACAGCATTCCAGCCTATAATACTGCTTTGGATAACAATCCTCTTCTGCTTAACACCTACAACAAATTTCCGTATCCAACTATGTCAGAAATCACTGTGCTTTCCACTCAAGCTAAGTACACAGAGGAGCAGATTAAAATCTGGTTTTCTGCGCAGCGTCTGAAACATGGTGTGAGCTGGACACCGGAGGAAGTGGAGGAAGCAAGGAGGAAACAATTTAATGGCACGGTGCATACTGTGCCACAGACGATTACTGTCATTCCAGCACACATTTCTGCTGCTAGCAATGGTTTACCTTCAATTTTACAGACATGCCAAATAGTTGGTCAGCCAGGACTTGTTCTTACTCAAGTTGCAGGTGCAAATACGTTACCAGTAACAGCCCCGATAGCTTTGACTGTAGCAGGAGTCCCAAACCAAACACAGTTGCAGAAGAGTCAGATTCACACCGCTCAGCCTGTTGCAGAAACCAAGCAAGTAGCTGCTGTTCCAGCCCCTCAGCCTATCAAAAATGAATCCACACTGATGAATCCTGATTCCTTTGGCATCCGAGCAAAAAAAACTAAAGAACAGCTGGCAGAATTGAAAGTCAGCTACCTTAAAAATCAGTTTCCTCAAGATTCAGAAATTGTTAGACTTATGAAAATAACAGGCCTCACTAAAGGAGAGATCAAGAAGTGGTTCAGTGATACACGCTACAATCAGAGAAACTCAAAGAATAATCATGGGATTCATCTCAACAGTGATTCATGTGCCACCATTGTTATTGACTCAAGCGATGAAATGAATGAATCCCCAACGGGAGTCACTCCACAGAGCAAATCACCGTGGGGCCCTTTTCCTGATTTCACCCCACAGAAATTCAAAGAGAAGACAGCTGAACAGCTGCAAGTTCTCCAAACAAGTTTTCTTAACAACCCTGTCCTTACCGAGGAAGAGATGAATAGACTAAGAGCCCAAACAAAACTGACCAGGAGAGAGATTGATGCCTGGTTTACAGAAAGAAGGAAGTCAGATGTCTTGAAGGAAGAGGGAGCTGACTTGAATGAGAGCAATGCTGGAAGCTCCAAAGAAGAGGCTGGAGAAACATCTGTGGGAGATGGAGCAACAGGAGCAAAATCAGGGTGTTCCACTTCAAGCAAAGTAGGCAAAAAATCACCAGAGCAGTTGCACATGCTTAAAAGTTCTTTTGTCCGTACTCAGTGGCCATCTCCCCAAGAATACAACAAGCTGGCAGAAGAAACTGGGCTCCCAAGATCAGAAATTGTGAGCTGGTTTGGAGATACTCGCTATGCCTGGAAAAATGGTGGATTGAAATGGTATTATTATTACCAGAGTGCTGGTGCAAACAGTCTGAATGGCCAGAGCTTTGCAAGAAAGAGAGGGAGAGGAAGACCAAAAGGGAGGGGGAGAGGGAGGCCTCGGGGGAGGCCTCGGGGAAGCAAGAGGTTAAATTGCTGGGACAGAGGTATGTCTGTCATAAAATTCAAAACTGGAACAGCAATCCTGAAGGACTATTATATGAAGCACAAATTCCTTAATGAGCAAGACCTTGATGAACTGGTAGCCAAATCTCACATGGGATATGAGCAGGTCAGGGAGTGGTTTGCAGAAAGGCAAAGAAGATTAGAACTTGGAATAGAGCTGTTTGATGAGAATGAGGAGGAAGATGAAATGCTGGAAGAACAGGAAGATGAGGAAGAAACGGATGATAGTGATACTTGGGAACCTCCCAGACATGTTAAGCGTAAACTTTCAAAATCAGATTGACATGTAACTTGGGATTTGGCAGCCTTAGGTTTGATGTTGCAGTGAAGAGCCAAATGATTTTTTTCATGGCCTTCAGTTTAGCAAGCACCTGCTTAGCATCTTCCTGCCACCTAAAAGAACATGGGCAAGATGCTCCCTGTGCAGGCAACAATTATTTGCTTCCTTGCTGTAAGTGATGGTCATCCTCAGGCCCAGCCTAGGACATGGGGTTATAAATCAGATCCAGTTCAGCTCCTCCTCTTCCACGTTACTGATGGGAAGGTTCATGTTCATCAATTCACATGATGGCTTCTCAGTATTTAATTGCCTTATGTTGTTTAATTCCAAAAAAACCACAGACATATTTTTTTGTTGATGTGGGAGAACATTGTCTGATCATCAAGGAGGAAAGTAGAAAAACCTAAGATTTTTTTTTTGCAAATATCACTTCACCTGAAAGGTTTCCAGGCCTGGGTTTATTTCTTAAGGAAAGAGCTCAAAAGAGAAGGGGAAAAGTGTGACAAAAGAATCAATGAGCCTAGGGGTGAGGATTGCTTGGTTTAAGAAAAGGATGTGATATCGGCACCTTTTGTGTATCTTTAGAGTGTTTTGGGTTTACAGAACTTGTGCTGAAATGTTCCTTGTTGATGATTATGAGCTAACTGAATGAGTCTAGTGCTAGAAGATGCTTTTCTTTACATTTAATCAGCATATCCTACATCAATTTAAATGTCTGACATACTGGATGCAGTCAGTAGTAACACTTGTTTTTGGCCTGTGCGTTCTTTCCTTGGTTGGAAATGGTGAGAAAAGTTTGTATATTTCTAGCTAAAATGACTGATTGCTTGAAATCTTACACTGAATTTTAAGGTAAATATGAGGTAGAAACTGCCTAGAACTTGTTCAGAGTTGCTTAGGGTTTTGTAAGAATATACAGATACAGAGACAAAAAAGCGTCTTTGAGTACTAGTAAGAAAGATTTCCAAGTAAGTTTTGGCAATGGCATGGTTTAACTCTCAAAAAAATGAAGTTATGTGGCTTTTAAATGCTTAGAAATCATAAACATGCTGATGATGTTCTTCAGTGATAGCCCACATGATTTGTCCAAAAGTTTAACCTTAATTCATCCTAACTAATTGAGCTCACCACTATTCTTAGAGCTGCTGGGTAAATGCACTTACTTTTAGAGGTCATTCGATCTACCTGAACTGAACTCCAGAAGTAGTTTAATTAGATACAGAACATCTTGAATCAGTGTCTTGAAAACAGGAGGGGGGAAAAAAAAAAAAAAGGAAAGAAAAAAAGCTATTTAGTCTCAAAACATTGAACTCAGCACACTAAGTTTTAATTAACAACTTAAAAACACTTGGAAGTTAACTTAGGCAGGTGTCTGGCATCCTAGAGAACTGGTACTCCAAGGAAGAGTAGTTTGTATTGTAGCTAATGTCAATCTGCATTTTTTTAGGGATAAATTGCTTTATATTTAGGTGTCAAAAGATGGTCATGAGTTGGTGCTGCTGTCACCAGCATTGTCTGCTTATATGTTGGCACTAATGGAAAGGATGCTAGCAATCTCCATTTCCACACCTGTTAGCATCTTCTCTGTAGGCTTCTGCTCAGATGACCAGTGAGAAACAGATTAGTGTAGAGGAAGTGCATCCCAGTATTGCCATTTTTTCCAAGGACCTAATTTGGAATTAGTCTTTCTTCCTTAGTGTGGTAGCGGTCAAAAGACCAAGAAAGTTCTTTTAGTCATGATTCTGTGAAGCAGAGAAGATGTCTATGTTATATCTGTTTTTCATACCTGACTGTGTGTGAAGCCCAGGTCAAAGCAAAAAAAGGGGAATAACATCTGGCCAAAAAAAAACTCTGTTAATTCACCTTCCTCTCTGGACATTTGCAGCTGCCCTTCTACTCCCAGATGGAACAGGCTGCCCAAGTTGCATAAGAATGTTGTGTGTGAAAGCCATTTAACAGGGTGAGCTCTTAGGACCATTTGAGAATTCTGGAAAGAAAAAGGCAGTAGCTTTCAGTGTGTGATGTGAATTTGATGATGAAACTTTTTCCTGGCCTCCAAGATTTAAAATGATGTGGCACAAAGTGGCCTGTGGTGTCGGAGAGGACTAGCCAGAAATCTCAGTTTAATTTAGGGGCAGGAACAAAGCAAAACTGTGTTGTCAGCATATTCCATTGGAGTGCTCATGACTCTGGATGTGAGGTGGTGTAAGAAAGATCAGGATCTGGCCTTTTCAGCATTGACTTCTATGTGTGGTTGAGAGGCATTCTTGTTTGACTGGTAATGTTATAGATTAGGCTGTTGTAGATGCCAGCAGGTTTAAAAAAGGCTCATGGTAGCTTCAAGCTCCACTGGGAATACAGGGTCAAAATCAGTGCTTGCTGAGTGGGATGAAGCTAATAGGGACAGAGATGCTATTTTTAAGTTTCAAAAAATATTAAAGCAAATTCTTAAAATCCTTGGGAATAAGCCTCTAGTAAGTAAAATCTGGAGTTGTGTTAATCCCAAAGGTTGACCCAATGCTTATATCAAAAAACAAAACAAGCCCCAAACACACAAAACCCCATCCAGGCAACCTGTCCAATTAAACATCTCCTTTTGTTGCTAGCAGAGACTGCATTTAGATTAGCATTAGATCCACCTTTTTTTAAAAGATGGGGAAGAAATAAAGATCCAAGTTAATTATATGATTAAACTGGGAAACTTTCCATTTTGGCAGTGTTCTGTTGACTCACACTCGGCTACAATGGTAGGTTTCAGCACATCTGGTCTGAAAAACACAGGAAGAGGAAATACATTGTTTATTAGACTAAATATAGTTGGATTGGACATCTTCTTTCAGTGAAATGGTCAGAGAAGGCTGATGTAGACTAGGCCAGATTTTCAATTGCTGTAAATATTACAGTTCTGTGGATTCCAGTGGCTGTAACAGTGTTTACAGCCCATTGAGGAGTGTTGTCTCACTGCAGAATATAAAATTTAAATTAAAGTGTGGACTTTGGGGCGATTAATGAGAGATATGGAGTGCCCACCTTTCCTTTGGCCAGCATGCACACTGGAAGCCTGTCAGTTATGCCAAGGATGAGAAAAATCTCAGTGGGTTCAGCCTGAAGAGAGCAGTTGTATGCGTTCATTATTACTCGGAATCTGTTGTTTCTGTTCAAACATACAGCATCCATTTATTACCAGCTTGTTTCATCTTTAGTTAGGACAGAGAGAAACTCCTCCTGTGGGCCTCCAGCATCAAGACTGACAGGAAAAGCGTTGGAAAGAGCCATCAGCATGCTGATCTGTGAATTGTGGTTGTGGCTGGTGGGAACTCAAGGATTCCAGTAGCAGTGGATTAACCCAGGTTCATCTCAGACAGCCTTTCATTGCTTTGCTCCTTACCAAGGTGCTTAAGGCACACTACATAGGCGCCTGAGAGGAATGGAAATCAACTGTTGGGTGAATAGGGGGTCTCCTCATAGTACCAGTTATGGACAGGAAACTTCCTGAACTTGAGCACACCTGTAAGGGTCTTAATTTGTGGTGATCTGAGCATCACTGTGATCATTAGAAGTGTGCCTCTGCAGCCTGACTCCCTCTTGTAGCTTACACACACCTGCAGGGTGTTTTAGACTCAGTTACACTTACAGTAGGGAGGGAAGGGGCAAGAACGTCTGCTGGGTGAGTGTGCACATGAGGTTTTGCATATTTCCCTACTCAGAGAACTGTGTGGATAAGCCTGGATAGTTTACTATATTTCTGTGGAGCCTTACCCCTTAGATTTGAGCTTGTTATGAGCCAGGCTTCACTGGTGGTCATTGGCCACGAGAAGAAGAAAGTCTTTGATCTTGTTCAGATACTAGCTTCCAGTAGCTGGTTTGTTCTCAGTCACTGTTGAGAGCACTGTTCAGAATTCACTTGTGTGCACCAGTTCCTTTAGAGCCAAGGCAGAGCTTGCCTCCTTATCTGCTGTTTCTGCTGAGAGTACCTAATCTGATGATGCTAGTTACTGCTGTCTGTGAAATTGCACTAAATAGAGAATAAAGATAATCCCATGCCAGACTGAAGAAAGAAGGGCTAAAAGAAAGCAAATGGTGTCACAACCAGGCGAGGCATCCACCATCACAGTATTGTGCAGCATCATGGCATGTTTTGCTCTTGCTTTTGAGTACCAAGACAGAGCACAATTCCATCTTAAAACAGTGCTGCTTTCCCAGTATCAGCCTCTCAATGACCCCAAGGTTAGTGTGTTGTAAAAATAAAGTCAGACCTATTCTTCCCCAGAGGTCTGGATGAACTAACAGAGTGCTGGCTTGTAAGAAGTGGGAAAATAAAAAGGGAAAATACAGAAGCCTGAGGGCTGCTTGCCCTGCAGAATACACTTACCTGGAAGTTGTTAAGCAAAATAGGCTTCACTCTTGCTATTCTGACAGAACAGGTAAAACATTACCATCATTTTCAGCACATAGATAGCTCTGCTTTGTTTTGAACACAGAGGAAAGATACCTAGTATCTCTTGATTAGAATTGAGTAGGTTATCTCTAATACACTGTAGTAAATGAGGCCATTCCCAGTTTTTAACCTTGTCCACCACCACTTTAAAAACTTTTTTTTCAACACATTATATGCAGTGTGGTGTCTGACTGTAACTTTGATTCCTGGGAAGGAAAATCTTGCAATGTCCGCACATGACAAAAAATAATTTTTCTAATGCATGATTTGCTGGCTTTGGGCAAAAGCCTTTTATATTTTCTGCTCACCAAGGAGCTCTTAAGGCAGGCACAGAAAGTATTTCTGGAGCCCATACAAAGTGATTCATAGCCTTATGCAGTCCCTGTAGGCCAGAAAGCCCAAAGATGCAGACGCACTCTTCCTCCTGTTTTCCTCTGAAATGAGAGCACAGCAGTAACTCTTGACAACTACTCACTGGCTGCTGAGTAACCAAGCTGTAGTTTGAGGTGGGGAGCACTTTCCCTTTTGCACTTAAAGGAGTACTGTGTATTCAGGCTGGATATCAGTGTTTGCTTCTGTAAATATGACAATATCGATTTGCGTCCACCCGAGACCCATACCTGTCTATATTCATATCTCCCAAGGAGAGAAGATAATCCTTAAGCTTCTGCAATATTAAATATCCCTCCCCTAACCCAAATACACAAAAATAGAGTGCAATGAAATATAGCTATTTAATTTATTTTTTTCTCAGAAAATGTTTTTTTTCCTACACTCAATAGTAATGAAAAGGTAGTATCAGTAATCAGCACTAAAACTGTTGAGAGTTGTTCATAATGCTTGGGATGATTGCGCAAGTTAGAGATGGGAAGGGCTGAGGGCTTGGTTCCCTGCGCTGAACAGTGCTGGGTTACCTCCGTATTCTCCATCAAGCTTGTGATATCCTAGGATAAACAGATTTACCAAGTAGTGTGACATAAACTTACTGAGTCAAGTTACTTGATGTTTGGTGATGCATTAAAATTCTGCAGGAAAGTATTTTAAAATGAAAGTTGTAACAAACTAAAAAATGCCCTCAGTAGTTGCTTATACACAATAGCTCAAATGTCTGTGTTGGTTTCCCACTTCTGAAAAGAGAGGTTTTGAAGCACAGGTGGGTTGCAGCTAGTATTTTGAAGTTGAAGGTTGGAGTTCTTGGGGAGTTTTCTCCTACGGTGAAGAGCATCTGCACTTTTTTGATGGATATTCATTGTAAAACTGACTTACAGTGTTGTAAAATCTGGAGAGGTAACTGAGGATCCCATAGCACTTTTCATTAATTAAGATGGGATTTGTCTGGTTGCATGTTGATGTCTGCATTTGAGGAGGACACCATGCCGAGTCAAGTATACCTATTGAATGCAAGCATGTTTATCCCACACATTTGGAGCTGGTCAGATGAACTGCACCCTAAACTCCATGGACTGACTTACAGCTTGCAGGCAGGCGCTGATGCTACAGACATCTGAAACTGGGCGAGATGGATCTTCGCCTGAGAGTGTACTGGCAGGGTTGCAGCACTGATCCTGGTGCAGTGGTTAGCAATGGTACTTACCTCTGCTTCCAGCAAGGCTTGTTGGGAAGCGTGAGGCCTTTTGGATTTTTGTTTGATTGTTTTTGGTTGTGTTGGGGTTTTTTTTCTTTCTTTTATTCTAGAGCAGGTAGCACTACAGTGGTGGATGAAGTAACTGATCTTTGGTTATAGTACTATGGCATAAAAATGATTTGGGATTTCTTAAGGATTTTAGAGACAAGGTTACTGTAAGAACATTGGACTGTGCATAACTTAGAATGCATTAAGACACATGATATTTGTGTCCCAGTTGATGAAAGTATTTTCTTACGCTTACTCAGTACTAGATACCTATCAAAAACTTTCCCTACAGAGTCTGCTAGAGTGACAGAAGATTCGTCTGTGATACAAAGCGATCAACCGCAAGAGCTCTGTTACGATTTCAAAATGTTCCCCCACCTGCAGTTCCAGCTTACAAGAGTTTCCAGTTTTGCATAGTTGGCTATCTGCACATATGCTTACAGTCTGTACAGAAATGCACTAAAATGAGTTGCCCTACCTGGGAAGGCTTTATATTGTGTAGAAAAAATGGCACTAGGTACTGCTCTTCGTGTGCACAGGAGAGTTAACAGGTGTCAGTCTCGTTTACAGAATGATGGCGCTTTGCAATTTTCTATAATATATTGCAATATATTTAAATGTCCTGTTTGACATGTGAAATTAAATTAATGCATTGTTAATGTGTTTGAAGTATGAAGAAGATGATTCACTAACGACCAGCAAGGTTTTTAGAAGGTATCCAGTATGTAGCTGTCTGTGTGATCTGTCTGGTGTTTGTGATGTTAAAGGAAGCAACAATACTGTCACTGTTTAGAATGAAGAGTTTCTTTTGAATGATGCAATAGCTTACAGTGTCTTTCCTTTGTAGCTGCCCAGCGTGGTGAAGGGGAAGCAATTCTTGAAAAAGTTCAAGATAACTGGTTAACTGTGAATGGGCCTAATCTTTTGTGAAACCAAGAAAATTTTTGGACACACACAGGACTTGAAGGACTGGAGCTTAGTGTTGTGCCAAAGTTAAACTACTGCAGTTGGCAGAAGTTCTGCACTGTAAATAGAAGACTCATGAAAAAGACAGCTTGTAAAAATAAAAATCAAATTTTAATACAGTACATTTTTATTCTGATACACAAAAACATTCTCTTTTAGACCTTTTTGAAGAGGCTTCAGTGACCACTAGATTTTTGTCCTCTTATATTTTGTTTGGCCTAATATTATATGTTCTAGTAAGATGGGCTTTATTGCCTGTGTTCTTTGATATGTGATTAAGCTTATAGCTTTGAGTGACCAAACATTTTACAGAGTAAAAGTTCTTAGAAACAGTATAACGTAACTGATATTTCTGTGTCTTATTTATCAGGCTCTGCACAAACTTGGAAAGTTGTGCTGGACTTGTACAACTCATTTATGGCAACGCAGCATACTTCTGGATGTTACAAACCTAAGCCTTTGTGGCAGTATAGATCTTGTCTTTGGATTTATTTTTGTTATTTTTTTGAGGCAAAGAGACTAATGGATGCTGCTGTAAAATATTTGTAATATTGCCATTATTGCTTTCTGTAGCAATTACTGCTTTTGCTTCAACAGATAAAGAAAATAAATCAGAGATTAGAAGAATCCTAAAAGATGCTGGTAGAAGAAAAGATCATGTGGGAACTTCTGAAAATAAACTTTGTACCAAAAATTTGAAAACAGAAGTAATGGAATAAATGTCTCCTTACTGAGTGTGTGTGGTTTTAAGAGGTGATGTGGAAACAGGAACCATGATTGTATGAAAATATCACATACCAGATCTTATCAAATGCCTTTTTTTCCCTATTACACAAATCTGAATTTCACTGATTCCTCAGATGCACTGAATTTGGAGAACTGGCTTGGCTGAACAGCCAGCGTGAGGTCAGCTTCATGTGCGAGTCAGTACAGCTGCTTGTTGATGAACTGTTCTGCTGTGTCAGCAGGCCAGAGATGTTCATGTGATTTTTCTCATTAAGGCAGATGTGCTTTATTACTGCATTTAAAATACTTGGTTTGGGAAGAGTAGGGCCAAGTAGGAATCGCCTCCCCACTGAAGTCTTTGTCCACGGGACTTGCTGTTGTGTGGCTACTTTTAATATGTGCCTTCTGCTCGGAGAAGAAAGGTCTGAGAGGAGCATTTTGTGTTGTGCCCTGCCGTTCTCTGGCAAGCTTGACTTGCCGTCTCTCACAGAAGCTCCCCACTGGAGGCAGTGCCACTGTCCTGCGTGGAGTGACTCATCACACCCGTCTACTTAACTGCTGTGCTGCAACTGAAAGGGCTGAGACCCGGTCTTCCCTGCGGGACCCGGCGTCATCTACAGACACGTCCCCACCTCAGAAAATGATGCTTAAGGCGATACAGTTGCTCCCGTGCCATAGCTTACATCAGCCCTGAAAAATTACATCCTTAGTTCTGAGCTATGCAGAGGCCTGGAGATGAGCACCGGTAGTCAGTACTACTTGGTGTTTGGCCAAAAACTTCTACTCAGTTTGGTTAGGAAAAAAAAATCAAGGGAGGGTGTTGTGTGTGTGTGTAAAGAATGATAATTCAAGAATCCGTCAGCTAGTGAGGGAGTTATGAAAAGCCCTGGATTGTGTACACCGTCACCTCTTAAAAACAGTTACCTTTTTTGTTTACAGTGCTATCAGCAATTCCAGAATGCTGCAATTCAGTTGATATTTTCACAAGAAACCAGCTGGCCTCGTGGGTTGTTTCCCTTCTCCCAGCCCCTTCCATCTTCCATTTGTTTTTCATAACAATACCATCAGCTATTATTTTTAAGAATTTAAAATACCAAGCCACTTTGTGCACTGCCTTATTTTTACATCATAAAGTCCCCTCTAGAATGGTGTTAAATTGCTCCCTGTGGGCATGGTATTGCTTTGAAGTACTGCTGCTGGTGGTCTTCAGGCTGTCCAGTGGCGGTCTCTAATATTTTTGGTTAAATGACTTCATTACACTACAAGCACTGTAAAAAGAAACTTTTGAGTATACGTTTCTCCTGCTACAATGTTGAACTATTAGCATTGTGACTAATGCCTCTCCCATGTGTGTTTCTTTACAGGCTCAGTGCTGAGCTGATGTTCGTTACCTTAAAATATTTATTTGGTAGAAGAAAAGATGGAAAAAGGGAATGAAAGTGTGTGTCACGCCTAGTTGATTTGTGTCTTTGGGTGAAAATAAAGGTCGGTGTTGGCAGTAATTCTCCTCTTAGTGATTTTCAATTTTCTTAAATGAAAACCAAGCGGTAAAGATGTTTTTGCGGTGAAGCCTGTCTTAAGGGACTAACATGGAAGAGAGGTCACAAAATACCCTCTTAATAGTTATGTGTTCTAAATGAAAGGATATAGTACAAATAATACTGTAACTCCTCTGAATTCTACAGTTTCTTTCTGGTAGTTGCCAGAGGCTCCAAGTGAAGTCCAGCTGCAAGGATTTCTGTATAAGCATTGCACTTAATACTCACTAAGTGCAGTAACAGAGACCCATGGAACCCCTGTGACAAAAGTGGCATGTCATTTTTGGTGACACCAAAAAGTTAAAAAACTGCATTGCTGATGTATGGTTTATGGTGTTCTTTACTCAAAATACATTTCCACTGCAATAATTTGGGGATGGAAACAATTGTAGGCAAAGTCCGTTCTTCATGTCTATATTTTGTTTACATCTGTGTTCATTGAGCATTGCTTTCTCTCAGTGTTGCCTCAACAGTTTCTGCAGGCACTCGATACTTGGACAAATATGAAGCCATAGAAACTAAATTTAATAGAAGTTTCCACTGGTCGTTTCCAGCAGTGCAAAAGCTGCATTGGAAACAAGGCAATGGAGAGTAAACAAAGATTTTGGTTGTTTCTCTTGTGGAGGCAACCTCCCCTGCCAACCTCCATATGGAAAAGGAGAGCAGTACTGGAAATGCCAGTGACTTGTGAGGGTCACTCGAGGGCAGTCCTGAAGCCCTTCAACACAGAATATTTCTTCAACATAGTGTAATTTTTTTTTTCAAATTCTTTAGATGCATTTCTCTTTGTTCCTGCAAGACATCAGTATGGTAGGAGGGCAACCCATTTTACTAGATGTTACTACTAATTGAGGTCTGCAGCAGCCAAGGCTGCTCTAGGAGAGGAGTTGCCACCAGGCCTTAGTCCTGCCACCTTAGTTCTGCGTACTCCTGGAAAGTGCAGTAGTGAAGTTTTAACCTAGAGGTAGCAAATCCACTCTGGTCTCTGTGCCTGGTTTCATCACAAGTAGCAATTAAGCAACAAGCATAACTGTGGGAAGTTAATGAGTTTTCAGAAAAACTGATAACACCAAAAAAAAGGACACAGAAGGAGACACGGGAACTTCACTGCTCTAAAAAGTGAGTCTGTTGGGTTTTTTACAGTTAGAGCAGTAGATCATAGATGCCAGTCTTTGCTGTGACTTCTGCATCCGCATTGTATCCACAGACCATCAAAGTTCAACATCAGCCCTTGTGCCACGTGCCTGAGGGAAGTAGTTCAGACATGTGCCTCCCACTGGCACTGGGAAGATCACTGCTTTAGGATTCTCCCCAGCACTTGACCACCACATTGTTTCTGTCTTTTCAGAAAGTTTTGCTCCTCTTCTCTTTCAGCAGTATTTTGACCAAACCCAAGGGCATGCTCATTCTGTTCACCATTTGTCTTAACTAGATAGAAAATAGTTGCATAACTGAACACATCTGTGTGTAGTGCACCCTTTTGGCAAGAACCCCTTTTTATTGGGTTTTGTGAGGCCATGGTGGGAAGGATTATGGCCTACTTAATATGGCTTGCCAGGAGGTTGAAAGGTTGCACTGTTTTAAAGTAGAGCAGGCAAATCAACTGTCTTCTGGGGGGTGTGTCCTCTCCTGCCTGTCCTAGGGACCTCTAAAAAGCTTTTGTCATGTGTTAACACTTTTCTTGTATTCCCATGATCCCTAAACCCTTGCCTCCCTACTCATTCTTGTTGTATCTTACTAGAACTATGGGGTGGCTTGATAATTCTAACAAAGAAATCTGATTCCATGGGTTTACTCTTCTAGAGAGATGGAAGCAAATGAAGCAAATGAAGCAAATGAAGATTGCCAGCCCACTGGCTTATGTGGCTGTTTGAGGCAGTGCTGCTGTTTCCACTTCCCCAGTCACCTCTTCCTGCTTGGAGTCTTGCCTGATGTGCTTCTGCCCAGCTGCTGTCCCCCCCATATTCTCATGTTAATGATGCCCTGGCTTCAGTGTTCTCTCCAGCACATGAGAGTACTGGAGCACTTTTCCACTTTAGATGTAAGGAGGCATTTTAATTCCCACATTTGCCTTTCGTCACTTCTAATTCTTCCTCAGGGAAAGATGGATTTAGCAAATGTAGCTTGCTCTTGGTCACATTTGTCTGAATTGGTTTCTCAGCTACCTTGAAACAGATGAAGTTTATCTTGATTCTGCCAACATTTCTTTAAAGATTTACTGAGTTTGAGACAAATATTTTGAGCAAATTGGGTCAGTAGCTTCTGGGAGCTTTGGCTTGTGGCAGGGCTGAGAAGTGGTCAAACTTTCATTGCCCTGAGCATGATCACTTGCTCCTCAAGGAAGATTCTGTCTGAGCAATCTCCTGCCATAGTAGTAGGATGTGCTAGAGCTCATCTGAGCTTTACCTGCAGTTTTGTTTGTAGTAGTTATAACCTCTACATGCCCCCAGCCATAAAATGTTATTGGTATTAACCTCTCACATTAGTCATGAACAGTATCCTTTCACATGTGACACTATGGAAAAAGGATGAAAGATGATCTCTGCTGTGAAGAACTTGCAATCTAAATAAAAAGCAAGAGACAAGGACATGGTGAGACACTGTCAGCTGCTGGTCTTTTCATGAACATGTTTAGGGAAGAGCTTATGACTGTCAGAAAGCTAATCTTCCCTCAAGGTATAAATATTTCACAACGTCTGGAAGAATCCACTTGACAATTCAGAAGCCACCCATCCTTTGAGGAATGCAGGCAGCACCCTCTTCATTGCAGGCAGCTCTCTGAGGAGGGAACTAGTCTCTTGGTTTCTTCTAAGGGCGACTCCTTTTCAGCGTATTTTATTAAAGCTATGAACCATGTGAGAGCTGCATTATTCCTTGGCTGATTGTGGGTAGCGCCTACCAAGACGGGGCCCTAGCTGTCAACTGAGATTTCTTGTTCCTACTGCATGTGCTCAGTGGTCTCTCAAACCTTTGTGGTGTGCATTCTCCTGGCACAAAAGTGGCAAGGCTGAGACAAGGAGCCATGGAGGCTTACCACAGTACAAATAATAATTAATAATTAAAGAATCACCTGGGGAGAATTCTGAATTAATTTTGCCTCAGAGTAGACTGGGAAGCTGGGAGAAGAAAGGCTGTCAGGTTCTAGATAAGTTCTATCTGCCACACTGTATTTTCTTCTCTTGGCCAAATGCCTCAGACAACAGGACAGCATGACATATTCCTGCCTATGGCTTGAGCTGTCTTGACCACCCAGGCCTTCCTGACCACAAGATGAAGTCTTGACTGCAAGATGAAGCACACTGCCTGCCCACCACCCTGTTCACCGAGGTTGAAGCTGGGTCACAGCACCTCACCACTGGCACAATGAGGCCTGCTCATCTGAACAGCTACAATAGCTTTGCTGATGCGCAGGAACTTGCTTGGCAACCACAATGTACTGGAGCCTATTTATTTTATTGGTCTGATGTTCAAGTGCTGAGCCTGTGGTTTAGGCTGCTGATGGAGTAAGACCTCGGCTGCCTTTAGGAAGAGATTTATCTGTGGCTTCTTTTTATCCCTGAAGCTGCCTGTGCAGAGCTGCCTCAGCAGCCACTGGCACTCATAGAGCTTGTGCATTTCTGAGCCCCCTCAAAGCTGCCTCTTTCAGAGACATTATTTTCTCCTGTGTGAAGCCAGGCTGACTGCACCATGGCAAATCGTGCCGTGCAAACTCAAGACTAACAGCTTTAAGTGCAGGGGGAATTTGTATTCTGGCAAGCCACACTGATGACTCGGACCTTCAGGGAGAAGGAGAGCAAATATCCAGCGCTGACACAGCACAGGATTTTCCTAAAGTTGCATTTTCTTATTTCTGTAACTAATACACAAGGAGCCTCTAAATGTGAAGGAAGGGAAGATGCAGGCAAGGGAGGAAGGAAGGAGAGAGGCAGTGTTATGCCTGTGACTTATGACAAACCATGTAATCAGCTGCTAGCCGCCCCTGTGTGGTGCTCAGGAATCACTGCCTCCTATCGCTGATTTACCAGACAAAGGCATTCTCTGCATTGCAACACAGAGCCTTTGCAGACCGTATTGGTATCCTCAGAGGCAATGATGGCTGAAACTGCCAGCCCTGGAGGACTCCAAAATCCAAGCTGGTAGCCAAACGGCTGCTCTGGGATTTGCCCCTGGGAGTACATTGCTCTTTGTGTTTTATTTTGAACTGGAGCCATATTTCATTTTGATTGCTCTTGGGGTTTTCTTGGGTTCTGTTTTAATTTGTTCTAAATCATCTTGGTGGATGTTTTGCGTATTAGACTGGTGTGTTGCTGTGTGACCAGCAGCACTGGAGTGGGAAAGGAATGTGTGTGTCCAGTGTATGTGAGAAGAGCTGCAGATGCTGTAACTGTTCAGCCACTAATGCTAACCTCTGCAGGCTGACTTTCTGTCCTCTGCCTGTCTTGCAGCAACTCATCACAATGGCCTGTAGGCAGGATGAAGCCAGGTGGTTTTGATGTGTACATAGAAGCAGCTCTAACTGTGCTGGCCTACCTTGATATTTGTACCCAAAATCATGTCAAGCAAACTCCTGATTTTCTCCAGGCATACTTGCTAAGCAGTTTTCAGTGTTCACAAGGACTTGTTTGTCAAACAGCAAATTTAAAACCTTCATTTCCTTTTATTTTTTGAATCCAATCTACCTGCCAAAGTTGAGTTTCTACTCAGGAATTTACACCAGCTGATGCTACATCCAGTCCTAGCTATGCCGATATGGAAAGATATTTTGACCATGTATCCACATATAAAGGACAAGAAAACCCAAACCTAGAACCTGTATTTCACATACCTACTAGAAGGAAACCTTTAGAATCATTCTTATGAGCTGTGCTCTGATCTCAAAAGCTGTTTTGATGTAGACAGGTTCATTAGTCCATTTGGAAGTTGAAGATGACCAAAGGTGACTTTTCAGCACACCTTTTCCAAATCTGTATGAACAAAATTGACCTTCTTGGATGAACAGACTGGCAAAGGTGAAGAGAAAGGAAGCAGCATTGCAGCGCAGTTAAAACGCAGCACACTATGCATGGTAGTACCATGAGGCAGGGCAGAAAGCTGGGGTAGCTGTAACTTCATCTAGGTGCTGTTAATGAGCAGCAGTATGCCTGAGAGTCTTTGTATCTTGAGGAAGCTCTAGCATTAGTCTTCACTTTGTCATGTCCCCATTTCTCATAGTACAGGAGACTAGGAAATCCTGTCTCAGAAAGCCTATGATTTCATAAGTTTCCCCATCTGCTTTGGGGCAAAACTCAAATCAAATGGAAAGTCACCGAAATGCACTCCCACCCACTCCCGCACAGGCACTGGGCCAAGATACCAACAGAACAACTCTAACACTATGTATTTAATTTATCAAAGCTGGGAACACTTTGGTTCAAGTATTTATTTATTTCAAGATCATACATTTCCATTACAGTGACTTGTGACCGAGCTCTTCACCAGAGGCAGGTCGGTGCCTCGGCTCTGCTGCATCCATTTACCACCCACCGTTAAAACCAAGGCAAACGCCAGAAACGAGGAGTCACAACTTGCTCTAAAGCAGCCCCTTCCTCTGCTCGCTGCACGGGCTCGCCTTTGGCAAGACCGATGGCACCTGGGCTGCCGTGGCCCCTGCTTCCGGCCAGGCGGTGTCCCGGCCTAGCGGAGCTCCCCGTTTGGTGGAGGGCCTGCTCTACCGTAGCTGGTTCTCAAGTTTCAGCCCCCGTAGTGGCGGAGCATACGAAGCATTCAGAGGGCGCCTGCCTCGAGCGGCCGGCAGCAGCAGGACCTGGGGCGCGGCGGTCAGGACTACAGCTCCCGACGGGCAGCGCGGCGCAGCTCTATATAGTGCTCTGCCCAAGATGGCAGCTGGCTGCTGCGTCCCCTCTAACCCAGGAGGCTGCCCTTAGCTCGCTTCCCTTGGTGGCTCCCCTCCGCCACGCCGCCGCCCTCGGCGGACCTCCTGGAGCGGCGGTCCTATAGGGCCGCGCTGCTGCCATACAGCAGACACCAGCTCTAGCGGAGCATCGGGATGGAGCCGCTGCTGGGCTGGCAGTTCGAGGACTCTCTCTTCGCCCCGAGCCGAGAGCGGGGTCCGGGCGGGGAGCCCGTGTCGTCCTGCGGCGCGAAGCTCTGCGAGCCCCTCGTGAGGAGCTGGGGGTGGCGGGAGGTGGCGGGAGCGGCCTGGGGACGGCCTGGGGACGGCGAGGGCGGCCTCTGCTCCCCCTGACTGGTTTGTGCTGTGCCCGCAGTGGTTTAGCAGCGAGGCGGACAGCGAGGAGGGCGCCGGCAGGCTGACGGCCATCAAGTTCCGGGCGGACTGGGCGTACCGGCAGCGGGAGTTCGAGGTATTTCCAGGGCTCTCGCACGGCGTGGAGCCTGAGCTGCCTCGGTGGAAGTTACGGGGATTCTACAGCCCCGGTGTGCAGAGTGTGTGTGTACGAGCCACGGCCTTGGAGGTGCAGGGGTTTATGGCGTGGTTACATCCTGCTTGATGGTTTCTCGTTGGTGCTGAAGGCGTGGCAGCCCCACGGGCAGTTACGGTGACCTGGTGAGGAGCTGTCCTGCTGGCTGACCTGTGGTCAAGCCACAATGGATAACTATTCTGGCATGCTCCTCTCAGCCACACGTCTTTTCAGTAGTCATCATGAAGTCTGTAAACTGCCCAGAGATGCTGCTTTACATTCAGAGCTGCTACAATTCAAGCTTGCACATCCAAGCAGTTTAATAGTGAGCAGAGTTGGTCTTTGTGGTCATGGAGGCCGTGGTCAGCCAGAGAGAAGCATGAGGTTTTTCTCTCGTGTGGATGATGTCACGTACCACAAAGGCTGTCAAATCACTGGCAACCACTTGGCTGCTGCTCACCTTTCTCAGAGCTCTTTCAGAGGAAAAGTGACGGTAGTTGTTTGGCTCATAATTGTCCCAGTGCTCTGCTGCCTCCCCTTTGGACACCGGGTTGTGCTTCTGTGGTGCGTCTGTGTTCACCTTTTTCTGTTCCTGCCTGCTGTAGTCCTAGACTCTGTCCTGCTGCCTACATCCGTGCCTTCCTGCCTTTGTAGTCCTAGTTGCTGGATCTGGCTTTGTGTTACCTTGTTTCTCGGTTGAAATCAGCCACTTCTGCCTTTCTTTCAGTTATAAGAGGTTCTTGTGCCAGGTGATGGCTTGCATTACAGGCTCTCTGATTTCAAAGCCCTCAGACCGGCTTCTGACTCCACTCCTTTCACTGTGCCCATTAGATCTGTGGATCTCTTTGTACCTCAGTTGGCACTGACTTAGGCTTTTTTATGTTCTTCCAGTGCTACTTCTGCCTTGTCTATACCCGGCAGATGCTTTCCAGTCTCAGCTGAGTTGCCCTGAAGGGGTTCCTAACAGTACGCTGAGAAGAAAGATGCCTCAGGCTGCAGTCAGACCTGTCTGCTGACCCTTAGGAAGAGCAGATTGCTTCTTGCTGTGTGCCGTGGTGCCCTCTGAGGAGAGAATGACACCCCCTCAGGTCTGCTAGCAGAACAGACAGTTGCTTTCTAAGCCTTTTTGTTGCAGTGATCCATTTTAAAAAATGTCTAGTTTTCAGTGTTCTTACTAACCTGAATCAGTGACAGAACTACAACTAGACTGCACATTACATATCTGAGAGCACCGACCTTAGAAAGGGAGATGGAAATAAGTAAATGGGAGTAGTACTCTCTTTACTTGTGAATACTTCTTTACAGCAGTCTGGGCTGCTTGTTAGGAAGTGCAAGAGACAGCAGTGATCTAAGCCATGGTTATTTTCAGGGTATGGATAACTGTAGAATCTACTTGATCTTTGCCAGGTTATGTGTCTTAGTCTCATCAGGAGGCAAACAGGTGTGTTCTGCAACCCTCTGATCCGTTTTTGCCAGTTGCTGCAGCACTCACTGGACAGAGAAGAGCTCCCTCTTTTGCTTGAGAAGAAATGTGAGCTTAATACCAGCAAAGAAAAATGTTTCAGCCATTTTGTTAGGAAGTATTTAGAGTATGTTGCCCGAAAGCTCTTTCTGTTAGAAGTTTGCAAGAAATAATTAAATGCTCCCTTTGAGAAATGAGAGAATGAGCTCTGCTCTCATTGGTCTGAGCACTTACACAAAGGGAGAGAAACTGAGATTCCAGTCGGAGCTTCACTGAATACTTGATGTATCTAAATGTTAATTGGAGTCCTAGTGAGTGCCCTGAGCATTAAGCTACACAAGTATTATTCATCCTTATCTTTTTCCTTAGCCAAATGAATATTTAATTATTTAATGCAAATTAGAACCACTGTGCAGGAATAATGGAGATTCACCTTCCTTGCTCTATTCTCCAGTGTGGTGATTATTCATGTGAGGTGAGGTACTTGCAGGTTCAGACCTTCCCATGGAGAATGTAATGGGTTTGAAACAAGGTCCCTGAAATTGAGGATGAATGCTCTGGTTGTAATAGTTAGCAGCTGATGGAAAGATGCATTCTGTCACGTATTGCTCAGGTAGGTAGATAATTCCTTCTAGATCATGCTTGGTGGGGGAGAGGTGAACACTCCAGCCAGAACTTATACATGAGTTAAGGTTGAGGTTGCTCATCACTGTCAAGACTGGGCTGTGTAGTACTAAAGTCCTTGTCTGCTGTTGAGATAGGTAGTAGCTGAGTCCAAAGATAGGAAAATGTGGATTTCAGCTGCTGACTTCCCTTTGTCACTGTAATTACATACAAAACATATTGTCAGGCTTGCCTTTAGATTAAAATCTCACACTATTTTGTTTGGCTTTTCTCTTTGTTCCCACTGCTAGAAAGCCCTGGGTGAATACTCAAACTGCTTGCTACTTCTACCTCCCAATAACATTGCAATGAGACGAGATGTCCAAGAGGGCCAGGCTCGATGCTTATCTTATCTAGGAAGGCACAAGGAAGCTCTGGATATTGCAGAAAAAATGGTATATAATTCAATCTTTCTTCTAGTCTTTGAATGTAAAAGTATTTCCAGTAGATATGGACCATTTTCTGAAAAAATAATCTTCATGTGTATAATCCTTCAGGATGTTCAGTGCTCAGAGTATTTGGTAAACAGAGGGTAACTGTCACTGCAGATATAATCACTCTTTGGAAATCAGAACACCATGTACCACAATGAGTTCCCTGTGTAGGGAGGCTGGTAGTTGTGGAAGGGACTAAATATCATGCTCTGCCAGGCAGAATTAATGTAATGTAATAGGAATTATAAGAAAGGGGATAAACGAGTGCTTAAATCTTTCCACTGTAAAAACGACTGTTCAGTCCTCCCTGTTATTTCCATTGGCTGCCAACCTGCCACCAAGAAGAGTATCTAACCACAAATTGTTTGTTGGCTTTTTTTTTTTCCATAAAGAAGTCCAGAGGCTCTGAAGTCTGCTAGAATTTTATTGCTGCTGTTTATTTTGCATAAAAGATGTTTACACTATAAAGGGCAGCTATATACAACTCTGGAGGCGCATAAGCAAATTACAGCATCAGGGGCCTTTTTGTTGTGCAGACTGGGACATAGCAGCTAGAGCCTGATTGTGCATGATCTGTATCAAGCTGTGTCATCGAAAATTAAGAGTACAGTTTTGTACAACTTAAAAATTTCCTTTAGTGATACTTGTTTGTCATTGTCCAGGGAGACATTTTCTCAGGCTCTGAAAAGTGACCCTGTTCTACTCCTGCTTTTTATCTGTTCTCTCTTGTTTCTAGAGAAAAAGCGCTACTAACACAGATCACTTAACAACGGTCCTCAACCTGCAGGTTGCCATTTACCAGAGTCTGGGAAATGTAGAAAAAAAGATCACATATCTGCAGCAACTGATCTGCTTACATCCCTTCAACCCCTGGTACTGGAAGTTACTTGCTGAAGCTTATATGAGCCTTCTGCAGAGTTTGTCTCCATTAGTCATTCCAGAAACAAATCTAAATCAGTGTGAAGAGGTTAATGTAAGTGACACTAGTTTCAAAACATCAACCAGAAGAGAAATTAACTTGCACTCTCACAGATCAGATAGCCAGAAAGAAGATCCTTGGTCCAGCCTTAATACAGAAACAAAGAGAGAGAATACAGTGGCTTCTAGCAGCAGTCAAGCTGTAAAAGAAGTCCTCTGCAATTCAGAAGAACTGGAAAGGACAGATGAAGGGGAAGGCACAGCCTTCAAGTCTGGGGAGCAGAATGTGTTGAAGAAAGTTGGAATAAAGGCCTGTGCCTCATTTATTAGAGCAAGGTAACTAAATGTTAGAATAATGTTAACTTACCCTAATCAGTTAAACAATTAAAGTGTATTTTTCCCAGCCTTAATCTTTTCAGTTTACTTTTTCAATTGAAATGTTTGTTTTGGTGTTGGCAGTGATAAGCTTCAAAGCATCCTGCTGTTGCTTCATAATTAAAAGCAAAATCCACTAGCATGGTAGCTGTGAACAGCCTAAATCTGAGTGGAAAGAGTAAACCAGTGTCATGCACTGTGGAGAAATACAGCATCTTTCAGTGATGTTGTTACACGAATCTTTTCAAGTAAAGATGCAAAAGAGCTTAGTCTTCAACAGATGCTCCTGATGGAACATGGCTGTTCCCTGGTTTGGTGCTAGAGCTGCAGCAGCAGAAGTGCCTCAAAGGGAGGGCTAGCCAGTCTTCCTTCTGCATGTGCCACCTGACTTATTTGCTTGAAGCCTCATGCTTGAGTGAAAGTGTAGTTTATAATAATACCCCAATCTGCATAATGGATGAGGTTGAAAAATGAACTCTGTGACAGCTGATTGACAGGACTGCATTAAAATGCTCTTTTCTTTTTCTTCCCTCTGTTCCTAAAAGTCTTGCACACAACAAAAATCCCCAAAACATAATCTTTCAAAGAGATAATTAGAAACTGGTTTTGTTAAAATAGTCTTGGGATTTTTCCCCCCCCTTCCCTCTTGCCTCTCGGTATTCTATTAGTCACCAAACCCATTTAATGAACTTTTACAAATGTTTACAGAGACCACTTTATAACTACTCTGTTAGTGCAAGCTTAAGAAATGTAAGAAAGGATATGGTAGCTTTTAACCCTACTCAGACTAAGAGCGACTTTAATTGGTACTTGGGAGAAATCAATAATTTAGTACTGATATTGAAAATTAAAGCTACATTCATGGTAAAATAATTTGTGGTGCTTGTTTTGGTTATGTGTGGTTCCAAATTCAGACAGTTAAAAATTGTGGGATTTCCTTGACTTTGTGAAATTGTGTAGACTTATTGTGGTTTATATTTGCAGATAACCCTTATCCAGGGTAAGTTTCTCCCCTGCTCAGGGCTTATGCATTAAAAAGACTTTCTAATAATTTCAGGTCTGTTGGACTTTAAGTGAAATGTGGATGTTGCATAAACATATATGCAGGGTGAAGTGCACCTGGAAGAGGGATGTTGGTGTTGCTTTTTGTAGGTAATGATGTTTTGTGTTAAAGCAGTGTGAATAACTGACTCTTCTAGTTTTGCCAAAGAAAAATGAAAATTAAGAAATGGTTTTGTTTCATTTTCACTCTGATTTCATTCTTTCTTACATTATAATGATGAGAGCTTAGAAATAAAAGTACTTTCCATTTTTCCTTTTCATTTCCCAGCCAAGACTTTACAAATGGTTTGTTGGCTCAGACTTGCTAATTTTGATGTTTATAATGCTTACATGAAAATTCTCATCTAAAATTTGAAGTCTTTTCTTCATAAAAATAAACACTTTTTTTTTATAATACCTGCTTCATTTAGCTCTGGTAAATGTGGTTTTTAAAGATGTTATTGTTCTTTACACACAAAGCTTGAGTTAAATGTAGTTTCAGTAACCATATTGCTTAGTCCCTTGGTTGAACATACTTAGATGTTTCCTCTGCTGACATGTTTTACAGTCCTTGGCTGAGGACGACTCTGGAAACTGCCTTTGCTCCCTCTGGCCAAGCAGCTGGCGATGGAGTCCCTCTGTGACCTGAAGCCACACTATGAGCACGATGTCTAGCCTTCACCAAATCATGGTGGTGACTTCTCAGGCACTGCCTTGAACATAAAACTATGGTGAAAGATTTTAGAAAATATTCCAGAGCTGGCCTGTGTGTGCAGACTGTTTGATATTTATCTAAAACTCCTAATTTCTGGCTTTTCAGGTTACAAAGATAAGCACTGCTTTAGGCAAAAACGAGCTGTGTCTTGTCAGGTGTTAATAAGGCTGTGGGACACCTGATGTGCCGCAGTTAACGCTGGCAGGTCTGAGCTGCGCTTTCAAATTGAGTGACAAATACGTGGGGAGAAAAGTGTTTGCACAGGCAAACCAGGGACTCTTGGCATGTCACTTCTCAAAAGTACATCTCAGGTGCTTCTGTCGTAGCATAAGTGTACCATAGCCATAGCAGACGGATAAGGATGTACACATTTCTTTGCAGTCAGCAAAAGTCAGGAAAAGGAGCTGCTTTGAAGTACTTTGTTTCGATTCGGCTTAGGTTTGCTGACTTAACTCTTTCGCCAGCTGTGCTTTTTTGACATTTCAGACTTTTACTTCAGCTTATTCAGTTGCAACAGTCGTCGTTTGTACTGGAGAATAACACAAAAGGTCAAAAAGAAGTGGACGACAAAGTGGCACAACTTGGTTTCGATGAAAAGTCCTTGCTGTTGATGGCCAAGGTAAGAGGTTGTTTCATTCTGTGCAAGCTCCCAGCTATGTGTAGGCTGGTTGCAGTACCCTAGCCAGTTCAGGCACAAAGACCTGTCAGTGCGGCGCTCCTCTGAGCTAATTAACTGTGGCAGGAAGCAAGGTAAATTAGCTGGGGTGGGTTGCCTTGGTCGTGTGTTATCTGGAACGCAGCAATATTCGTATAGTGCTGGCTTGTGTCATGCAGGTGTGTCTCTGTTCTGCTGAGATTTTCCTTTTGGGAATGGTCAGAGCTGTTAAGTTCCTCCTCCTATATTTGCAGATGCATCATTGTTGTGTGTTCCTTGGGATGCAGATTTTATCTCAGGAATTCTAGGTGCCGTGAAGTGAATCACAAGTATGAAATAGAGATTAAACTTTATTTTTTGGCGCTGTTTATAGAGTTTCTCGCTTTTATCTTAAGGAACAGAAGGACGCCAGCAAGATTCTAACTTTGCTGTCCGTATTGCAGCCTTAAGTCTTGTGGGATTTCATCCATAAGAGGGCAATAGTGTGCAGATCATTTCAGGGTTTGGAAAGGCTGGGGGGAAAAAAAACTTCCCTTCTTGCTTCCCTTGGTCCAGCAACCTCCCGGAGAGGACCAGGGTGTCAGTGCACTTGTAAAGTGAGCACAGAACAGAGAGTTGGCATTGAGGTTTCCGCTGCTAGTCACAGAGTAAAAATACAAGCATAGCCTGAAGCTGAATGGGGTTGTGCAGTTGTGAAGGTTGGGCTCTCGGTTCTTCCCGTTTGTTTCAGAATGCAACTTGATTGTGACTTGCAAACTTGTCATCTGGCACTTGGTTCATGCATCTGGGACTTTTCTTGTAAAGGTCTATTATTAATGTAATATTTTTTGTTTTCTTTGCAAGTTATTTTCTCTCTTCCTGTCTTCTTTCTTACTCTGCAGGTTATGGGGCAGGATCTGATACCGGAAAAACTGAAAGAGGAATTTCAGGGTGAGGTAAAATGCATAGGCCCTTCAGCTCTGTCGTCATTGGTAACTGCATCAGCCACAGAATTTGAAATCAAATGGTTTGGTAATCTCCAAGATGATTTATGTCATTTTGACGGACAATTCTATCCAGACATGTATCCGCCACCTTCAGTAACTTAAAGGTCTTGTACTTAATCTTGTATCTCCAAATGATTATGGAATGGTGCATACAATAAAGTTCATATTACATTTTTAAAGAGTTGTTATTATATAGCTTTTGAGAATATATACAAATCACTGCACTTAAACTTCTAACATTTTATCATTCTTCACTGATTTGCCTGTGTGTAAGATAACAAAGAAGCTGGTATAATATCAAGCTTTCCAATTCAGTTTTCAGAGGTAGCTTTCCATTGCAAACCTCACAGTGTTGTGTTTGAAGAACCTGTAATGATTTTTTTGAGGCCTGTGATGCTGGTGTACTGTGAGGCTTTCTTTATGATGTCCAGTTTGAAAGTTTCTTGGTATCAGGTTCTATGGTGTTGCATTTAAAGCCATGGAATTAGCCATTTTCTTAATTAATTTCCTAATATTTCTTGATTAATTGATTTTATAGTGATTTCCTGTTCAGTTGTGAATAGCTAGAAATGTTAAATGTATTTATGCTGAGGAATTGCCAGTAAGAATAATTGCATGTGCTTCTGGGGAAAAAAAATCTAAGTGATAAATATTTAACTTGGAACTAGAAGATTTTCTTTCTTCAAAGCTAAGGGGGTTTTGCAGACAAAGAATTAGCTGTAGTCTTGTCTTCAGTGTGCTTAGATGAGGGAGGAGAAAATCTGTCAAGGTTGTTTAAATGTGGTGAAGAGTGTTTAGTCAGATCGTATCCTTTGTAATACTGCAAGGAAGAAGATCTTTGCTGTGAAAACTAGCAGTATTTCTGCATGTGCAGCTCCTTATGTTACCCTTTCAGAAGATAATGACACCACTGTGCTTTACTTTCTGAAGTATGGATGCTACATGCTTTGGGCTTCTACAGAAAAAAAGAGATTATCTTGCTTTAAATAATTTACATTTGAGACAAACCAGTTGTGCTCTTCTCTCATCTTCTCTTAAAAGGTGAGCCTTAAATTCTCTGCAGCTTTTTGTAACTGTGCTCTGTAATGATGTAGTTTTAAATGCTGGTATCCTTTAGATATAATTTGCAGTGACTTGTTAATGTTTCCCTGTGTTTTTCTTTTTGAAGTACTAAAGAGTGCTGAAACCTTAAGTCAAAACTGATTGATAATTCACTATATATAAACACACTTTGCCTTTGCTGCTTTGAGGTGAATTTTAAAGCTTTAAGATGCTGGTTAGGAACCTGTCACTGAGCCTTGGTATGATAAAGTCCTCTGCTAAGCTGACTCTGAAAGCTCTCTGGAAAAATGGAGTATATCCTTCATCCATGGCAAATGATCTTTTTAGTTTGGTGACTCAATGCAATTAAACCACATCCTGGTCAGCTTGTTACAAAAGATGATGATTTGGCAAGTATACTTGGGCAAGCATTAATGCACTCACAGTGTATTACAGAATATTTGGTTCAGTCATCTGTGGGCTTTGCTAGGTGGAAATTTTTGTGTGCTTGTGTATTCTGTATTCAGATGGAAGCAAAGCCTGCCTGGAGGGCTGGGCATACTTTTAAGTCTAACTGGTGTCATAAGTTTTCAGTAGAGACTGTCCATAGTGTGCTGTAGATTAATTACAGTGTTGACATCAACAAAAATAACTAGCAAATATAGAGAGCTTAATGCCACATAAGTCAGTAAGAAACTGTAACAAGGGACTTCTCCCAGTTTCTTCTTAAACTTAAGGTCAAGAGTAGCCACATAAAAAGGCTGTAATTTGTTTTGTCACTGAGTAGGACACCAGAACACAGCTCTTGTGGAACCAAGTCTGTATAGATATTTAGTGGGAACTTGCCAGATTGTTTGGCTCCACAGTTTAGAAGGTGGAAATAGCATTTGAGCTGTTTTAGAAGCAAATTAAATACTTGCCAAATGTTGTCATTTTGTGACATGTCCAAAGTACACAGCAGCTAGCCAAGGTGACTTGGAAACTTTGGTGTAGGTGCAGATTGTTTGACTTGAGGTTGTCTCTTAGACCGGGAACAAAATGGTTACCTCCCCAGTGGCTCCAAGAGTGGAAGGCAAGTGGCTGTTCTTAAGGACAGGAAGTATTTTCTCCAACATAATGAGAAAGCAAAAATGTTGGGTTTAACTACTGCAAAGAAAATAACATGCATGTTGTTCTGAATGTGTCACATAGTTACTGCCCCAAATAACCAGTGTTCATTGCACTGGGGCTATGAAATAGTCCTTTGTCCCACTTTTGCCTGGCTATCCCTCAGTTCAGCTACTTCAACTCTTCTTTTCGCTTGATCCTCACTTCTTTGATGTGCCATTTATAACTCGAGTTTCCTGCTTCTGATCATATCTCATGAAGGCTTTGTGTTCCATCTTGCAAGGCATCATTTACCACTAAGACAGCTGCTATGGGGAAAGCTAACTTCATCCCAGGCAGACCCAGTACTTACATGGTCTGTCCTGGCCCCCTTGCACCTACAGAAGAAAAACCTGAAATACAAAGATGTCTCCCAAGACCTGCAGTAGGACTTGCATGTTTGTTACCTCACCTGTACAACTGCTTGTTGCTAGAGGAAAGCAGATCAAGCACTCTAAAAGTGACGAAGTTCCAATAAAATTGTGTATGGCTTTTGTGGTGAGTTGACCTGGGCTGGCCACTAGATGCCCACCCAGCTCACCCTGCACAACATGCAAAGGTATTTTACAACACTATGTAAGGCCGTACTGCCCCAGGCCTGCCCCGCGGCAGAAGCTGTCTCTTGCATGGTAAAGGAAGACAACAGCTGACACAACTCAGGGCTTTGTAGCCCCTCGCAGATATATGGCAGGTGACAGTGGTGACTGTTAGCAGTAGTGTTCCATGGCCAGTGTTCTGGAGCAGAAGATTTGCCTGCAGCGGGCCCTGCAAGACCTGGAGAGGCAATGTGGTGCCCTGGAGATAGAGAGCTGCCTCCTGAGGAGGAGAATCTCTCCAGAAGCATTCTGGCAGAGAGGCTCCTGCAGAAAAATGCCCAGCTAGTTGCTCTTACTGAGCAGCTGCATGAAAAATGAAGGCATCTGCAGAAGACCATCAGGCACCAGACATAGTCCAGTGCCACAGCCTATCCAAAACTTGTACACGAGCTGCCTCAGACAAAGGTGTGAGGAGTTAGAGATGCAGCTTCTGGAGATGAAGGATGAAAATGCCAGACTGGCTGAAGAAAATTTTTGCCTCCATGGGCAGATATGCTGGGTAGAAAAGGTTCAAGCTGAAAACACTGACCTGAAGAGGCAACAGATGCAAGTAGCAGAGGAACAAAAGTCTATCATCCAAGCCATCAGCTGTCTTCAAACCTGAGTGGAAGCTGAAGAGTGTGGACTGAAAGCTGTGAGAGATGTGGCAGAAAGTTCTCAGGGAGAAGTAAAAACAGACCACAGAGAAGCCAGGAAACTGTTTAGAGCCCAGGTGAGTGAACCAGAAAATTAGTTTCAGACCTCCTCAGAGTCATTTTGGGCAGAGGACAGTCCTGGGTCCTGCCTTCTTTCAGAGAATGACCTTGCAAGAGAGACAGAAGAACCAACAGCAGACAAATTGTCATCCTGCAGGCTCTGGAACATCATCTGGGAAGGCTCAATACAGCTGTGATCCTTATGATGCTCCCAGCAAGCAGCCTGATAAATCTCCTAACTGCTGGACAGTCTGCTTATGTCTTTGGGCAGGTGGAGGAAGGCAGCTGGTCTGTAGGAGAGCTGGCAGACAGCATGAGAGGATTCATCTCTAATTTGCTGAAGATGATTCAGATGGTGACCTGGAAAGCAAGAGCTGGAGTGCTCCTTGTTATTACATTTTTGGTCTCTCACCTATTTTGGAAAAAGATGAATAGGCTCTAGATGTGGGTGAAGGGAAGCTAAAAAGCATAAATAAACACAGCCTACACAAATCCAGAGTATTTACAGAAGTGAATCTGTACTTAAAAGTGATTTTTTTTTTTTTTTTTTATTTTGCTTTTACCTAGACTTGTAGATTTTTTTGTAGAATGAAGGGATTTCTGGAGAGCAACAGGCAAAGCCTGGATGAGGCACTGGGGTGCTCTGGATAGTAATTAGGAGCCTTTGTAGGGCTTTTCCCCAGCACTGTACACAGTACTGCAGGTGGGGTCTCCGTAGAGCATAGCAGAGCAGCTATGGACCACTAGCATGCTTCTTTTGATGCAGCCCATGGTAATGGTTGTCTTTCTGAGCTGCAAATGCACAGTGCCATCTCATATTCAGTATCTTATCCACCAGTACGCCCAGCTGTCTCTCTGCAGGCTACTCTCAATCCCTTAGTCTGTACTGATGCTGGGGATTGTCCCAGCTCAAGTGCAGAACCTTGCACTTGGCCTTGTTGAACTTAAGGGGGGTTCCAGCTTCTGCCAGTCCCTCTTGATAGCTTCCCTTCCCTCAGATGAATCACCTGCACCACTCAGCTTGGTGTCATCTGCAAACTTGCTGAGGTTATGTTGTATGCCAGCAGTGTTTATCTGAGCCCTTCCCTTGCTGCAGAGAGATGAGGTTTGTTAGCATCTTGACACGTTTCTGTCCTCACTGTGGGAACCTGTTAGGATTTTTGGCATAACTCATTGCTGAAATTGTAACCTCTGATTGTTTTTCATCAGATCTGAAATGCCATTAGTTTGATACTCAAGTTCAGTAGTCGTCTGAACTAACACAAGCTGTATCCTTGATCTAGGGCTGCAACCAGCTCTTGTGAACTCACAGTGCTCCTTCTGGGTTACTTGTCCCTTACCTACTTTTCATTAGCTGCATTCTCCAAAACTTCCAGAGACAAGCTATCTTGCCCCATAGACATGAAGAGAAGCTCACACATGGATTTTATGGATCATGGGCTGAGGAAATGAAGGCTGCATAGGTAGTGGTCTAAAAACTTCTCCATGTATGCTCCTATGTGTTGCTGCCAGTTGCCCCACAACAGGATCAGGGAGCTAAGCCAAATTTAGAAGCAAAAATCTTGATGAGGCTGGAGTGGATGTGTATGTTCAATTCAGCTCCTCTTGATTTCAGGAGTAATAAAATGTGCTGCTTCTTCTCCTGGGCTCTGACCGTATGTAAGTCACTTAGCTTTTGGCAGAGATCAGTGTGCAAGAGAATGAAGAAACAGAATTATTCTCAAAGGGATTTTAATGAAAGTCTTCTCTTTATTTTGAATGGTTTCCATATTTATATAATTAAGTAGAATTGTCATAAGAATGAAAATCAACTTTCCCTTCTTCCCAAGAAATCTGCAAAATGTTGCTATGTACAGAATTTACAATGATATGCAATAGGTTATTATTATTCCTTTGATAACGCAGGTAAAAACATCCACACTGGAGCTACAGCAGGATGCATCCATCCTGTACCTTTGTCATAGTTTCACAACCTTTCAGAATGTTCTGTAAACTTCATCAGTATACTTTCAAAGTGATGGCTCTTCCAAGGATGAGAAGCTTTCCTCACCTGAGATCTGTTACATACCATTCTCATCATCCACAGCCTAAATAATTAAACTGTATTCCTTCCTGAGCAGGTGAGAAGTCAGGCAAAATGGGCCAGACATGCCAATGTGTTCAAGTTTCTGTTTTCTGTTGGAGTAGGATGGAAGGTAATATAAAGCTAGTGTAAAAAAAAAACTCTACTGATAAATCCATAGATGTTAAGCACCTAGAACTACCTGGATTTGGATGAAAATCCTTTGTTTAATTAACTTTATTACTTGCCTTCCCTTACAGAAGCTTCCATGGATTGTCAGAAAGTTTTTCTGGTTTGGGTCAAGCTTGTGAACTTCTGTAATTCCCTCTGTACTGTGTTCAGTGGGCACTACTACCACCCACTTTCTCTTTAAAAATTAGAAACCTTAAAGAAAGACTCTGAAATAAAAAAACAAACAAACAAACATTAAAAATTAACCTTCAATCAAATGACCACTCCGAGGATCTGGAACTTGGTTCTGGTGTGTTACTAATAGGATTTTGTTTCTATACTTGGCTTCCTCTTCCAGTTTGAATCTACACAGCCACTCTGCTCTATGGCAAGTTGCTGGTGGCATTGGAGGTTTGTTACAAAGGCTGCTGGAGCAGACTCCTCTTGCTAATGAGTGGAAGTGAGCATACAGTGACTGCAAGACATAACCTGAACTTTCAGTCTTGGCCTATGTCATGGCTAGTGGGCCCCTTCCTAGAAACCTTGCAAAGATATGTCTTAGCTGTGCACCTCAAGCAGACAGGCCGTAGATACTCTGCTTCCCCCTTAGGCCTAGAGAAGTCCTAAATCAAGATCGAGGTGCAATGGCAGACACAGTCAGCTGCTGCCGGCATCACCTCAGGTGGGTATGCAATTAGCAGCCTTCAGTCTCCTTGTGCTAGTGCATAAAATGCATAGTAAACTCTTGAGTTTCCCCTATTTCAGGTGCCCAGACACATGAAAAAAATGCCACCTAAATCTACTGCTACACAAAGGCGCTACCGAGGGCAGATGACAGGCAGCAGCAGTGTTGCACGTGATGTAGATCTGTTCTTTCTGGGATCCTGAGACACCCAAGGTAAGTTTACATGTTAGCAAGCTTGGCTTTTTTTATCTGGGGAAACAAAGCATCCATAAGCAGCAAAACAGAAAAGAGGCTTGAAACCACCTTTGGTTTGTGTTACGCAGAACGTCTACATTCATCAGCACAGGAGCATTGCTAAACAGCTCCTCGCTACATTTCCTTGCAATTCAAAACAAGGTGGTTATTATGTAAACAGATTAGCTTTGTGGAGGCATCTCCAGGGTGAGCTTAACCCTGTCCTGTTTGGCTCCTCTTGTCTAAGTCTGATAGGCCTGTAAACGTTCATGTTGTTGTACAGAACTGCAGAGTTATCGGCCACATGGTGTGGCTGGTAGTAGTTAGCCTGGATGGCTGCCTGTGGTGGGGGAGGTGTGAATGAGACATAGCTGTGGAAGGAATTAACTCTGTGAAGAGGTGACTGAGGGCTGAAGTTGCTGCTGAACATGAGAGTTCTTGGGGTTTGCTTAGTCTGGTGGGTGCTATCAGTTGAGAGGCTGCTGAAGGGATCAGAAAGAGTGTTAGCACTTTCCTCATTGCTGTCGGGGAGGCTGCGCTGAGGGGCCCAGCTCTTGCTGAACAGGAAGGGCATGGTGCGTGGTGGTGACTTTGGTCCCCTCACTGGCTTGGACAGCGCATAAAGATGTCGGAACTCTTCATCAAACAGCTCCACCACTTGACCCGTGAACTTGGAGAGGAGGTTGCGGTGAACCTGGCCACATAACCACGTGAAGCTAGGAGGAAGACAAGGTAAGGATTACTGTTAACATCAGCCATTAGGAGCTGGGGATTCCCACAGAGGTGGTGCCAAAGGCAAATGTGTTTTACTGCTGAAGCTTCTTGTCTAAACACAGGATGAAGCTGGTGTCACAGTTGAATTTCAGGTCAGTTCACATCAGTGCTCTTTGACTTGTATCAAGCTTTGTTATTGCAGCTGCTTCTAAAATCGTCAAGAAACCTTGTAAAGTTATACAACCTCCTAAAGGGAGTGGTGATCTAGGTCTGCTGCTCTGTCAGATACAGTACCTCAGGTTTATGTGCTCCATGGAAAGAAGTTTAGACCTCTCTTGAGTACCTGTCTTTCATGCAGAGTGGTTAAATTCAGCTATTACCACGTGCCATCTGCACACACGTAAATTGTACCTTCCCTCCTGAATGCCATGTGAGTTGCTAACTCCTGCTGACTCAAAACTGACATTAGAAAGACCAGTGAAAAATAAACATCCTTTGTTTTCATTTTACCATACTTCAGCATTGGACAAGAGAAACATATAAACCCCCAACCACCTTATCACATCGCTCTCCACCAAACAACACCATACATAATTTTCCATGCTACAGAGAAAACACAATCGTAAATATTTCCTGTAGCCTTTTCAAAATATAAAAATAACACTTTCACAGTATCACAGTATTACCAAGGTTGGAAGAGACCTCATAGATCATCAAGTCCAACCCGTCACCACAGAGCTCAAGGCTAGACCACGGCACCAAGTGCCACGTCCAATCCTGCCTTGAACAGCTCCAGGGACGGCGACTCCACCACCTCCCTGGGCAGCCCATTCCAGTAGCCAATGACTTTGCTGTAAGACACCATGATATTTCTTATTCTGGTAGTCCAGGGATGCCTTTGTGTACCCCAAAGCTTTGAAATTATTTTTCTTTTCTGTGCTTCCCTAATCCAGTTGGCAGACATAAATCTGTGCTCTTTGGCAAAACCAGGAGCCAGGCTGCCTTTTCTGAGCAGCAGCAGCAATAAAATAAGCATATCTGAGAGAAAGAAATGTAATTACTCCCTGAGCTGACTGAGGCTTGAGCTGTGCAGCAGAGGGTAGAGAGCAGCGTTGGAATTGAACCCAAGGTTATTGCATGTTGGCAGAGCTCTGCCCGGGTTATTCCTGCGTGACTGTATTAGCTACGCGGGTTTTGCGCGAGGATCGCCGAGGGCCAATTTGGCTGTAGGTGTGTGCACTTCCAGCCTTGGCGTGTCTTGACAAAACTCCTGAGAAACACAGTGGGGCTGACAGCCTGAGCTGATTCTCAGGGAATAAATGGTTTACATCTGCCTGTTCAGAGCATTCTTGCAGAGGGTTGGGTTTGGGGCATACAGTGGGTTTATATCATTGCTTCAGGAGCAATGAAGAATTCACTAGTTCAGTGCCACCAGGCAACCCGGCAGTGCATACTGTACTGTACGTTGTATGATTGGATGTGAAAATACACAGTCACAGGATGTGAGGGGTTGGAAGAGACCCAAAGAGGTTGTCGAGTCCAAACCCTCTGTCAGAGCAGGACCATACAACCTAGCTCAGGTCACAGAGGAATGCATCCAGACAGGCCTCGAAAGTCTCCAGAGAAGGAGACTCCACAGCCTCTCCAGGGAGCCTGTTCCAGTGTTCTATGACCCTTACAGTAAAGAAGTTACCCCTTGCAGCACTCAACTACAATACTTCTCAGCCACTTTGTTCAAATCATTCTAAACATGAACAGAACCTGGGGAGTCCAGCTAAACAGCACAGCAAGCTGATTCCCTGCTGTGTGGGTAACTTCTGCTCTGCTAGGCTAACTAGAACCACTCTCCAACCTTTGCATGGCCTTTGTCTAACTGTGAAGGAGATAAGCCAGGTACAGATACAGAATTTTGAATTCATAGGGTTTAGACCCTGTTTTGTGCCTTGGGTTTCAATTCCAATTGCTCTTTCACTGTCTGCTCAGAAGAATCATTTTTCTACCAAGACTCTGGTGAAGCACATCAGAAAGAAAAAGCACAAGCAATTACTGCCTAGCTTGGGGATAAAGCTGGGTCACAAATTCAGTCATTAATAAATACTTCTCAGCTGTCTTTCCAGGGATTTGTCTCCAAACTGAAATCCTGTTCTGGATCCTCTCATTTGTAACAGTCTAACTCAAACCTCACCTTTTCTGTCTACTCTATGTTTGCACTGGACTGTTTGTTTTGTTGCTGTTTTTTTTCCAGTGTACCCCCTGCAGTTCAGGGATATTCCCACCCCCTATGTCTACGGCACTACAGTAACATTGAAACATTTAATCTGCAACAGAAGTACTCGGTTCTTAGCTGAGCTTAGGCCTGAATTGACCCATCTCTTAGTGCTGCCTGCTGGTGGGATAACCTCTGCATGAGAAACCTGCGTCTCCTGAACCAATGCTCTTGCCAAAGGACCTCAGTGTTAGATGGCTCTGTAGAGGCTGGTGGCTTTCAGAATGGCAGCTAGGAGCTGACCCTGAGGATCAAGGTATGTGCTTTCCACTGTCTTAATTTTGGCTTCTTTAGGAACACTTGAGTTCATGCACTACCTAACTACAAACTATTTAACATAATTCTCATAGGATGGGGCAGCGTAACACAGAGACAGCAAAAAGAAGTACAGCATCCTAACCCCACACTACAGACACTGGCAATAAAAATTGAGAAGAAAACTTTAACTTAAAGCATGCCTGCACTTGTGCAGACATGAGTGGAACAGCCTTCAGAAACTTCTCAGTTTCTGTCTGCCCTGTGTGGCAGGACCATGCTTATCCACACTGATCCAGGCAATGGCTTTTCAATGTGGTTTTAAAAACTACTCCAGGGCAAGAAAGGCCACAGACTCAGTGGTGGTTCCTATGCCTCTAACTAGTTGCCAGCTTCAGCCCTCTTTGTTGTCCTCTAGGCAAATGCATTTTGTCCCCAAACACTGAGTAGAAACAGTGGGTCAGGGTCCCTTTTAGAGGAGTATGCCCTGAAAGGCTATTTTATTTCCCATCACTGGTTACGAAGTTATGCAGAGCACAGCATTTAGGTGAAATTTGCTGTTGTGTTGGTTTATAAGATTGCTTTGTGTTAGTTTTAAGATCTATTCCAATTTGTTTTCCAGCAAATGCATTGCTGTTTGAGTCTGTTTTACTCACCATTATTCTTATTTAAACCTGTAGAGGTTTGGAGAAAACATAAAACTTTCAGATTATTTAATAAAGTGAGAGCTAGCAAGCCTACAGCAGTGCAACATATTGACAGCCAGCTACACCCCATGTGAATCTGCAAACTGATGCTGAGCAAGCTGAAGTAGTGCATAGATTTGTTTCTCACCACCCTCTCTGCTTGCTTGCTGGACAGGGGATTACACAGTTTGACAAGGATCTTTAGGTTAGAAGATACTGCAACAGCAGTACACAAGACAGAAGTTACTCTGCACAGGACTTTGAGGGTTTTTTTGGTGTTTTGTTTTGGTTGTTTTGGGACTGAAAAGAGGAGCCAAAAGGAAGTCTCCTGGCCAAAAAAAACCCCCAGATCTCATTCTGTCCCTCTTCTCCTACACCCTTCACTTCTATCTAACTGTATAAATCTGTTGTTGTGTTTCTACACATCTTTGATGGGAGACGGGGAAAAAAAACAACCCTGAAAGAAGCAGAAAACCACAGTGCAACCATTAAGACAAAATGAACACTCTATGCTCACTTGTTGATGTCTGATGGTTCATCTGGAAACTGAATGAAAACCGGATGTAGGCTTCTGTGCACAGCTGAGCTCCTGCAGCCTACACCAACCCCAGGTATTCAGCTTTACCTTTGTTACTATGGTTATGTAACCTTCCTGGTGTCTCAGTTTTATCAAACTAAAGGCATTTTAGCTTCCAAATCGTAAACTAGGATTATGAAAAGCAATCTCATTATTTTCCTTAAATAATCATCTCTTGTCTTCTTGTATCTGGATTTCTAGGATACACTCGGTCATTTGTGAAATTCATCTATGTAGCCATGAGGCTCAGGGGCTTAATTTATTTGATACAAGATCAGAATCTCCTTGAAATTTCCTGACTAGAGGATCTTGGATCTTAATTAAAAGCCCAGTTGTTGAGATGCTGCATCCTCTACCTAAAAGAATTAAAGGTGCACAGAAGTGCAGAGTTGCAGACATAGCTTCACAAAAAAAGGAAAGGTACAAGTGTTGCATCCACACACACTGCCTGGCTGTTAATGAAACACAAGAGAAAACAGTAAGTCTCTCAAGTATTTCTGTTTTATCTTTAATCACTAAACTTGTCATATAAAGAACAAATCCTCAGATAAGCTGAGTGACATATGCTACATTAAGGCATCCCAAGGGAGATGGAAATGTATCACATCTCATGATCACAGCATCTGAGGATCAAAACAATGAGGAAAGCATAATATTAAAGCTATAGGTATTTCTAGCTCTGTTCCAGGGCTGCAATAGCAAAGCTGGCTATGTTAGTTTCCAAAAATATGAAATACCATGCTCTATAAAGACATCATCTATAAAGTAAGCTAAATGGGTTATTGAAAAATGGTACATTTGAAAATATGAGAGGGGGTTGTTTGAAAAAAAAACTTCTCACACATACAAAAAGTATTCATGGCACTTTTTTGGTGAAGTGATATTAAAAAAAATCATACAAGATCACCTAGACGTGAACTGCAATGGCTTATCTCACCTGTAAGATCCAGACAGCACGTATCTCCAGTCAGAGATAAGAAACTTTTCTTGTATTTGGCCTGAAAATTTCCTGCCTGATTTGGCACAGTAAACCTCCCCACAAACACTGCGGACAGAAATATTCTGTAGGGAAAAAAATAAAACAAAAAGGTAGTGGTTGGTTTGGTTTTTTTTTTTTCTCATTTGAAAAAGACCCTTCATCCCTGCTGCCCCTAACTCTTCACTTCCCCTCTCTCTGTTATGGTTTCTTCACAGACTGTCCAGCGTTACACTTGAAGGTTTGGGGCCAGAGGGAAGCTGGTTAAGTGCCAGATGCCACAGGGTTACTTATTTTGGTGGGTACATAAACCTGCATGTAAAGTCACACAGCTGGAGCTGTGCTGTGTAATTACTACTGACGTTACCCCAGCCAAAACGTGAATGAGATGTGTCCCTCGCTGGGAGCAGACTGTTAGCCACCCTGACACCCCAGCAACAATTTGCTCCAGCTGTAAGCTCTTGTTTGATATGGGCTATAGCACAATGCAGCAGGGCAAAATGTGTGATCTTCCAGTCCATCTGGGCTAACACATGTGCTGCTCTCTGGTACAGCCCAGATGAGTGCCATCCTGCAGAATCAGCTGCAAGTACACCTGAGTGCAGAAGCTGCTCACTTTAGCCCATGCAGTGCTCTGCACTGTCCTTGTACCTAAGCAAGTGCATTCAGGGCAAGCCAGGCCCCCAGGCCTGGTTGCTGTCCGTAGGCACACTTTGCAGAATCAAAGTAAATGGCATTGTTAAAGCCTGTGCATCGTATCAGTGTACCTACAATAAATGACACATGCTTCATCTTCCTAAGGAGTGGGGGTTTACAGACATGCAGTCACTGTTATGAGCACTCATTTCAGTCTCTTTATACATTTAGGGTGGAATTCAGCTACTGAAACACAGGTGTATGGGGCACGTAAGATGCCCTCAGGTCTCCTGCATGCTCTCCAGCTGCCATTCCAGAAGGCTGTTGCCACTGCAGTATCAGCTATCCCCACAAAGATGCCACAAGTGCCCTACGGTATCTCAAGCAACAACTATTTCAGGTCCCTAGGAGGTTATTTTTAAGGTCAGTTCCCTCTGGCAGAGATGAAGGCAGACTAAGCTAACAGCCAGGTAAATCTGAAGCATTATCTTTAAAACAGAGCTTTAATACAGAAACCCCCTAGTGCAAACAAAAGAGACCATGGGTGCTATAGAGGTATTAAGCAGAAGTTGTAATGGTTGTGCTAGACAACTCTACTAGAGACTTAAGCTTTCTTCTAAGACTTCAGGGTCCAGATCGGTTTCATCTGAGGACCTAATGGAAATGTCTTAACTTCTTGTAACACCCCTGGGAAATGTAGGCAGCTTCAAAGAAAGAAATTAGATGTGCTAATGCTACCTCTGGAAACCTCCTGCCCCCTTTTAATTACAAGGTGGACTGATCCTAGCATAGCCATGCTTCTAGCCCAGAGTGCTTAAAGTCAGGCAGATGAATCTGAACCTAAGAGCTTCAGTGCCTCAGTACCTTGAAGAGATCCTCAGCAATTTGCAACTTGTCACACATCTCTGAGAAGAGATTTATATTGCCATGATCAAGCAACAAGTAGACAAACACCATACGCTTGTTAGCTGCCTCCAGGAGGTCACACAGAATCTCAGTGTCTGTGAACACATCCATCACGATAGCTAGCACCTAGGGGGAAAAAGCAGAGGCATTAGCAGAGTCAATTTACGTAACTGAAGGTTGCCTGTCAAATAAACTAGTTTATTTGTTAAAAAAAAAAAATCCAACAAACACAGATCTTCAGAGTTGTATGTGGATATTCCTTCTGGACTTCTCTCTAGGTGGCTGGATCAGCCACTGGTGAGGCAGGTTGTGTCATTGGTTTATGGTTCACGTAAAGCCAATGTAACACACAACATGCACTTTGGTTAAGCTCTATTAACCATAAAACACAGGATTATCCCTGGATTTGGTGATGAGTTCTCAGCACTAGGAAATATATTGAAATGTTAATCAGAGAATAATAAGGATGTAGCTAAAATAAGAGACCACTGCCCATGCCAAAGAGCTGACTGGCTATCATAAGTCACACACATTTAGCAGGAACCACTGGATGATGCTTTCTCTGTTACGACTTACACCTAGAATGGTTTTAAATCTTTACTGTGTTGTTGTTGAACTGATAGAGTGCAACAGCTCCATCTCCTTGGTGTTTCTTTTAACGCTGATTTAGAAGCTAACTGTTTCCATTTAATCACACATCCGTGTTTCCTAATTCATGTGGCAGGATGGGGTGCAAAGTCTCAGGACTGGGCGTAAAAGTGCTGACAGCAGCCTCCTGTGTGGATTGAGGGAACTGCAAATATGATACAAAACCACTTCCATACTCTAGCGCCTACACTCAGTGTTAGGCATGGCCCCGTGAAGGTGTTGGTCTTCACTGATGTCTGCTACTGACCATGGAAGGGGTCATCTGCCTAGGACAATTTAGCTCAGCTAATATCTGACTTATCTTCATAAAGTACCTATTCCTCTACTGATCCCTTGGAACCCTTGGTAATTGCACTCCCAGGTTATCATCCTCACTCAAGACAAACTTTACAGAAATCTCTGCAGATCTTACTAATTGCTTCCGACTTGCAGCAAACCTTACTCCAAAGCCTGTGTCCACGCCTGCCCGCAAAACTTACTCCCTTTGCCACCACAAGGCACTCCTACAAGACCAGTCACACCCTGCGTGGCCAGTATTCTGTTCAGGCAAGTCAAATTATTTTCAGAGCAGTGAGGATCCCACACCTTCCTTCCACTAGCAAAGCACAGTGCTTCAGAAAGGGTCTTTCCAGTGATAAGTAAGTGGCACAGTTAATCCAGTATCTCACTTCTGTACTTACTGTTAATCCACATTGCCTTTTTAAATGGCATAGTATGTGTCCAGCCTCACCATAGCTCCAGACCACTCTCTCTGGCACTGCTTTTTCACCATCTATTCCAAATTTGTATTTATGCACCTGACTTTTCTCTTACTTTGCAGTAGTTCTCACTTCTTTTGCCCAAATTTCATTTTATGATTTACATCTACTCTACAAATGTGTTAATATTATAGAACCACTCACCAGTCTTTTGCAGTTCAGTATCATCCACTAAGTATTGTTAAGTTGCTAATGAATATTTCAAATACTAGGCTATGCAGGATGGATTCTTAGCAGGTACTAATTAATAAATGCTGCCACTGGAAAACTGTACTCAAAAACAGTTGCCAAATTTATACTGTAAGTGTTGCTCCAGCACCCTCTTGTAACATAAAATAGATGGTTAAGAAGGTCATGTGAACCATGGATTTATACTACAATTCCCACTTTATCCCCTACAAGTTTTCTCTTCTTGGGACAGTAAATTAGCCTGTGTTGATAGTTTAGTGATGCCTGTTTTACTGTTCTAGAGACATGTCTTCTGTTACTGTACCTTTCTGGTGCTGCCAACTTATAATGACTGAACTCTTCATTCCTCTGATATGCTGAGCACTTGCAGTGTTTGCCACAGCAGCTGCCTACAGGGATTCTTCTCCCTTGCCATGACACTCAAGTGTTGTCAGACCCAGCACTTGTCTGTAACTCCACTGGGCTCTGCAGGCTGTGCTGGGCAGCAGGCATTGCAGCCTGGTTTTGTTTCTGACCATTCCCCTGTGAAACTGCTTGTGGCATCTTAAGTTTGTGCAAGGGGAAAAATCCCAGATAATGGTTAGCACAGCCCTCAAATGTCAGATATTATTTCCTCAGGAAAACAGGAAAGCTGCTGTAACACGATGGAGGATTTTTGTTCCATTCTAGCTGCTCAGCTTCTGGTTTCCCAGTGCGCAGCCAGCCTGACTTGCAGCTGGCATCTCGCTGCAGCCCCCCTGTCACTTTGTTGTCACAGGCATCATCTGCACCTTTTCCACGTGCCAGGTTACAAAGTCTCCATATGGAACCCACATGGCATTTTTAGCGATGCTAACAGTGTGTTAGGGATGAAAGTTTTTTTTTTTTATGAATAATTTCCTTCCTCTGGGAATGGCTGCTGGCACACCAGACACATATGCTCTTCTCTGGGCTGCCCTTCACCCACATCTCCCACCAATGCCCTAAAATAATCACTAAGGGGTCAGAGCTAACTTTAAAACTTAGTTCTTGTTCCTGGTGCAATGATGTGAACAGAGCAAATCATCCTGCTGGTGATGCACGAGAAGGGAGCCCAGCTGCCCTTCCTACCACACATTTGCTCCGCTGGGTTAATGGGAGTTAAACAAAAGAGGGAACACTTTCCTTGTTAAGTCACCGACATAAACCGGTGTTGCTGTGAGGAAAGAAAAAAAAGTAAAAATAAAGCAGTCCTTGTGTTCACCGATGGGCTCTTTACAGACCCCTTCTAGAGCTGAGCTACACTGCTATGCAGAGTGCTGGCTTGGATCACACACATTTACCTGACCTTAGTAGGAAGACAACCAAGTGCAGCAATTCTCTCCCCATACCTGAGTGGTCTTGTTGATGTAGCGGCGTATGATGTCTCTAATGTTGCTGTTCTTCTCTGTTTGAAAATACACAGTAGCAGTGGATTTTTCCTTTAAATAAGGCTTCTCTGCTGTAATCCAGGTGTGCAGTAGAGCTGGCTCACTGCTGTCAGACATGGTGGGGAAGTAGGTCCCTGAAGGGAGTGACATGGCATCGTTCTGCTTTGGTGCAACTGCCCCATCGGCAGCCCCATCCTGTGCATAGTAGGACTCTCTGGCGTTGTCCTTGATGTACTGAGCTTCCACCGAGGAGAGGAAATCCACCTCGCCTTCTTTGCTTAAAGTTTCGAGGTAAGAGTCTGTTCCACCATCCAGGAAGGCATCGGTGGCCAACCTTATGCTTTCGTTGTGGCTGAAATCTGCCTTTGTCAACTTCGAGGAGTGGTTCTTGATGTCCTCCAGCCTTTTCCTTATCTTTCCCATGTGTCTGGAGTGGCTCATGGCTCTTGGTCGCAGGAGTCGTTCTGCCGGGCAGGCACCATGCATATGCGAGACACCGGCAGCACACTCATCCTTCTTGTTTGGAGACTGCATTCTGGCGTGAAATTGCCTCAGATGAATGAATTAACTATGAATAAAAATAAAGAGACTTGTTACCTGAGGCAAATTCACACTCCGTGATTTCGATGGTACACTTACCTTAAAAAACCCATTGCTTCTCAGGTGGTGGTGTACTTCGGCAACGATTGGTCTCCAGATGGGATGCAACTGCCAGACTGATTAGATTGCTTATCTGAGAGGCACCCACCTCACCCCTAGGGCATACGAAGGATTCAAGTCCAATTACCAGGGCCCTCCGATTTGGTTGCATTTCCCTTGCTGTCGTATCCTGTGAAGTGTGAGTGAGGAACGCACTCACGCAGAAGCAGCTAGGCTCCCGAGCATCGTTGCACAATCTTCAAAACAGCTTGAGGCTTCTCTGTCTTCCCATAGTATTCGTTAGGAAGCAAAAACAAGTCTGATGTTGAACTGGGACAGAAGCATCAGCCATGTCCATAGCTTTCAGAACAGCAGAAAGGGTCGCGGACACACTTGGCTGCACCTACATGCTGCCAGGCAGGCTTAAAAATAGGCTTGAACTCTGTCACTGTGCTCCGTTGGTAGTATGTTGCTATTACCACGGACGATTCACTCAGTTATTTCTTTAAAGCTTTGTGACTACGCCACCCTATTAAACCACCCCTTCCCAAACATCCTGAATATTATGCGGAGGGAGGGTAGTGAGCTGGCCTCAAAGCATCAGAAATACAAACACTCATCCCTTGATTGTGCACATTCAGGGCTGGTTGGTTGGTTGGGTGGGTTGGTTTTGTTTTTGTTTCCTTTTTTTTTTTTTTTTCAGGCTGCAGCTCCTGGAGTCACGTTGCAGCTCGGCTGCTGTGTCATTAGCAGGACGGAGCTGCAGGTTCGCAGCGGGGTGAGAGGCGCAGCGCCTCCGGGGAGCCAGGCCGACTGGTATGACTGCGCGAGGGTGAGTAGAGGGAGGGTGGGAAGGCAGCCTGCCTGAGGTACGCCATAAATAGCTGCCTGCGTGCCTTTTACACACAGGCACGTGTGACATAGTTTCCTTACACAGGCCGGGGCTGCGCTGACCCTGTGCAGCTATGTGCCCAGGCACCGGCGTGCCGTGGCTCTGGAGGGGAGAGCAGGGTTGCGGGAACGTGCCATGCTGGGCTCTTGCACGGAGGTGTGGGCTGCATTGTCCGAACCTCTGAACCAGGAAGAGCCCCTGACCAGCACCCTCAGGAGACAGACGCCATCAACGCTGCTCAGAGTGACACAGGCCCAGGTACCTTCCTAGATTTCAGATCTGTGTGTATGTTAGATGCTTTATAGGGGTAAGAAACCCCAAAAAACATATATATATATGGATGATATATACTTATATATTAAAAGAAAAGAGGGTATGAAATTATTCTGATAGTAATCCCAGTGTGATAGAGGGCGGGAAGCACACAGAGGTGGTGGTGAGGCCTGCTCCTGAGCTCGTGGTGTGATTTTAAAGACTATCCTGGCCCTCCCCTGACATCCGCTCGCAGCTGTCAGACACAGCCAAAAGTCACTAATTATCTACTGACCTATTCTGGGCAATTATGCATAAAATGATGATGCCTAATTAACCTGACGTGCCGGATCGCGCTCTGTCAAGGCCAATTAGGGCCTCTCTGTGCTCAGAGGGCCATCACCCCCTGCCCCGATTGGGACCTGCACTTTAATTTCAGGTCACACATGGTTACTTCAGTGCTCCATACAGTCACCCTGGTCCCTACATGGCCACGGCAGTGCCATACGCAGGTCACCCAGGGTTGTCAACATGGGGCTTCACAATGTCACACCAGGGAACTGCCACTGTCACCCTGGAGTCCCATATGGTCAGTCCTATGTCCCACACAGCCACTACATAATTCCACACTGTCACTAGCTGGACCTGCATGGTCACCTTGGAGCTCCACAGCCACTACAAAGCCCAATGCCATTCCCACAAGGCCTTGCATGTTCATTCTGAGGTCCCACGTGGTCACCACAGGCCCCTCATACGGTACCCGCTAGAGTAGCCAGAGCAAGGGCCGTGCCGGGCCATTCCGTCCTTCCCACCTCTTAGTCTCCAGCGGCGCCGGGTGAAGCTGCTGCCGGGAAAAAACGGCGGCCGAGTCATCGGTAGCTCCGGTGTGGAAGGAAACCGCCCGGTAGGGGCCGAGCAGTGGCATCGAGAGGTAGCGAAGGGAGCTACCGTTCAGCCGCCTCGTTAGCGCAGTAGGTAGCGCGTCAGTCTCATAATCTGAAGGTCGTGAGTTCGATCCTCACACGGGGCAAAGGCGGGCAGCTTTTGTTTTTTTGCGGCCGGACGATCAGCTGCGCTGCCCTGCGCGCTCCGGGCCCGCGAATCTGCCCGTAGAGCGCTGGGTGCGACCCACAGCGCTTTTAGCTGCGACAAACCACTCCAAACCCCCCAACAAAACCCTTGGCGTTGTCGTTCCTATCGTGGTTTACAAAGCTATAGTTGCAGCCCTTGGGCGTGAGGCTCCTGGGTGTGGGTGTTACCCAAATGATTTTAGCAAAGTATTTCTCTAAATAATGCCCTTCAACAGAGGGTCCCTCGCACCCCAGCTGTCGCAAGCCCACTTCGGTACTGGATAACGGGGAAATGAGTCCTCTCCTACGGGTGGGCTGCGGGGTGCAGGCAGAGCACAGGCTGGACAAGGAGTCCCGCGGCCCGCGGCTGTGGGGGAATGAGAGGGCGCTAGTACCTGTCTGCTGGAAACGCTCCCGGTTTATGCACATTTAAAGCCGTAGTGTTATGTGGGCGCACATATGGCCCAAGGTGCTAGCCAAAAGCATTCTGGGTTTTTTTCCTTTCAAATATAGATATAATGACATACAAACTCCAAACCAAGCATCAGGAAAAGGCAATTTTCTCATCTACTCCTTCTGCCTCCCAGAGACGATCTTTGCTTGCTGTGTTTTTCTCCCTTTTAAAAGGAACAGTACTTCTTCCCTGCACTCTGCTGAGGGCTGCAGTAAGATTTCAATGGATCCCCACTCGCTACTACTGTTTCTGGTTTCATATGCAGAAGATGCTAATGTGAGGACAACAAAGTACTGCTGCACACTGAGGTCGTTCAATAATTTAATGAGAAAAAGGGAGGCTGCTTTTAGCCCCAGGTGACAAGGACTTGTTGTTTAGAGGTATTGTCTAGGGTGCCACAGCACCATCAGCAGCCCAGCACCAATACTGCTGCCCCAAAAAGCATCGGCAAAATGCCTTGGGAAACCAGGCCAATTACATTCCAGGTCCTCATGCTTTTACACACCCAAACATACTCCTGCCTAAGTATTGTGTGTAATCATTATGGATGCTGCACTTTGTTTTTCATGCTGCTAGGCTGTTTTTTTTTACTGGCTACTGTAGAATATGATGTGGTGTTAAAGTAAGGGAAAGTAAAATAATCTGCTAATATGTATAACAATCATATGTATCTCCAGCAACAGAGGTTCCACAGCCCCTCTGGGCCTTGTTTTCAGGGTCTGGCTCAGAATGGAAAGGGTTTTTTCCCCTCCAATTGCAAATTTCCCTGCTGCAACTTACAGAATCCACTTATACATCACTGACAAACCAATATTTTCACAGCAGTTTGTTTCTGCAGGTAATGGCATCCACCAAAACAAATAAAGCACACAAATATTTCAAGTGTAATCGCTTAATGGTAAAAAGTGAGTTTATTTTACAAGTAAAAATAGCATTATAGTTCCTAACAAAACAATGAGAGGGTTACAAATACATTTTTCTAGCTAGCATTTTGGTATTATTAAAAGATTAGTTTCAGAGTAATATAATAAACAATCTGTGATCAGTCCTATATCAACACTGTACATGTTTAGCATTTCACTGATTAGTAATTTGAAAGTATAGCTGAGGTCCAGAGCAAACCATCTCAAGGTGTCCACTTTGTAGCTGGGAAAGGAGGATGTTTAGTTCGAGCCTGTGAGGTAAGTTTTTGTCTGAGCCGTCTGACTTCTGCCATCAGCTCCCGCTCTTGGCATGCCAGTTCTTCTCTTCTTCTGCCTAAAGACACTTAAAAGAAAGAAAGTGGGCCTTTATGGCTTTCCATAAACAAACACTATGAATGCCTACTGGAAAACAGTTCTCTGGCATAGAAATTAGATATGCTATCAGTACCAGTGTACATAAGGCAGCCCTAAGACCTGTAAACACAAGTGGCGCGCATGTTTTGTTATGAGAAGGTCAGATACTGACAAACTGCTATAGCAGGTCCATAGATAGGCATTTCCCCATTGCGTGCAGGGTTTTGTACTTACAATGCATTAAGCACTGATGATTTTAAAATGTGCTTTTGCTGCCTGTAAGGGCTAGGACAGCCCAGAGCAAGTAACTGCAGACTAACTCCTGACTCTAACTCTCACTAAGGTTTTGGTGAAAGACAGTTTTACATCTTAACCCACTCCAATCATCTGTAATTATGAAAACATAAAAAGCATAGCTAAAACTATCATAGAATAAACCAGGTTGGAAGAGACTCCAAGATCATCCACTCCAACCTATCACCCAGCCCTATCCAGTCAACTAGACCATGGCACTAAGTGCCCCAACCAGTCTTTTCTTGAACACTTCCAGGGACGGTGACTCCACCACCTCCCTGGGCAGCCCATTCCAATGCCAATCACTGTTTCTGGGAAGAACTTCCTACTAGCATCCAGCTTGTAGCTCCCCTGGCACAACGTGAGGCTGCGTCCCCTTGTTCTGTTGCTAGTTGACTGGGAGAAGAGACTGACCCCCACCTGACTACAAACCTCCCTTCAGGTAGTTGTAGACAGCAATGAGGTCTGCCCTGAGCCTCCTCTTCTCCAGGCTAAACAATCCCAGCTCCCTCAGCCTCTCTTCATAGGGCTGTGCTCCAGGCCTCTCACTAGCTTTGTTGCCCTTCCTCTGGACATGTTCCAGTACCTCAACATCTCTCTTGAATTGAGGGGCCCAGAACTGGACACTCAAGGTGTGGCCTGACCAGTGTTGAGTACAGGGGAAGAATAACCTTCCTTGTCCTACTGGCCACACTATTCCTGATACAGGCCAGGCAGGTTAAAATTGGATTAAACTAGGCTAAGGTTTAATATGACTCTGCCAATAATGTGATGCTTTAGGCACTTCCTACCTGTGCTGCCACTGGTAGTGAAGACATTTTTGCAGGGGTGAAATAGAATGCAACAGTAAACTGGTTTACTATCCACTAAACACCTACACAACTAGTAATAACTCAATTGCACAATGAGGTGTTCCAGTAACGCTTCTGAAATTAAATGTGAAAGAAAGGATGGTCCTAACTTAGAAGTTTACCATGTGATGATGACTCTGATGCAGACAAATCATTGAAGCAGACGTTTCCAGACCTTGGCACCTGCTGCGGTTCTACCCTGCTCCGTGTACATCTGGCCTTTAAATCATGCAGTCTCTCCACTGAAAATGGAGAGAACAATTCTTTGTAAACTGAAAGGGTTTTGATTTCTAGTGATTTTTTTCTAGCTTGAGGTGAAACAGTTTTTCCCCGGGAAGCAAAACTGGAACAATCACTCACTCCATCTAATGGCAAGTACAATTTGCTCAGAATTAGAGGTCAATGTTTCTACTATGCATCACTGCATTTAATTTTAAGAAATTACAGCTCCACATGTGCTCTTTCTTCCTATATAATTAATCTTCTGACAAACGGGCCACTAAGATCATGTGGAATATCACTGCTCAGACTTGCAGTTTTAGAAATAGACACCCATTTTAATAATTTGCAGTTGCAAATTACTCCCTATTAAAAACATTAAGTAAATAAGGACACGGACTGAAAATGTTTGCCCAAAGCAATACTAATCGCCTAATCTTAGTAACTAATCACTAATCTTGTGTCAGCCATGCAGAGATGGGGGAAAAGGGGAAATGGGCAAAAACATACACAGAGCATTACAAAAAATGCCATTTATGTTGCTGCATCTGATAGACATCAAACCAGGATTCTTTTTCAAACCCAGCCTGAGATACTGATTAGTTTCATGAACTGATATTGCCCAAAAGTGCTTACATAAAGGAGTTGAGCTTAAGTTTATCCCTAATATTGGGCAGTTCGCATTCCGTTGTTGAATGCTTCATGCCAATATCCGTGTTGACGTCCTCACGAGAGAACTGCATTATCTACTTGCTCACCAAAACAGGCTTCTTTTCTTTGCAGCTTTTCAGCCAGTTCTAATGTGTCCCACATTTTGTCTTCTAAAAACTGCTTCCGGTGCTCATCTGCAGCAGCAGCAGCCTTCTGCTCTTCCTCCAGTTGAGCTTTTTTCTGTGTAACTCCTTCCCACTGTGCAACAGAGATATTAAATGTGTCTTCAACAAATGTGTTGCAAGGTAAAAAGAAACCAGTAAAACCACCTGGATTACTACAGATTGCACTTTAACCTTCAATCAAAATAGATGTTAATAAGCTGAGTGAATGTGTCTTTTAGAAAAGCTTCTCCTTAAAACATGTGGAGAAAGGTAAAATCCTTGGGTCGGAGAAAAAAAAAGAAAGACACAGAACTGGGAATAGACCTAAATTATCCTCACCAAATTGCTCTAGTGCTTCTGGAAACTTCCAGACAAAACAGGAATGGTGATTTCTAACAAATTATTTCTTTCTTCAATACCTTTCAGTTTCATGCTCTATCACATTATGGGCAAAAGACACGTTTGTGTCAGTCTCCCTTAGAAAAAGAAATCATGCAAATACCTTCTTTTCTTCTGCTTCTCTCATAGCATTCAGCAGTCCAGCTTCTTTCACCCTGTTGTCGTGCAGAACCTTGGCTATCTCTTCATAACGCTTCTCACGATCCTGATCGTCACTTCTTAGTTTACGCAACGCTTGCAACCTCCAGTCAGCGTCAATGCATTTCTGCTCTGCTTTGGCTAAATTTTCTTCAGCCACCTAGTAAAATACCTTTCTTAGCAGAAATCCATTTGCTCTATTTCAAGTACACAGCCTGACATACAGATGAACCAAAGTGTTCTTCAGTATCACTATTACATGTCTCTGCTGGGGGACTGTACCTGCACTGCCACTCCATTCATTACGGTAAGCTGCCTCATATTTCAGGGCTTTCTTCTGCTGCTTCTTCATCCTTCTTCCGCTTTCCCTTACCGAGGGTCTTTTATTTTGTTTTATTTTTTGGTTTGTGGGTTTGTTTGTTGTTTGGTTTTTTTTTAACCTTTTGGAATGAAAAAGCATCAACCTCAACCCTCTCCATGATTTTGAGAATTTAATACAGGTGCAATTAACATAAGATTGATACCTGGAAGCCAATACTTCCGCCCACATCCATCTGCTTCTAAAAATCCGAGGCTGTTTACAAAAATCCAGACCCATATGTTTATTTCTAGACAAAATATAAATGCAGATGCCAAGCATATGGACAGTGGGTTAGCCACAACTATTTTTCCAACTGTGCAGTTACATGTTCTGGGCTTGAAAATCTGAACAATTCCTAATGTGAAGCTATACACATTCATTACTGTGATCTAGAAGACAGCTTCTACAGCTGAATTTCCTGCCAAGTACTACCAATTGAAAGTTCCTTTGAGGCTTACTTTCAATTTTATTATGGTTACAAATAAAACATATTCCTTAACGTAAGGATGACTTATTCTGAAAAAGCATTTTTGAGTCTAAATTCTGAGGAGTAAAATTGATACTCATGGCAGGCCCAGAGAACTTCAGTATCACACAGCTGTTTGGACACTTGGGTCAGATTTTTGAAAACCTCCAGACTTCACACATACCATTTTACTCTATTCAGACAGATACATATAAATTAGACTTCTTTGGAAAATATTAACTTGATTTAGTTAACTGCAGTTAAAATACTAATAACTAGTATTATGTGTACTAGTTAGCATACTAGCTCCCCAAAACACATTAAGATCCAATCATCTTACTATCTGAGCTTTCTGTTTTTCTTCTCTCTCTATGTCCATCAATCGTTGAACCAGATGGTCTTCCAGATCCACCCTTCTTTGATGGGCTTCCACCTCTTCTTTGATTTCCTTTGTGACTGCCTCTTGATCTTTGATCAGACGCTGCCCAACATACAAACAAGTTCTTGTTGCTAAGCTACTAACCCACATTTGTAATTTTCTCCTTAACATTTATTAAAATTTAATTAAACTAGTATTTGAATATATCCACACATCTCCCACTTGAGTCATTACAGTAGTCTTGCAGGTTGACACTGATGTAATTCCATTCCCTGGGTTATAGTGGAGCATAAAAGCAGAATTCCAACTGCAATTAATTTGATTAATCATGAAAATATTCTGCAGTTTTATGGCATATTTTAGCCGAAATCTCAAAACGTTTCACAAATATAAATCATGTTGCATGGTACAGGGACTTCTAATGAACACATTTGCAGCTTGAATGCACAGGTGATTTGCAAAAGTAGTAGCAATCAGCAGTGGATCTAGAAATGGAATTTTAACTCTCACCACCTTTTTTTCCATATTCATCAGGGCATATCTACACACTTTTCTAGAGGAGACATAACTCTTTGCCAGGCCTGTGGGAATCTATTGAGCTGTATCAGCAGGGTACTGAAGGAAAGTTAACATACACAGCCTTTTGAGCTTGAATATAGCCACTCACTGAGGGCAGTGCAACAGTCAGTTCAGGGCACGGCACAGACTCTTGGGGACAGCCATATATGCTCAGTTAGGTAAAGAAAGAATTGCTACCTTTCTAGCCTAAAGAGGATGGTCACTGCAGAGTTACTTCCCTTCAACAACTGATTTCATGTGTACCAAAATGAGCTTAGCCTGATTTGTGTTATGTGGCCACAACACATTTGGCTGTGTAATTAATAAATAAATGCTAAAAGAAAGCATACAGCCAAAAGCTTTAGAAAGCCAAACATAAGCAGACACATGCTTCCAAGTATGGGTTAGCTATCTGGATGCTTACTGCTGCTTGCATTCCATCAGGTTTGCACTTAGGCAAGATGGGAACACGTAGCCAAGATTTCTCAACACTTACCTAACAATTTCTATCCAAACAGGACATTACAAAAAGCCTTCTGTTGGCAGCCCTGCCTTTCAGTAATTTATAATAATATTTAACTTTAAACAGTATTTTTCACTCAAACTTTATTACTGAATAGTGATCCTTCTAAGTTGGCCATTTGAGAAAAGAACTGGGAATTCCCCATGAACCATCCACTCTTTGCTTAATGATGTTGTTGGCAATTAGACATTCTTTTCATCAACTCTATCAATCTGCTATACTGTTCTCACCAGAAAACATAGATATATCTGGTATCACAAAGGAAAAGGTGGGAGTTTCTGGCATGAGTAACATCTTGTTAAAGACTTATTTACATATTCTTTGCTTTCTCTCAACCAGTGGAGCACACAGCTAAACCGTGCAGCAACCAAATGATACCTTTGCAGATGAGAAGAATGAAATGCGGAGGATGTATTTTCTTCCAGAAAGCAGTGAGTTCTTCTAATGCTTCTAGTAACAAGGGTTTATTTGAAAAGAAAGCATTGGAGAAGGGAGAGAAAGGGACACACATGTTTTGTTCACAAAGTCCGGTTGAATGAACATAACCAAATCTGAGAATCATTAAATATTAACATCTCTACCGTTCCCTAGTAATTACCTGTTCAAAAAGCTGCCTTTGTGATTCAAGTTCCATCCATTGTAATTCTACATCTTGAAGAGTAGCAGCTGTTTCCTGCTCTCTCATGGATGCCTTGAGGAGAAGAGAAACATATGAACATAAAGGAGAAATTATTCTGCCCTAGAACATAAAAAAATACCAAAAAACCCAAGAAGAATGTTCAAAACTCCAAGCCACGCCCTGCTTCTGAATTCTAGTTAACTTTTTGTCATACCATGAATGACAGAAAGCATTACATATCTAAAGTACAGGGCAAGGTGGAGAAAAGACACAGGAATTGTTTTGCATCTAACCAAGCATATTAGGGAAATCTCAGGCTTGCTCTAGCACCAATAACCTGCCAGATGCAGCTCTGAATTGAATCCAGAGTGCTGTGGACAATGGTACACAGCTAGGGAAGTGGCCACTTTGCACTTGGCAGAGCCTGCGCTGAGCTGGAGCTAGGGAATCAGACAGTGCCTTGATTGTAGAAACAAACATACAGTTGTACTGCAGTCTGCAAAGTGTGGTGCTGAGACATGAGAAATAGCTCAGCCAAGACTAAATTTGTGCCTATGAGCTTCAAAAGCTTCCATTCTCAGTATCTGCATGGCACAGTGCCTAAGGTAGTAACAAGGAAGCAGAGCCAGGCCTGCCCAGAGGCTGCTGCAGAGCCTCTCAATCAATGGAAGAGTTAATTTGCAACCTGGACATCCAGCTCTCAGACAGCTGAGAATTCACAATGCTTTAAGAAGCATTTTTCAACACTGCCAATATACAGATTAATCTGTCTTTTCTCACGAATTTCAGCAGCTAAAGCAAGTCAGTGGAAGATAGTAAGTGTCAAATAAATCTGTTAAATTATGCATTCACCACTTAGAGCAGTCCATCTAATGATAAATACACTTCTGGGCTCTCAAGCTGCAGTACATCAGCTGAAATTTTACTTATACATTTTCTCCTTGTTTGTTTTCGCTAATAAACCTTCAGGGGGGAAAACTGTTTGATCAATACTCAGCCTTTCTTGCAATTTCATCATCAAGGCGTTTCAGTTGCATTTGACGCTGATCTTGCTGGTATTTCAGAAAACGCCGCCTTGAAGCCTCGAGAAATTGTAGTTCTTTAACTTTCAGTTCCCTTCTTGCAGCAGCCAATCTTCAAAGTCAAGACAAACAGAAAGAAGGGAACTTGTATATACAAGAGATCGATACCAAAGAGCACAAACTTGCACTGCAGTTATGTATTAACTATTACAATCTAATCTCTAACTTAAAAACTTTAGGGCAGTTCCTTTCATTCTTGTATAGTTTGCATTATATTCAGACACACAAACATCCTCTAATGGCAATGAACCCAATGAATATTTGAAGTCCTGTGCTCTGTTTCTGTTCTACTTTAATAGTTTACTATTTCAATTTATTAGTTTACTATTTCAATCATTCAGAACTGGAAACTGTTCCTTAGAACTACTGTCAGTGCCCTGGCACCTCTTTCTGCACAAAATCAGTCCTAAGTTTATTTGGAAAATATCAAACTCTTTCAATGAACAAACCCACAAACTCAAGAACTGGTTTGCAAAGAAAGGCTTACTGCTCTCTTTCTTAAAAAACAGATTGCTCTGGAGGTTAGAGAGATGCATGAGAAGATGTGGCATGTGGTTCAGTGGTGGACTTGGTAGCATTAACAGCTGACTTGATGATTCTAAGGGTCTTTTGCAACTTAAATGATTCTATGGTTACTTGTAGGCGATGTGAAAAACTGAGGAGATGTTGAAATCCTCTTAAACCTCCATGGCTCCAAAATCCACAAAGTAACAGTTCAGCTTCAGTGCTATCACAACTCGTTGCTCAGCAACTGATAGACAAAGCAGTTTGGGTTATTTTCCCAAATCCACTAGAAATACAGGGATGTGCAGTCACTGATACTGTAAGTGAATCTCATATTTGCAGTGTGGGTCTGCCTGCAGTACAATTCTGAAGTCTTAGCATGCAAACACACAGCAGTTGACTGCTTAAGAACCTTCACAATCTGAAGAGATCAGACATATAACTGGGAGCTGAGACAAAAATATGAAGTGACTTGGCCTGTAATCTGCTGTATTCCCTCAGACAAGGAGTAATACAACCCAGATCACTTCATTCCCACACCAAACTTTGACCCCCACTGGTGTGGTCCACACATTACAATATATACAAATTAGTGGTCATTGCTCCTTTACTCATGGTTAAAAATGCAACAGTGGGATGCAGCAGTCAGGCCTCTAATGCTTCTTATATTGTAATACCTCTGCCTCTGTTCTGTCAGCTTCTCTTCTTCTTCTAGCAGCATTTTTCGCCTCTGTTCTTCAGCTTCTTGAAGTAATTCCTGCTTCCGATACCAGGCTTCATCTTCTGCTTTCCGTTCCTGTGCTTTAGCTTCCAGTTCATGTGCTATTTGTCTAAGTGGAAGGAAAACATGTTAGTAATTGAAGCCAAGCATCAAGACACGACTTGGTTACTTAGAAACTGATGACTATACTAGCAAGGACCTTCCAAAATGCACTGTCAGGAAAGGGTACGGCACCCCCTTTATGTACTGATAAAGTACATGAGAAAGAGTTGCAGTGCTGACTAACACAGACAACAGGGCATTTCAGATGAGTACAGGTATCTTCCTCCTCATATTCTTGGGAAAAAACCTTGTTTCTAGAGGGGTCTCAGCATCAGGGTACATCTGATTTCAATGAACTGAGAGCTCCTGGCCTTTCATGAAGTTGGACAGTAGAAGATCCAACTTCAGTTTGGTTTTGGCTTTCAGGTTTGAAGACTTGTGGCCCAATATTTTCTGCAAATTAACAAGCATTTTTCATTTGAGACAAAACTACCAATTTAACTTCAAAGTGTGTCAAATCAAGTAACTCCTAAACTTCAGCAGCCATTTAAAATCATCTTCCTGAATTTGCTTGTCTCTTCTCCATCTTACAAGTTTGAGCAGGAAGTAACAATTGTGTCAACCTGTCCGTCTCAGTTTGATACTGTCTTCACCTTTCCCATCAATACCTCTCTCGTAAGTATTCAATTTCATCCTGTCTGATCCTCTCCCGTTCCTGAGTTTGATAATCCACAATGAACTTGGGATATTTGTTAAATACAGGGTACTGTCCTTTTGTAAGTGGTATGAAGTCATCAAGCATACGTTGTGGATGGATATCTGGCGGTGTAGCCTCCATGAGATGATAAGCTTTCTTAATCACAACGTCAATGTCCAGGTTGTTACGATGGTGGAAGAAATACTGTAAGAGACATGCTTCTATTTACATGCTACAAAAGATTAAGCAAGTTTTTAATATACTTATTTGGTAATAGTTAGGTAAATTACCAAGTCTATATTCCAAAAGTGGATTTAAAAAGGGATTACTAAATTAGCCCTACAGATTATTAAAGTGTTTCCAAATCAAATTACTTGATCCAAATGTCTTTGAGTTACACAAGTACGTTCTGGTTCCCTCTCTTCAAATGGCAGTTGTGTAAGGGACCTAGAAAGCTAGGTGTGAATTTAGTGTTCAACTTCCTGCACAGACACTCCTACCACTGGATAAACTTCCCTTGACTTCTGATGTGCAAACATCAAGCTTGGAGTTTCCTCTTCTTAAAAGACCATTCTTTCTGTTAAGTATCTTATTGACCAAGAAACTCTTTACATTGGTTATTATTAAATGTAGCAATAACGTTGGCTGCCAGACTGACTGATTACAAACACATTTTCAAGGTGGAACTCTTTATTTGCTTACAGAGATGTTTCCATGTAAGAAAAACTCCTCCTCCCATGGAAAGTTAAACATAAGGAAATATTTGAATTTAGCTTCAGAGAACATCAAATAATTGTGCCTAACTTTGTAAATCTGAAAGCAAAACAATGAAACAATATGTCAGAATGACTGGATCTTGTCTCCACAGGCAGCAGTACCTGTTAGATCCCCAAAACAGAGGCAAAACTATTTTGTGGTTGATGAACTATTGACATTTACAAGACTATTTTTAGAGACATTAGAAAGCTTATGAAATCTTTTAAACTTCTTGTTGTATAAAACTGCAGCGAACTGCTCAATATTTTACTTATCTATTGTGTATTTGTCAGGTACTAGATGATGTTCAGAAATATGCAATAATATACAAGTGTGGAGACATCTTCTAACCCCCCTAACAACAGATACAATGTTTTGTACTTCTCTGTAGATACACTTTCACACGACTGTGTTCAGTATGAAGGTGTTTACCTCAAAATCCACTGTTTTATTACAGCGAAGCAAGGAAGCTCTGGAACATATAATATAGGCAACAACAATCATCAGAAAGTATGAAGGATGGTTGGAAAAGATATTGTCAAAGACTTTCAGCCATTCCTCTCTTGTTAGAACCTCAGAGAACAATGTTTCTAGAAGAGGCCATGCATAAACCTACATTATTTAGGAAAATCGACAAAATATAATTCATTAGTACAATTTTACCATGCCTTTTAAAGAAATAAGACAAAATTTTCTTGCTTTATACCAAGAATCTATTGATTTATGAAAGAACAAAGAACTAACCAGAATAAGTTTTATCAATTGCTATTAACATACAATATTTGTATTTTATTTCATATTAATATACAAGATTGATATGGGGTGATTATATCTTTTTTTTCCACTGGATGTCTAAATCTTCTGGTTAGACTTGTGAAAACTCAAATTATCCTTAAACATAAACAGGGGTTACAAAATGAAGTCATCACACCTACGTTCAACCCCCCCCCAAGACAGTACGTTTATAATTTGATTAATGGATTTTCAAGCAACATGGACTGAAAAGCAAAGGACTTGTAAGAACTACAGTAGCATGTATGTAAGATTTATGATTATGGAGATGGAAAAGCTGCAGAGAAGCAACAATACATTCTTTACACTCCCGTATCATTCACTACTATTTAAGGAAAACTCCCACAAAGAAGAATTATGTCAAAATAAAAGACTAGTGCACTATCATTCACTGCAGTGACATTTTATATACAAAAGGTGGCTAGAACATTACCTGTGAAGTCACACTGTATTTTATTAAATGCTCAAGTAGTTCTTTGTCATGATGTGCCAAAACATTTTCCATCATACCAAGAACGTTAACTGGAGGATTTGGAAAATACTCAAACCAGTGCTGACAAAAATTTACTGAAAGAGAAAAAAAACAACAAACCACAACAAAATCCACTGCAATCCCGTGACAGACTCTTGACAACCTTAAGATTCGGTTATAAAGGCTATGAATTTAACAAGTGGCCTTAGGCAGCAAAATCTATTTCAGATATTCCTATCTGTCCTTCTTCTTAGCACTTATTCCTAAACCATCCCCACAGCACACTGCTCCTCCAGCAGCACTGGTGTAAGTGTTTGTGTCAGTACACTGTGAACCTGAGTAGGGAACTAATCTAGCTCAAAAATAAAATAAGCCTGTGTGCTGTAGGACTAAGTGGTTGGAGACAGATGGGAATACTTAACCCGGTATTTCTGTCTCTTGAAAACTACAGCCTGTATCAAGTAATTTTTAACACAGCAAGAATAAGTTCTGCAAACTTGGATACTTATTTACTAACAGCATGTGTTTGTGAAATGGGCATGTATGCTTGGCAGCACGTATCTTCTACAGACTTAGCAGCAGCTGTAACAATTAATTTAAGTGTAAAGCACTTCAATTCAGAATGTTTCTTCAGAAGACAGCCATAGGCAGCTTTCAGCCAAATGTCTAATTCTGAGTCACCACATGCTTAGGACAACTAAACACAGTAAAACCTTAAAAGAGATCGTTCCTTTTTGACTTGTAGTGGCTGAGGATGCATGTGTCTGTGACTATCTTTCCCCAGTCTCAGAGACTTCAGTAGTTATAATTATGCTAGATACATTTGGTTTTGCTGATTAGGCTTTACAGATAAACTGCAAACTCTTTGCTAAAAACACTGCAAAAGGAAGTCAAATATCTTGTTTTATTTACCAGTAAGATTTTGTTTTAAGCTTTATATTAATTCCCAGCAACACCTGTAACAGGGAGCCTGGTGACCTCTTAGGAAATACCTCATTCATTTCAACAGGAAAAGCTCTTTTGCATGGGAAAGCTGAAACAAGTTGCAGCATATCCAAGTTTTTAAAATCATTGCTTACCTACTACTGTAGCAACAACTTCAAAGCAGATCAGCTGGTTGTTCTGGAATAATTTTACAAATGGGAATGCTAGCAAAGGAATATAAGGTGTCTCAGCAAAGATAGAAGACCAGTGAGCTAGAGCTGATAACGTCCTGTATGCAAAGGCAAATGAATGAGTAGAAAACATTGATCCAATACCAAATTAAAATATAATATGCATTTTAGAACCACAACAGAAAAAGTTTGTAAACTTCAAAATAGCTGCAGGATTATAAGAGTTACAAAACCAGAACTGCATGAGGGCACTACTGTTTCATTTTAGAATTTTTCTTGCATCTGATTCCAGCTATTGGATAAATTTCATATTACTATATGAAAATTAAAAAATAGGAAATAAATATCAATATATATATTTTACCTCTGTAAAACTCTCAGCAGTTTCCTACTTTTGATGGGATACTCTTTTTGAATGTTCACATATGCACTGTGTGTACCTTTATCTATTAGGCTGCTAAAGGCTAAGTGGTTTTCAGGAAGTTGTAATAAGGAACGCCAAACAAACATCCTGCAATTAAAATGCAGACTTAGTCAAGCAACTTCTCTTTCACTGGCCAGTAAACACAAACAATTTCATTTAGTGCAAGCATGGACATGCACACAAACACACCTGTACTTTGCTGGATATTCTCCAAATCCTTTCAACAAGGCCTGCAGACGTTCCTTGTTTAATCCGCCTGGCAATTCGTTCTATAGAACAGGGCACCAACAACTAATGTAAGCATTTATCTCTCACAATCTCTTTCTTTGCACTTTGACTGATGATAGTAGCTAAATACTGAAATTACTAACATCTGAAAACAGTAAAATAATGTGTAGTGCTGTTACATAATCCTCGGTATTTCAACAATAAAAAAGATAATTCAAAAGCTCATTAATCTTCTACTGAACTCAAAGAACAGCTGCTGCTGCTTTCAGTCAGAAGCAGAGCAGACCGTAACTGACTATAACTATATATTGTTAAATGATGGATATGGTCAAAGCATAAAGGATACTGACAGATCATGTTGTCATCAGTGTTACAGGATAATAAATACAGGCATAGATAAAGATGTGTGCATATACATGTCTGTACACACAGATATGTGTAAGATGCAAGACAAGAGAGAGAAGGCGGCATAGTGATGACAGTAAAGAAATAAATATCACATTAATGCATCTTATAAATAATTACAATAGACAAATTAAACAGCTTTTAGACAGACATTTCATGTGCCAGTTTGGTAGCAGGGAAGTAGATCTGATCTAGCAACATCCAAACATGTGATGAGTTGCTTGAACAATTTCAGAGGTACCCCAAGCTGTAAGCAGCTCTGGCTGTGTCATGTAATACAAGATCACAGGATGTCAGGGGCTGGAAGGGACCCAAAGAGATTACTGAGTCCAACCCCCCTGCCAGAGCAGGACCATAATCTAGCTCAGGTCACAGAGGAATGCATCCAGACAGGCCTTGAAAGTCTCCAGAGAAGGAGACTCCACAACCTCTCTGGGGAGCCTGTTCCAGGAGAATGAACTAAACAGAGAGAGGAAATGGCACTAAACTCTCTCAATCCCTTTCCTGCTCAAACATCAAAGTGAATCAGCGCCTGGACTTAAAAGTGCCCAAATAATTTTTTTGCAAAGAAATCTGAATGTGAAAGACTGGGGAACAAAATATTTGCAACTTCTTTCTACCTCTTTATTTTCAAGTGATGTGTTTGCTTGCACTTTGAGCAATCTGGTTTGAATTTTGGTTCCTTTGGATTTCCAAGGCTGCTCTGACCTTCCTGAAGTCACTCTCATTGCCAGCTTATTTGCCTCTGGTGTGCACTTGGACCAGTCTTCTACTACTTTGAACGTGGGTGGCAGAAGCTAATATTAAGTGAAAAGAGTACAGTTAACATCTTGTAAGAGATTAAGTAACACTATAATTTGAAGTTTATTTTATATGCCGTATTTCTGAGCGTGATATCCACAGCAAGTAGAAACATTTATGATATAAATAAATATATATGGACTGCATACTCCTAAATAATTATGCCAGTGAATAAAACTGCTGTAATAAACTAGAAAGGCTGTAAGAAGGTTCCAAACCAACTCAAACACCATGTTCTTTCCTTGTTTAGCAAACACTAAAATATACTTGGCACAGTATAGATGTGTATAATGTACTGTCCAGGATATTTACTTCAGCATGTCTCACAATGTCAGTAAAATATTTTGCATTTCTACAGCACCAGTTGAAAAGAATACAGAACACCTTTACAAACTTTAATTAGTCTTCAGTGTCAGGGAGGTATTAACTCGGTGGAGACTGGGATAGCAAGTAACTAAGTGGACAACCCAGTTCAAGTCAAACCGGCAACAAAAGTGCAGATGGAATGTATGTGTGACACCTTTACACATCCTTCCTCAGCTCCAACTCAGTCATTATCTGGTTACTGTTTACTTCAAAGACATGGTGATTAAAGATACCTGGAATTCTGGATTTAGAAATCTGACTCCCATTAATAAATTAATAAAATAAGAACTAGTATTTAGAATGTTTGTTGTTTTAGGAAGGATTAGGAGTATGATTGTGCCATAATGATGGATGCTGGCACCCAATAACACAGTAAGATGAATAAAATCACAATTACAAGAACATCATTCATCCCTGCAGTTTAAGAGACCATCAGTTACAAAATATTTCCTGTGGGAAACGGGACAGAACCAGTGAAACTAGGCTGTTTCCATCTCTTTCAAATCTCATTACAAAAATAAGCTGGTCTATACATACTGCTATAAAACAAATACCATCTCCCGCTCCTCCCAACATCAGAAACACACTGATGAATACATTACCTGACAGGCTGGAGTAACTATGAAGAGAACTATATGAAGCATTTTTTCTTTACTTGTAATGTTAAATATGGCACTCCAACAGATGTCTGCAAATTACTGCTGATAGAAAAGTTATGTAGACAAGTATCAACTTTAACGGGATTTATTGCAGGTTTTGGAAATGTAAAATACTCTACCTTATTTCCTTCTTGAGTCAAAGCTTGGACACTGTATAAATTAAGGCTACCATTTTCCATTACTGATGCAATATATCGTCCATTGGGGCTAATTGCTGCTGTACTAATTCCCTCTTCATGACTACCAATGTCAAAAAGAAGTTTGCACGTTTCTATGTTGATAAATCTCATAATATTATCTTGACTTAACACTCCAAGAACCTGTGAGTTAAAAGGATGCATCAGTTAATACTGTCAGTGCAAACCAAAGAGGAATACCCAATTCAGCAATGACATGCCAATGAGCTAAAAGAGCAATTAAACAAACATTTCACATAGCAACATTCCTTTTGAGTGGAATGGGCCCATATCCCCAGTGTCATACAAAAGCCTTCAAGCATATGTGTTGAATCAACCAACCACTCCAGTCTTAAGCTCTGTTAAAAAAACTGACCTGATTGGAGCCTCCATCAAAGCTGTCAGGGAGGAATTCCAGATGACGGACAGCTCGTACTTTTGCAGGCATCTGGATTATTCTTACCAACTGCTTTGATTCCAAACACCATAAGTGAAGATGATTTGATTTTCCACCAGCTACAAAAATCTGGCCATCTCTGGATCACAGGTGAGGTAAAGTTCTCATCAGAATACTATCATTTAAGGTAGTATTAGCTAAACAGGGAGAGATTGTACATTTCCTTCTATGCCCTCAAATAACTGGAATCTGCCATTATTCCTGCCACACTCTCCTGAAAGAGCAAAATAGCTTCTAAATAATAACTTCTGTTTCTGTAAAGGACATGTTAAACCTTATTTTGGGGGTCATTAACAATCAACTTATTTCAACTGCTATGGGACTGTAGTAAGTCCTGCAATTGATCCTTGCTGAAAGTATCAGGCCCAACAGAGTTCAAAAGCTATCATACTATACAGCTCAGTACATCCATAATACACTACAAATAAAGAAAGAAAACCTGCTTTAAAGCTACATTTTTTTGTGGTCTGCCTTCAGAATGGTTTAAAAAAAAAACAAATTTACCTGGTAACTGCAAAGACTTTATAAAGTAATACGGAACCTTCTACAGGAGTTGGCAACTGGTATTTACAGTGAAGAGTATCAAATTCCCATGCAAAAACAGAATTATCTTTGAAACAGCTGATGATGGTGTTACTCAATGGAAGAAAAAAAACCTGAAAGAATATGGAAAAGAAAAATGATGGACTGTATTGTCAAGGAAGTACCCTTTAAATTGGGCCAAAGTGCCTGGCAAAATAAAACACAGCAAGGAACCATGACAGCATAGCTATTACTGTAACTATGCCATGCAGCTGCACTGCAAGACTTAGATCCCACAAGCAGCAGGATTCCTTCCTGTTATAGCCCAAGCAGGCTCGCTCCCCCTTGTGCTGGTTCAGAACTTGTCCTCTCTGCTAAGCTGGTTTGCCTACTGAAATGACACAAGTCTTTATCTGTGTTATTTTTATGACTGCTAAACCATCTTGTGAAGGTTCCTGATGAGTGTCAGAGAGAATGTGACGTACACAGGGAGAACATGAACCCAGGAGGAGGAAGGGATGGAAGACATGACCTAGAGCTGCTCAGTCAGCAACTGCTTGTCACATCTTCTAAAAACTAACTCCAGCAAGCATTCAAACAGTACCAAGAGCCTCCAAAGGCATTCTAGGAAGCATCTTTAGACTTAAATGCCATATTTTTAAGAACAACTATTACAGGTAAATATAAAGTTTAGCAATGTATTCTCCAACTATGAAATATGGATTTTACTCTGAGGGTGAATAAAGATAAAAGCAAAAAGCATGTAAATGTATTTTTTCACTTATTCTGAGCATCTGTAATTTTTTTCAATAAGAAAAAGATTTGGATTGTTTACATTTTTGGATGTCTTTAGGTGCATCTTTGCTTAATGATAAATTATTGATTTAGATCAGAGGTTCTATTTTGTCAACAGCATATGCAGGTTCAGCAAATTGCCTGTACCTGTAATTCAGCTTAAACTGAAAATGCCTTCTAGTAGCTGAACACTGGAGGGACTACCTGAAGTACTCACAGGCTGAGATTAATAGTCAGTGTTACAAAGTTCAGAGTTTCAGTCTGAAAGGTCTCATGAGGCCTTGAAAATCTGTAAGTCTGGATACATGGGATGGGATTCTTCTTGCTGAATGTTAGTGAATGGAAGTTGGATGTTCAGACCAATTTAATCACTTGATAGTGAGCAAAAGTTGCCTCTGGGGAAAGAGTCACCTCATCTACTAAAGTAATTTATCTTCAGACAGACTGAGATGGTTTTCCTCATTCAGGAACCCTGAGGAAATCTAGACAATGAATTGAGAGCAGATGCCTATCATACAGAGAGATGAAGTGTAAATTTTAGTAAACTGGAGCACTGAACAGTTCTTCATTTTCTGCTTTGCCCTAGAAAAATACCAGTGGTCACAAGCAGCTGTTGAATAAGCAGTGATGCTTTGAAAAGAGTCATTATAGATGTCTTCTCTTAGTTCTTTTCTCATTTTTCATCTGCTAGGCTTACAGTGTGTAGCTCAGTCTGTCTTTTTAAACTAGCTTTGCTCCATACCAACTTAAAAGAAAGTGTATGTTGGAGTGCAAATGGGCTTCAGTAAAGAGGCAACAAAAAATACACCACACAGATTGGTGTGACACTACTCCAATGGCTCAAGACAGCAAGCAAGAATCCAGCCTTGGACAGTGAATGTCAGGGCTGTGGTTTAATAAAGCACTTATCTGTATGCCTTAAATCATGATACTCTGTCTGTTCTAAAGACAGGCAAGTGAAATCCAGATAGATTTGATTAGTTGTATAAAATCTTATCAGAAATGGCAGAGCCAAACCAAAAGTGCAGGCTCTTGATTTCCAAATAGTGATTTATTCATTCAACCATAGTCACTACTATTTGGATTTAAAGGTTGCTTCCATACTGTAACATCCTGATCCTACCAAATTCCACATATTAATATGATGCCATTAACACATAGTCTACACAAAGCAAGATGCTGAGCCCCTGACAAATCTTGTTCACTAAAGAAATGCAGCCACCTCTGGAAGGAAAACATGATAATTATTTTAGCAACATGCACTACACAACAGTTTTAATAAAACAAACAAACTTTTATGCATCATCTTCCAAAGTAATTGTTAGGTGACTATTTCAAGCTGACAAAATTTTTGCCTGACCTAGACTATGGTGAAGACACCCAAAGGAGTAGCCTTATTCTTTGCAAAATCACCATGGCTTTCTAGTGACCAGCCTAATGAAAACTTGAAGTGGTGTTTCTAAGACTATTCATTGCAGGGCAGCACACATGCAAGCTATGCCCAGGCACTGCATCAATACATTCTGTAGTACTTATGCCAAAATTTGACATTTGGTGGCGCAGGCAGACTTATTTCAAACCATATAACACCTATTTAAACCACTCCCTGACACAAACTTGTCGTCCTTCTCATCCCCTGTGTTGTTCCAGTACAAGTGCCTGCGGAGCAAACCAGAGCAAAGAAACCACTAGGCTGAAAAGCAGCAATTTCATTTTGCTGAGTTACTTCTTAGCTTACCATGTATAGAAAGAGAAGCAGCTTTGGAACAGGCAGCTGAACAGGGTAGGTGGTGAATGTCTGAAGCTGCCATTATGACAACAAAACTGTTTTTCTAACAACACCGTAAACTTGAAGTATCATCCACATTGAAATTGATCTCTAGAGTTCCTCTGAGCCCACCTTCAGGTTAAACAAAGGTCAGCCTAGAAGATGGCTCTGACTGGTAGGAAAAATTTGCTTAGTAAAGGCCATATCTAACCAAGTTTTGAGTATCTTTAAATATGAAAGCTCCTTAAAAGGTTCCCAGCAGCTCTCTGCAACTATTAAGTCATGATTCCAGTGGTGTGGATGATGTGACAGGATGACAATTAAGGAGATATGTCCAAAGAACACCCAAAAGATTCATCTGTATTTAAAAAAAATACTTTCAAGTACTGTGATTTTAACTTGTGGCATTACTCCTATTGAGGTACTCTCGCTCGCCCTTCACTAACTGCTCTTTACTCACCTTCTGTATACCCACAGACTGGCGAACATTCAGCTTTCTTTTTCTTTGAAAGGTGTCCAGGTCCCACAATTGTGCTGTATCAGCAGATGTAGTGATGGCATACCTGCCTGAGCCATGGACAGAGATGGATGACACTGAAGAGTCATGTCCCCTCATCCAACTAACTAGCTCTTTGGTTTCTGCAGGAGATGATGAAAAGATTGAAAAGGATGCCGCGAAAGAGACTTTTAAACATGCCCAGTGTATCACCATTTATCCCAACAAACATGAAACAAAGGTAGCTGTCTTTATATAGCTATTATACCTTAAAGAAACATAACCATCTCCTCATCTCTAAGTAACAAACTTCCTAGGTTCTTCTTGGCTCTACACAGAAAGTCAGCTTGTACAGACTTGCTTAATCTAACCTAACAATTAATTTTCAAAAGTCATGAACATTGTGATCAGTTAAGCTCAGCACACCTCACAGACTAATTAACTGATGTAAACATCTGCAGCAATCACTAGAAGTTGAGATTAAATGTTCCAGTTAGAATTCTACACTTGTTTTTACTTGTGGCCAATATCTATTTACAGGTGTAAGGAAGAAAGGTTGAATGACACCAGGCTATGACTATAGAAAGGCGCAGTCAGAAAGCACACCTCATTAATTTTTTAAGAGTCCAAAACATTTTTATGCTGTGTATTGCATACCAAGGAAATGGATCCTCTGACTACATTGTCTCCCTTATGATTGCATGACCACTAATCCCTCAGTAACCAAACTGTATTTGTGGCAATTACACTATTTACATTGGGTCGTTTGCCTGACAGCCCACGGGGTGGTGCCAGCTGACCTACTGCTGTGGCATCAAATATGAGAAATGGCTATAAAGCAGCTCATAAAGTCAAAATTTCTGAGTGCAAAAGCTGTTGTCATTTGGGAGGATGACACAGAATTCGAGAGTGTGGCTTCTAAAGGAGGGGATGCAATATTGCCTAATAAACCTCTAAGGATAGTTCACCCAGTGCTGACTTACATGAATGACATTTATATTTTAAAACATTTTTCAGTATGGATAGCTTGGCATCTGGAAATAGCATCACATAAACATGAAAGACTCCATAGAACAATTAGGATTTTGACAAGTGCATCCAAAATCTGTTTTGTCTTACCTCAGCTGAAAGGAGAAGAAAAAGCATAGAAGATTTCAGACCTCAACCCTGACTCCTCTATTTTGCAAAAGAATGTGTTACATTAAAATCTTCACTAATAATATCAAACTCAAACTCTAAAACTGCAGGTGATTCCTATGGCTTTAAAAAAAAAGATTTAAATCCAGGTGATGTGAAATGTCACAACTGCACTTTCTGATAGGTCAAGATTAATTGATGAAGAATGAACTGTCAATGCCTTTTGCATTTAACTTCTAATCAAGACAGAGACTGGCCTGTGAAGTCAATTTTAAATATTACTTTTGAACACGGATAAAAATTCACTTGCATGCTCAGAAGTATTGACAATCCTTTTAGTGTATATTGGCATTTGGCTTAAATATTTCACTATCAACAATTAATAACTGGTTCAGTTGCAAACCAACATACTGTGAACTGATTTTGGTTTGATTTTACATGTACAGAATTTCTTTTAAAAACATATATAAAAACATATATAATTGTGATTCTGTGCCAGACTTCACTTAAGCAGATGCCTGCATGACTTAGTGGGAGCAAGAATTTGTGACAAAGTGACAAAGTCTCATTTACCCACAGGACTGCAACCCGCATGGGCACAAACTCTTAAGGCCAGATGCCATGAAATACACAACAAGATTTCCATTACAAAGAAAATACAAGAAAAGTGAAAAGTTGTATAGCTTTTCATTACAATCCAGAAAGTAAGCCTTTAAATTTCTCCTTACCTGTATCAAAGCACTTAATGGAATAATCTGCCAAAGCCACAAGGAATTCTGTCCTTCTGCGAAGATTAAATGCCAAAGCAGTGCAAGCCTGCATTGTGCGCTGGACGAGGTTGAACCTATTTAAAAATACACATTCTCCTTGTGTTAAGAAACTTTGGTTCTTCATGTCAAGCAAAGTAATAACTTAAATAAGTTTCAATATATTTCACTGAGAAAAAAAACCAACTCATTAGAAGAGAGCAAATAAATTATATCTGGGAGCAAAGAAATGAGAAGAAATCTAAAAAAGAGCACTCATATTTTAAGACTCAAGAGTGTAAAAAGACAGATGAATGCATCTCTACAGGTGCCAATACCAGCTCTAGTTTATTGGAATACATGGCTCATATTAAGTGATTGGTACTGCCCAAAGAATAACTGACTGTGGTAGTATTTCAGTTCTATTAAATTGCTGTCTGTTCGGTTTAGAGCTGCAAACTTCTGATCTTTCAAAGCAGCTAAACTAATAAAATAATATTTAAGGAGCCACATTGTAGCTTCATCTCTGAGCAAACCACTATTTCCACATGCATGGAAAACTGAGGGTTAAACCCAGACCTGTGGCATGCTGTCCAGGCAAGTTCCATACTCCTGAACGTTACGATGTCAAGACAATGCCCTGATGCAAATATTCTTACCTGTTTCTACTCAAGTCAAAAACATATATATTGCCTTGGTGGTCTCCAGCGAGTAGAGAATCTCCAGAGCTGTCAAAAGCCACATTCAGAAAATGTATGGTCTTTGAATGGTATCCTTTGACACTGTGAATTATGTTTACTATAACTCTGCAAAAAAAAACCAAGCAAAACGGGCATGCTTAGAATAATTCTATTATCATGAATTTCTCCAAGTCCTAGAATGAAAATGCTCTTAGCTTATGGTTTTACAATTCTAATAATTCATAGTATACTATGAAAAAAACCCTTCTTCCATAAAATCCATGTATTTCTAATGTAATAAAACAAAGGAAGCAATTTACTGCCTTGGAAGGTAGTTAGGGGAGTGTAAAGCAGACAGGGGAAACCCACCATTCAGGGTCCTTTTATGTGGATTTTCATTGATGTTATTAATGCATAACACTAACATATATGCTGGTGTATCATCTACCAATGCGTCTGAAAGCCCAATTCAGCACTCAGAATGGAACTTTGCTCTTCATTATCCCCGTTAAGAAACATGCTAGAAAATGGTGAAGCTATGAATTACTCTAAGGAACCTTACAGTTCGAGTAAGGTTCCTTACCTTCGAGTCCAACTCGAATTAGAGGTGAAGGGAAATCAGTTTCAATACTGCTTCTTTCCTTCACTGTCTTCAGAAGCATAAAGAAAGCTATTTTTACCATTATTCACCTGAGATAGTATGGAACAAAAGTTGCTGTTTTTTTTCCACATTCTATCTTTGTACTGTGCTGTGAGCATAAAATGGACCCAAATACAAAACTAAAACCCATGTACAGGCTATGTTCTAAGAGGAGAGCTTTTTCAGGAGGCAGGACATTAAGCTTTGAGGGATCTGCTACCCCTGGACCTTTTGGCTAACACTGAATCATAGAACCATAGAATGCGAGGGATCAGAAGAGACCTCCAGAGATCATTGACACCTGCAAAGAAGGACCACTTAGCACAGGTCAGACAGGAACATGTGATACACTGGAACATGCTGAGTAAATCAATTATTTTTTACCATCATTTAGATGTAAATTCAGAGTCATATCTAAAAGTGGATAGAATATTGCTAGGCTGATTAAAGACTGCAGGGCACTTGCAGACTACTGTGATCATGGCTACATTAGGTGCTGATAGCTACTCAAGACACCAGTTTCTAAGAGAGCAGAATATGCAGCCCTGCACTTGCATGCAGTTATAGATGCATGTTACAAAAGTATGAGTCCATCAGGTCCAGGAAAGTTCTCCTCCCTCTCTACTACACCCTGGTGAGACCACACCTGGAATACTGTCTTGGTTTTGGGCTCCCTGATTAAAGACAGACAGGGATCTGCTGGAAAGAGTCCAACAGAAAGCTACGCAGATGATTGTGAGACTTGAACATCTCTCCTATGAAGAAAGACTAAGAGACCTGTGGCTGTTCAGTCTGGAGAAGGCTGAGATCTTATAAATGTCTATAAATATCTGAGGGGTGGGTGGCAAGATGAAGGTGCCAGTCTCTTTTGGGTGGTGCCAAGTGATAGGACAAGGAACAACGGATGCAGGCTGTCCAGAGAAGTTGTGGAGTCTCCTTCTCCAGAGACTTTCAAAACTCCTGTGCAGTCTGCCCTAGGCTTGGCCATGGGGGATGGACTCAATGATCTCTGAAGGCCCCTTCCAACCCCTAACATTCTGTGATTGGAAGACAAGGAAGGGCCATGCAGCTGTGGCACAGGCTAGAGGAAAAAACTATTTGCACCTGATTCTGCTTGTTATCTGTAATAAAAAGGAAGTGCCATAAAAATGAAATTTAAAAGATGCTATTTTACATTATAATTAAAATTCTGCGACGTTAAAGCCTTCAATGTCATTAAGAAAACCCACAAGCAAAGTATTGCTTCTGATTCTGAACACAGCCTGAAGTGTAAGTATTCATCAGTGTAGATACGGTGTTTTCCAGGACTTCCTCAACATTGCTCCCTGCCTTTCAGGAGTTCCTTTGCCCCTAAACTAACTCGGGAGAGTAAAAGCAGGATTTACTAGAATTACGTCTGGATTGTCCAGGTGGAACGCCATACAGACACCGCAAAGCAGCATTCATACTGCTGCTCTTCAGCTTGGGACCGACAGCATTTTCGCAGTATTTCACATTTTCATTAAACTCCGGGAGTTAATTCATGTCATTTTGCTCAGTACGTTTAAACCTCCAAAACTACATCGAGATAACTGTCCAGCTGCGCTGTGAACACCTCTGAGCACCGAGGTTTCACAGCCTCCTTGGGAACTTGCTCCACCTTCAGTGGGAATATTCCTCCCCGCTATCTAATCGGGCAATTCAGCCCGCAGAAGCCGGCAGGTGGGCTTTGGCTGGTCCTGCCCACGCCACCGCCTTCCTACGGGATGCCCGCTGCCTTGGCCTCCTCCGCGGCGCAATGCTTGGAACGGTCATAGTTGCCGCCGGCTCGACACTGCGCCCCCGCTGCTCCCCGCCGTCCCCTGCCCCTGGCCGTTACCCCCGCGGTGCCGCCGGACCGGGCTTGCGGTGCCAGATGGGACCCTGCTGGCGGCCGCCCACGTCGGAACTCTCCATCCTCGGCGTGATGCTCCCGCGCTCGCCGCCTCCCTTCGAGACTCCTCCAACGGCCGCCGTGGTAGGGAACGCCGCACACATGGTACGACCCGCTCCCCCTTCAACCACGGGGAGCAAGAGAAAGGAAACAGACACAACCACCCCAGCTTGCCGAGAAGTTGAACCTCCCGGCAGCCCCTGCGCCTGCCGGGAGTTGTAGTTTTCCTGTGAGGCGTCACGCCGGGCTGGGGCGGGAATCGGGGAGCAGAGCGCGGCCAGTGACAGAGGGTGGTGGTAAATGGCTCCTTTTCAAACTGGCAACGTGTCTGTCACAAGTGGCGTTCCCCAGGGATCAATGTTGGGTGCGCTGCTGTTAAAGATCTTTGTAAGTGATCTGAATAAGGAGATCGAGTGTACCCTGGTGAAGTTTGCTGGTGATACTGAACCGAGTGAGGGAGTGGACACTTTGGAAGGGAGAGCTACCCTGCAAAAAAGAGGATAGGCTGGCAGAGTGGGCTAAAAGAACCTTATGAGGTTCAACAAGACAAATGTAAGGTCTTGCACTTGGGAAAACGTAATCTGGGAGTGCAGCCCAGGCTGGGAGGCAATTCTGTGAAAGGGGACCTGGGAGTCCTGGTGAACAGGCAGCTCAATATGAGTGAGTAGTTCCAGAGCAAGCCAACAAGATCCTGGCTTGCACCACCCAGGCATCACCAGCAGAGATAAAACAGTCATCATCCCACTCAACACTTGTCAGGCCACACCTGAAATGCTGCGTTCAGTTTTCATCCCTGCTGTGCAAAAATGATGTGGATAGGTGGGAGAGGGTCCAGAGAAGGGCCACAAAGGACTGAGAAGCTGCTGTACAAGGAAAGGCTGAGAGAACTGGGTTTGTTCAGCCTGGAGAAAAAAGCGGCTTGGGGATGACTTTCTTACCATGTTCCGGTATTTAGACGGCAGTTGCAGAGAAGATGGAGACTGCCTTTCTACAAGGAGAATATATAGGAAAGGTGAGGGGTAATGGATATGAGTTACTCCTGAGGAGGTTCCTATTGGATACAGGAGGATTTTTCCCAGTGAGAACAATCAGGGAAGTGGGGGATTTCCCGACACTGGACACTTTTCAGATTCAGATGGACAGGGTGCTGGACCTATTGTCTAGATGGTGCTCTGGTCAAGAATGGTTGGACCACATGATCCTTGAGGCCCCTTCCAGCCTGGGATTCTATGAAATGTTTCTGCAACTTAATGCTAGAAAGCAACAGGACATTCAGTACTTTTTTGGGGACTTTCACGCGTGAGTTACTGCCGCTTCACTCTTATTTTCAACGCCCTCGCATGAGCACATGGAGCTGCGGGGGAAGGGGCCCACTACAGGCGCAGTTTGGAGGACAGCAGCAGTGGCGGGAGCGGCATCGCCGTCACCCAGCAACAGCTGCTCGGTGAGCCCCGCCCTTGGAGACAGGACTTCCGGCGCTCTGGCGGCTCCGGTAGCGGGGGGGGTGGGGCCGGAAGTAGCGGCGGCTCGGCCGAATTCGGCGGCGCCACGTCTGGCTTGGGGCTCCCCTCCGTGCCTGAGGCAGTGGCGAGAGCACTGCGGACAGATATTTGTTAGTCTCTCAGTGTCTGGTTCGTAGCGAGGCCTCGGCGGTGACCGGGCGCGGCAGCGGCGACATGTCGGACCTTGGGGACTGGTTCCGGAGCATCCCGTTGATCACCCGTTACTGGTTCGCCGGCTCCATCGCGGTGCCGTTGATCGGCAAGTTGGGCCTCGTCAGCCCCGTCTACCTCTTCCTCTGGCCCGACGCGTTCATCAATCGCTTCCAGGTACGGGCCGCACTACCGATCCCGGCGTGCCGTGCGGTGGCCAGACATAGGAGACCGCATCTCGGGGTGCGCTTGGCATGCTGGGAATTGTAGTGAATGGCCGTCAGTGTTTCGGGGCGAGAGGCTGCGGCAAGGCCTGGTCCCCTCCCCTGGCCTCCGTAGCTGCATTAGGAGGGCATGGCGCAGCCAGGTAGCCCGTAGGAGTGACTCAGATCACCTCCAGCAGGAAGCCGGGCCTACCTTCGTGCTTAGCCTGTAAAAGGCCTGCGATTTGGGTCTTGGATTTAGCTAGTGTTCTGCCTCCGCAGGCCCCGAGCTTCCCACCAGTGACACAGGCTGCATGCCTGGCCATGCCAGGGCCCCTGGGTGAAGCAGGGAGGACTGTGGCCCATGATAGGCCCTGTAGTTTGTTTTTTTGTCTCGTTCCGGTGCATTTTTTGGTCTAAGTGTGTTTTTAGGAGTTACTCGGGCTGGCACCGGTTGTTAAGGCAGGGCACTTTGTAGTCATGAAAACTGTGGCTGTGACTTCAGGTGACTTGCCCGGCCTCCGTTGTGCATTTGTGTGGGCGTGACTTTGGGAACAGGGCTTACAGGCAGGTCTGAACTACTCTGGAGATAAGATAGTGTAAGTACATTTCTTCCACATTCTTGCTTGGAATTCGACAAAGCTTGTGTTTGGTATTGTCAGCTAATGTGCCTAGATGTGGTTGACATAAACTCACAACTGAATTCGTGAGGTTTCAGATGTACAGTGTTTTGGGCACATAAGCAAAATCAAAAGCAATCACAAATTGGACATAGTCTTTTCCATGTATTAGGAGGTTGCAGTGTTTTGGTATGCATGTGTGTATTTGGAGATCACCCACTGGATAAACGGAAAATGAAAGTGAAGGAAAATATCTCAGTCTTTAAAAAGGTAGCTTTTTCTGTAGTTCATTTCATGTATTGTCCCTAAAATTTAGTAGCTTAAATCACTGTTTTCCTCTAGTTGTTGTTCATTCTGAAATTTTGATATTCAGGTACCCAGTACGCTTATTTGGAGTGTTGCTGCTTAAAGAGCTTGTTCATACGTGGCCAGGCATTTTATATCCTTGCTATATTCTGCCATGGAGTTGGTTGTGCACCATATCGATAGCTGGGAGACTCTAAAGTAGGTGCTCAAAGCTGTGTATGCTGTCTGGAACTGTACATTAAAGGCTGTTCAAATTCCTTGGTCTCTGCGCATTAGTTAAGAATGGATTCTGTATGGAAGCTCTTAAAACAGAGTAGTGTCATTGCAAGCATATCCCTTTGGCATTATCATAGAGACTCATTACTGCAGAGATGAAATGGAATCAATCTGGGAAGTTGTATGTGATTTTCTTGTAATCTTAACAGCTTTTCTTATCAGATTAAAATACCAGAGTAAAAGCTGGTGAATGGAAAGAAAACATATGTGCATATGAGGTACTTCTTCACTATATAAATGTGTCTTTCTCTTTTGTGGTGGACAGATCTGGCGGCCCATAACTGCAACTTTCTTCTTCCCAGTGGGACCTGGAACAGGATTTCTCTACTTGGTGAATTTGTATTTCTTGTATCAATATTCGTCACGATTAGAAACTGGTATGTTATCCATTAAGTTGTATGTGCATACTGAGCTCTGCCTGGAGCTGATAGACGACCTGTTGGGAATGTTTGCAGTGTTGGGATTGTGGGCTGATTCATACAGAGTTGTGAGAAAGACAGCTCACCTATGTTGATCATTGGTAAATTGCTCTGAAAACTGTTTTTCAGTGGCTGGCTTCTTCCATTTGGCTGGGAGCTTGTGAAATCTGAACTTCATACTTCTTTCAGTGGGAGGGTCCGGTGCTTTTAATTGTTTGATTTCAGGAGATGAGGATAGAAATTAAAAGATGATGTTAACCTCTGTTTTCTTGTATCTGATGTCCCGTAGCATGGAAGGATGAGGACAGGCTGAGGGAACTGGGATTATTCAACTTGGAGAAGAGAAGGCTCACGGCAGACCTACTAGCAGCCTTCCGCTATGCTAAGGGGGGCTACAAGAAGGCTGGAGAGGGACTGTTTTCAGAAGCCTGTAGTGATAGGATGAGAGGCAATGATTTTAAGTTAGAGAAGAGTAGATTTAGATTGGATGTTAAGAACAAGTCTCATGGCAGAGAAGAGTTCCCTGGTGAACATGTCATCCAGAGAAAATTGTGGTAACATTTTTGAATTATAAGAAGAGTAGCAGGGAAAGAGAGGAGTGGTGCCAGGTTGTCTGATTGCTTTCTTAGTGAAAGTAAATAGTAGTTTAATAGCTAGAAGTGGTTCCTCCTTCTCCTTGAGCCATCCTGCAGTAGCTTATGAGCACAAGAGTACTGGCAGTTATGACATTCTACTGTGCAAATCTATGTGTAGTGAGACTGATAAATGCAAATGATAAAACATCTCTGTTATCAAATGCTGTAGTTGTCTATGCTGTGACAAAAGTCTCATGGGAGAAAGTTCTTTCAGTAGTAAATAGACATTTCTACTGTACAACACATCGGGATGGTTTAATTGGGAAGTGAACTGTGTTGTTTGAATCCCTGTATTTTTTTCCATATTACAGTCATTTTAATGGCTACAAATTAAATTCTTGGTTAGGCTGATACTTCCTGTCTAGAAAGAAGTTTTGAATCCTTCTGGAAGTGGGAGGTGTAGAAGTTGCTGTTTACAGGTGGAAGTCAGTGTATGACTATGCCTCCTTTTTGTCTATGAAACTGAAGAAGTGAAACTTCTGTTTTTAGGGTTGTGTGTTTGAGCATATGCTGATGTGTGCACACTGATGTTACATGCTAGCTTCAAATTCAGCTGTCAAAGGAAGCTGTGATTTCGTTTTATTTCTGTTGGAAAATAACATAACCAGAATGCAGAGTTCACTCCCCAGCAGTACAAATGATGGGTTGATGAGTCTGCAGCTCGTCCCTGATGACTGGGTTATACCCAGCACCCTACTAAAGGGCTCAGTGAGTTAGAGTTCACCTTAGTCCTGTGCTGAGCTTTTTGGCAGTCTAGCTCAGTTTTCTTAGATACTCATTGGAAAGTCAATTTAAATAGTTTATCTAATATTCCTGTTAGTAATCTCCTAGGTAATGGGAGGTGAAAAACTTCAAGGCAATAATTCTTGCATTGATTTATTCTTATTCTGGAGAAGTTGATGTGTTGGTATTTGTACAAGGTTAGTCAGCTTCATTTATTTGCTTCTATTTGTTGTGTGGCAACAGTAAGGAGATAAGTCTAGTTTATGTAGTTGTCCAACTTCAAAACTTTGGGTAACTCACATAGCTGAACTTGGTAATTTTAAATTTATTATTTAAAATATCAATTTTATTTTGCATAGTGTGAGTTAACTTTAGTCTAAAAAGCAGATGGTGAAAAGTAGATTTTCTTTCTTTACGTTTTTGGAGGCATATAAAGCAGTTGTAGGAAGTCAAATAGTGCTAATGTGGCCTTCTTTCTAGAGAATTAGATGTTTAATTTTTAGCACGTAATTCAGCTTGTTCACGGTGCACTGCTTGTTCCTGCGTGGTCTGGGTCTGTTTCAGCAGTATTCTCAGGCTTTCCTTGCCTGTTTGGGACAGCACAGTAGTTGAGAGGAGTCTTGCTCAGGTGCTGAGATTCTTGCCAGCCTTTTATTGCAGTTTGTGAGAGTGAGCGCTTACGACCTTCATATTTGCAAGGAGTTATTAGGGGTTTAGGTTTTTAACCCCTGCTCTCTGCCAAGTCACAAACTCAGCTGGGCATCTGAAAATGATTTCACTCAGTAAGTCCTGAAAGAAATCAATGTTTGAAATGGGAATTGAGGCAAGCAGTTCAGCTTAGCAGAAAGAACAGAATGTGCTGTCTGTCTGTACCCTCCTTGTCGTCTATATTAATTTTTCTGGACTGTAAAAAGTTTTGTGTCTCTTGAGGCTGAGTGTATGATGCAAAAAGGATGCAATTTTCCTAAGCAGTGTCTGGTTTTTCACATGACTTAATCATTAAACTTGATGTTGCTGCTGTTGCTGTACAAGTGCATTTTCTTAATGTGTGCTTCTTACTGGCAGCTTCTTATCAAGGTTGGGGTCCAATTCCAATTAAGTCTTGTGATGTGAAACCCACTTATCTCCAGAGTTAGTGCATTCTTTTTTAAGTAGGGCTGCTGTGTCAGCACTTAATGCAGTAGGCTGAATATCTTATTTTTGGTCCTCTTGTAGGGCCACTTAAAAATCATGAACTGCAGACAGCATGTGGGGTAATTGTGAATAATTAAGCTTTTCTTAGACTCCTAAAAAAAAGTCTTAATTTCTTACCAAGATTTCAGTACTATTCCTAACAATTCTTTTTATTTGTAGGAGCTTTTGATGGAAGGCCAGCAGATTACATGTTTATGCTCCTGTTTAACTGGATCTGCATTGTTGTATCCTTTTGCTCATCACCAAACTCTCACAATATTTTGATTCTTCTGTTTCTGCCTGAAATATGTTCAAAGACTAGATTTTAGCAACTAACAATTTTAAAATGCAGCAGATGTGCACAGGTGAACTGTTAATTTTCCTGGAAATACAGTCAGTGGCTTACAGGGAGAACACCAATAAACGTGCTAGCACAAGGGACTAGAGTTTTGCTTATGTGAAGCTCAGCTTGTGCTGTGTGAGCTTCTGTGGAGTTTCCTAGATTACTTCACTTAATCTCTTCTATGGATTGCTGCTTGTGCTTAGAGTGAATTTAGTGTGGTTAAGATGCCATTTTGTTTGCTCTCTGCCATTCTTGGAGATGGAAATTCTGGGATATCTCATAGAGAGGTTTTCTGCCTGCTGAGTTTAAGTCAGATGAGTCTATGAAAGCAGTATTATGATATCTGCACGGATATCCTGAAGAAGCCAGGTTTTTTGCTTTGGCAATGTTGGGAAACAGTTTTTCCATTATCTATGGTGTTCTACATGAATGTTCTTCAGATGTTGGATGCAAAACTAGGAGAAGCTGGTGACAAACCATATCAGATCAGAGGGATCTTAAGATGCTGGAGAAATGCGCTGGCCAAAAATCTTATGACACTCAGCAAAGCAAAGTGCAGAAACCTGCCCCTGAGGAAGATCAGCCTCAGGCACCAGGACAGGCTGGGGTCTGACTATTTGCAAAGCACCTTGGCAGAAATGGTCTTGGGGCCCTTTCAGAAACCAAGTTGTCCATAAGTCAGCACTGTACCTATGTGGCAAAAGTGGCCAGCACTCTCCTCGCTCTCTTGGGGTGCATTAGGCAGAACATTGCCAGCAGATTGAGGGAGGTGATTACTTCTCTCTGCTCAGCCCTTCTGAGAAATAGGGGTTGGGCTGCATCCAGGTTCAGGGTACCAGGTACAAGAAACATGGACATACAGGAGTAAGTCCAGTGAAGGGTCATGAAGATGGTTAAAGGGTTGGAGCATCTGTCACATGAGGAGAGGCTGATAGAGCTGGGATTTCGCAGCATGAAAAACGGAAGTGTCTTATCAATGTGGATCAGTAGCTGAGAAGGGAGGGAGTAAAGCAAATTGAGACTTCTTCCTTATCACGCCACTAAGCATCACTAAGAGAACAGAAATTAAATGAAGCACAGAACATTCAGTTTAAACGTAAGAAATTTGGCCTTTTTAATGGCCAAATGCTGACACAGGTTGCCAGGAGAGGTTGTCCTCCATCCTTGGAGATGAGTTCAGCCTGTGCTGTTGCTACCTCCTTGTAGCAATTTGCAGTGGTACAGCATGTGGGAAACAGAGAGTGGTGACATCAGCATGAGGTAGATACAGCCAAGAAAGCTGGTGTAAATGCCATCACCCTTAACAGTCACATTCCATTTTATGGTGGGATTTGCTATCCTTCCTAGCCTTTTAAGCCACAGCAATAACTAGAAAAGCAGTGTGATTTACTTTTGTTGAGAAAACCATCAGCTTGATTGTAGTTGCAGGTTGTTGGCTATGAGCTATTAGGTGGCTCTGATTGTGATTCGGCTTTCAAACTGGTGGTTTAAAAAATTCCAGTTGCTTCTTCCCTCTATGATGTAAGCAGCAACTGGGATGCATGATCTGGAAAAATGCTTGGTGGCAGTCATGAACTGTTAAAAGCATTCTGATCACAGCAGAATTCTTCAGCAGTTGTTTCTAGTCAACAGTTACTATAGCAAGTACATCATTCAGGTTCCAAAGTAGAGCAGTATTAAAAGCCTGCATTGATGCCCTTCAAGAAATTAATTTCTGTGAATCAGTGACAGTCTGTTGGTACTTTTTTTTTTTTTTGTGATCTGCTGTTTCTTTAGAAAACCAGCATTTTAGTCTTAAAAAACTAATAGAAGAATCCAGCTGTTAAACTTGTACCATGCTTTTATGCAAGGACTAGTTATTTTGTTATAGAGGGAAGACCAGAGCTTCTGCCAGCCCTTGGGGTAATGCCTTCAGGTGGTAGCTTGAAAGTCTACTGAAAAGCAGTTATTGAAACCAAGTGTTTTAGGTCTCTAGATCACTTGAAGTTTTTCATTTTCCCGTGGTTAACTTAATTCTACCCAGGAACATTGCTTTAATTTTAAACACAAAGGCCTTTGCAGGTGTATTTGGGGTGTGTGTAGCTTCTTTTTATTGTCCCAGTCTGTCAGGTTCTGCTGCATTTTCCTTAATGGGTCAATGACAGATAACTGGCTTGGCAATGGATATGCAGGTAAGTGCAGAGCAATTTCTTAGATAATAAACTTGTGGAACTTTCTGGCTGTTTAATGATTTTTTTGAGAGTACTATCAGCGTAACTGCTCAACATAGTTAACCTAGGCTTATTTAGTTTGTGCCAAAAAGGACTGCTGTGTGTTGGTTTTCCAGTTTGGGTTAGCCTGGGCTAACAAGCCTGGATCTGACTTTGTCACTTGTAACCTAGTTAGGGTGTCAAGGAATGAAAACTGACTCTTTGTGCAGTCAGGAAGTGTCCAGCCTTTTACTAAAATGGACACAAGGTGTCACCTGTGTACTGTTTCTTCTGACTAATGTGGTTCTGCAGTCTTTATCTAAAAACAATTCTTGGGTTCATTAGTCTTCTCAAGTTACTTGCCAGCAGAAGATATTTTTTGTGAAAAATGTAGCTTCACGTTCAGATCAGAACTGTAGAGTGGAAAAGTTCTCAGAAGGATGGTTAAAATAGTGGTCTAAAGAACCAGTTTCAATGAGGTAGTTCTTATCTCCCCCAGATATTACAGAGTGAAATAGGAGAATGTGTTTTGGATACAGCAGAATACAAGATAACTGCACGTCATCAGCCTGCCTCTGCTCTTCTCTCCTTGTCTCATTCTGTCCCTATCACCCAAAGCATGTACCAATATCTCAGATATTCTGTACAATATTATCTAGGCATTTAGTATATCACTTATCAGGCTCCCCTGGTAGACAAAGAGAGTGATCATGCATCTGCAGTCAGGACCGAGTCCTGTTAAGGGCTGCCCATAATTTTGCATTTAGAGTTCTTTTTTGCCATGAAGATGTCACAGCATTCTTCAAAAGTAGGTTGAAGTCACTTATCTATTGTGTGAATTTTGAGACTGTTGAATAGCATAGGTCTGAGTGTGTTTGGGTTAGCGCCCTGGGTTGTGAATGGAAATGACTGTGGCACAAGCATGTTGCTCAGATCTGCTGTAGGTGTGCTTACCAACCAAACTGGGAGCAGAGGAGTTTGTCACAGCTGCTCTTTCACTTGGTGCAAGTTGGAGCCTTTTGCTTGCAGAAGAGTATAACCAAATAGATGCTGCTGCTGCTTACCTTTCTTAGTAGATTTTTAAGCAGATCCATGCTACAAGATGGCAAATATTCTGGGACATTCTTTAAAGATTTTGCTGATGTATCTTGCTTACAAGCCATTTTTGAAACTTGCAGCTCCTGCTGCCTGTTGGAGTTTGTCTGTGAAAGTGCTGGTAACGTTTTGCCTTTTTTTTAACATTGCAGTTGCTGATGATTCCACTCATCATGTCAGTACTTTATGTGTGGGCCCAGCTGAACAGAGACATGATTGTGTCATTTTGGTTTGGAACAAGATTTAAGGTATGTCACACAGGATATGTGAAAGATTTCTGCTCAGAAGATTCATGTGAAGGGTTGAGAGGTGAAGTATAAGTAATAGTGTCCTATTAAATGTCCCATGCTTTCACTTAGCTATGTACTCCTTGAGATGCAGCAAAGACAGATTTTTTTAATAGTCTTCTATAGTGTCACACAGTGTGGCTTTACTGGAAAGATGTTCTTGGCAGCTGAGATCCATTGGTCTGAAAAGAGGAGAAAATTCCTGATAGATTGACATTTTAAAAAGCTGAATGTAGTGACCCCACAGTGGCAAAATATTGATATTTTAAATCATGATTTCTTGTGCAGCTTCATCTGTTTCTGCCTGGTCTTGTAGTGAAAACTGTTGATCATTGTTTCCAGACCTTTTCAAAATCAGGAATACTAGGACTTTGAGATGTAAGCTTACTGTAGAGCAGAGTGTAAAAGATACGTTTATTTATAATGCTTAAATGAGTGTGCTTTGTCTAAAAATGTTAGCAATCACTCAGTTTGGGGTATTCTACCTTGGTGGGTAGAATCTGCTTAAGTTAATTTGTGTAGTGCCTAAAACACTGAGATTATAATCGTGCTTATTAATGCAGTCACAAGTTGAGCAGGTTTATATTCTGAACTTGCACTTACAACTTCTGTCTCCACTGCATTCTTTTTCAGGCCTGTTACCTTCCATGGGTTATTCTGGGTTTCAACTACATCATTGGTGGATCGTATGTATTTACTTACATGGCAAATTTGAAGTTATAAATGCTTTTACAGCCATCAGACTTAGCACTGAATTCAGAAGCAATAGTAAAATAAGATGCTTAAAGCTGTATAATCTGACTGATAATGTTCAGTGTCACAGGGTGGTCACTTAAGATAAAAGTGAGGAGATGTGCATGCAAGGACTAGAGAACGGAGATGAGGGGAAGGTAGTAAGAATTCAGTTTCTTTTCTGGTGATCTATGTATTAGGCCTTTCCCTTACTAAAAGAATATGGCACAGTAAAGAAAGGTGTCATCTTAGTTCTTATTACTGATGTTAGAAACAAATTTAGCTTGATAGTGGTTTTACTTCTTACCCTCTCAGCCTCGCCCAAAATGAATGTTTTTGAGCTTGTGAAACAAGGAAAACTGTCAGCAGGAAGTCCACAGAGTGCCACATTAGCACTTGCTCAATTTGTTGGTCTGTTCTGGGTTTCTCTGACTAGACTCCATGATGCAGAGATTCCTTCTGCACGTGGTCTTTCTTATTGGTGCCTTGCATTGGTTGGGGCCTCTTGGTGCCGCTGTAACACAGTCAGTGACCATAACAGTTATGTGGTTGATTTATGAAAGGAGGAGCTAGTATAGCAAACCCAAATTCCCTCTTCTGGCTGTGCCTCCTACTGACTCATCTGTCACTTGAGAGCTGTGTGCTGTTAGATACCTGCTGTTTCTATGCATGACAGAAGATAGTTAAGAGGCTCCATTCAGCAGTAGTTTTTGCAAAACTGGGAACAAAACAGCTGAGTACAGCAGGAGCCAGGTTGTCCAGTGAAAACAGCAGTAACTTCTCAAGCTTCACAAACTGTTATTTTAGACCCTAATAGCTGTACGGTCCAATTCCCTGATGTAAACAAATATTTAATTGCATTTTCAGTCCAGACTGTAGAGAAGGCTTGGAAGGGAATGTGGAACAGCCTGTTGATGTGTTGGCACTGAAGGTTGTCCCCTTTTGAAGAAGTGGCTGCAAGATGCTGAGGGAAAGGAACTTTTTTGTGGTTCACAATCCTGTCAGTGCTGATGGCAGGTGAACAGTAGTAGCTGGTAGAAGATGATAATTTGTTTATTTTCAGAGAAGACAGAATGCGAACCAGTTCTTTTTCTTTCGCCTTACAGAGTCATCAATGAGCTAATAGGAAATCTGGTTGGACATCTGTATTTCTTCTTGATGTTTAAATATCCAATGGATTTGGGAGGAAGGAATTTTCTGTCCACACCTCAGTTCCTGTAAGCTGGCTTTTTATCCTTTAGCTTACTGTTTCTTTGGTCCAGTTTTCTGTGTTGTTCCTCAGACATATATTTGCTGGAATTATGAAATGTCAAATACTTTGCTAAATCAACCTGCTTCAGACTCTCGTATTTACCATTCTGCTGATCTATCAGAAATGTTGAGTTTCTTCTAAGTGGCCTGTGTGAGGGTCCTTTGTTACCCCTATGGGTGGCTTCTGTCCTTTGCCCACTCTTAGGAGAGCTGTGATAATCAATTGAGCTGTAGTAAAGAGAACTTGTAACAATTATCACCAAAAAAAAGAGAACTGTTTTTTCCTGTAAATGATCTTTTTGTCTGTATTTCCATGTATTATTACAGTAGCTACCAGTTCAACAACCTGTAGCAGTAATAGGAGTCAGTTGAATACTTGTTGAAGACTACAGTGCATATTCTGCTTTGCAGTCTTGTGCCAATCACCTTGATTGAGACCGCAGGTTGTGGTTTCTGAAAAGCTTTTACTTGTGATCTGTTCATTGTTTTGACACTGAAATACAGTGATTAGCAGCCAAAGTTCATAGCTTCAGTTTCCCTTCTCATCATTTTAGCAACTCAGTTAACCCTTTTTGTAGCATGTGTTAATTAGAAGATGCAGAGCTGAGTTACAGTAACATTGCCTGTGCAAGTTTTAATCAGCAAGGAAGAAGCTTTATATTCTGCCTTTGTGTTTGCAAGCCCTGATGCTAAACTTTCCTATAAAGATTAGAAGAGAATGTTTTTTACAAGTGCCTTTCAATATCATAATGTCTCTGAAACTGCCATCAGTCTTGTGATTATGTGCAATTCTCTTGATTCTGTGTTTTTAATTTATATTTGAGAATGAGGGACAGAAGTGCAGCAAACCATTTTCACAAAGAGATAAATTCTGCCTTTGCACTGTAATGTTTTGTTTAAAAAAATACATTGTGATGACTACAGATACTGTTGATACAGTAAGAACTTTTTTCTACACAGGATTGTTTTTCCTGCAGAAAGGAATGTGGATTTTATATCTGAGTCTCAGATTTTAGTGGTCAAATTCAACAAGTGTTTGCAGAAGCTCATTGTAGCTGTTGTAGAGCTGAAATGACTCTGCATGGGTGGCATCTCCGGGAAAATGCTAAAGCTGTAGTTTGGATGACTGTTTAGGTGGTAGTTTAAGTTGGATGGTAAAATCTTACTGGTCTTATTTGCTCTGCCCTGGTCATCTGAGCTTTGATTTCAGACAAGTTAGATACTTGAGCCTGTTTCCATTAGTCTCTTTTATCCTCAGTAATGTTTACTTGGAGAGCAGTGAGATGGTTAGATGCTGTGATCACAGGAGTTCTGCAACTACTGAAGAGAGAGATATACTCAGAAGTTATTTGGATGTTTTTGTTATTTCCTCTGAATATAAGTGACATAGCTTAGGGGACTTAAGTCTGTACCACATCATTTGAGCCTCTTTTTATAGAGTGGCTTTTTCTCCTTTGTTTGGGTTATTGTATCTAACCATATCTCAGAGATGGAAGCTCTCCAGCATTGCTGTTTCTTAGTGTGCTTAGCTTTGGAAGGAATTCCGAAATACTGCTGTGAAAGGCCACTTGTTTTGCAGAGTTTGACAGCTAAAGGTAGCACATAAAAATTTTGTCTGGTGTTTACTCCCAAGGTACAGCTGTTTCTCAAACTTTTCCTCTCTTCTGGCTTCTCCTAGGTACCGCTGGCTGCCAAATAGGAGAGGAGGAGTGTCAGGGTTTGGTATTCCACCTGCTAGCATGAGAAGAGCTGCAGAAGATCAGCAGGGTGGTGGAAGACACAACTGGGGACAAGGTTTCCGGCTAGGTGACCAATGAAGAACTCCTGCCCTTGGAAAACAGCAACTTTGGTTTTAATTTGGCTTAGGACCGACCCTTCCCAGGGCAGAGCATGCTTAAGAACTGAACACTCTGCTGAATTTAACCGATTAGAAAGAATGTTTCTGGTTCAAGAGAAAATTAAGAACTCCAGAAGGGAAATATGTAGATCTTGCTCCAGATTAGCCAGTAGTGTCCAATTTGATTCTGCCATTTAAAAAGCCTTCTTTACACAGTATTGTCTGTCACAACAGGCATTCATTATGCCCTCTTGTTCCCTGATGTGATGGAACAAGCTAATGGTGTTCTGTCTTGCCTGGTATGTTAAAAGCTTCATTAACCGTGGTAAGGTAAGAATTCAGTGTAAGGCAGATGGATCAAATTAATCCCAGAGACTAGGAAGACAACTTTTTCTGTAGCTGTGCTTTAGTCTCAAGGTCTTTGGAAGCATTAAGTGATCTCTCTCTGCTGCATTCATCAAACAAAGTGCAAAAGTTTCAATTTCCGTTATTACGCTGTGTTTTGTGGAGAGTTTTTTCTTGCCATGCAGCATTTGTCCTACCTGCTACAGCATGGGTTGGGCAAGACTAAAGGTAAGAGGGCTTTTGTTTGAAATGGCAATAACAGATACTCACAGAATTGAAAACTCTGTAAATGGCATGATAGAAGGCTTGCTCTGTTTAAACTGAAATAATACGGCTTTTTTTTTCCCCTGAGATGTGTGAATTCTCTTGGCTTCAAGGTTTTATCTTTTGATTTCAAAATTGAGTAGCACAAATACTACTTAAACTAGAGAATGTAACTTATCATCCTGGTTAATGTAAAGGGTACTGACCGCAGCATTATATTAACTGAATCTTCAACTTCCTCTTAAAAGCTTTAAGACATCAAAGAATCAAAGCTGGAAAGAAACTTTTCCATGGTCAAGATACAATAGAGGAGATTGCTTTGCTACAGAACTTTAATTGTCAAATAAGGTATCATGTTCACTGTTTCTTAGTATCTGTACTTGTTTGGTAAAACTTTTTTTGCAATGGAAAGGGAATGATTCTGTACAGTAGTTTTCCTCATACGGGTTCCTGTGGGCAGAGCACAGGGCAAAGATCTAGGAAGCTGTTACTAGCTTGTTACTGACTCACCACATGGGCTTGAGCAAACTTCTTACTATCTCAATTTTCCCAGCTGTAAGGAGGACTCATGCATGTCTCTTCATTCTTAAAAGGTAACTTCCCTCACTCCCCTAGGTGGGAGCTGCTAGTGAGCAAGGTAGGCTGTAGGTTCACAGTAATGACAACATTTAAGCTAGGAATGCAATTACTGTAAACTTAACTAAGACTTCTATGCTGGAGTATCACAGAATCGTAGAATGTTTTGTGTTGGAAGGGACCTTTGAAGGTTGTCTAGTCTAACGCTCCTGCAATGGACACATACATCTTCAAAAAGATCGGGTTGCTCAGAGCCCTGTCCAGCTTTACCTTGAACATTTCCAGGGATGTGACTTCTGTCACCTGTCTGGGCAACCTGTGCCAATGTTTCACCACCCTCATCGTAAAAGAAATCTGTCCTTATATCTAGTCTAAACTCTAGTTGCTCAGTTTTTGTTTTGTGGTTGGAAGGAGAACATTGTCACTAGTCTCTGGCTAAATTCTCCTGTAGCATTTGTCTGTCTTTCTGCTGGGCAGGTAGTGCACAGAAAGCTGTTCTGCCCCAACTTGGGTATCTCAGGTATCTGTAAGTAGGTAAAGTGAATCTGGGGCAAAACATTTTTATTCCTCCTTTTTCTTCACTAAACCCAGATTCTGAAGGTTTGAAAACTTGTAAATGTTACGTGATGTGAAAGTGGAAAATAAGCAGTCGGACTGAAAGTTCTCAGTTGGCTCGCTTGAAAAAAATGCACGCTCCATTTCTTCACTGCAACTCAGTTTGGCTTGTGGCAAAATGTAGAAAACTGGTAATGGTCATATTGTGTGCTTAGGTTTTACAGGAACCTGGAATTCAAAAATCACCTGCCATTTTTATCTATTCAGTGATGAGTTTTAAAGATGCTTTTGTCTCTTTGTATAGAATGGTAGGTAGAAATGAGGACTGCAGTGTTGTAAATACTAATCTGTCATTGACCAACAGCTGCTGTTTGGCGTTAACTTGAAAAAGTCTGAAAACTGTCTTTTTAGAGGAGTCATGATGCAGCTGGTCTTCTAATCATGTCTCTCCAAAGCATTTGTCTTCATTTTGAGGCAGAACTTTGAAGTGAAGATGTCACTCAGCCAGTACCCTTGCACACTCAGATACAGAAAATCTTTGTACAGAAGGCCAGAAGCAGGACTAGTGTGCTGTTTCAGACCTTGCTTTCTCATACATCCTCCTTCTCTAAATTAAGAGGAAAAGGTTTGCAAGGCAAGTAGACTTCTGATAAGTCTTGATCCATTTTTGAGCTGCGTCAGGTCTATTTACTGCAGTTTGAAAATTCACTTCAGAATTCCATTTTAGGAGCTCGGTTGTTCGTTGCTTCACTTGACCTGAAGCAGTGTTTATCTTTCAGCATACACTTGACAATGGCAGTCTCTCGTTAAATGAGTACCTCCTTTCTTACTTTGTACAGATAACTTCCCTTTTTGTAATCAGTTTTTGTTGGAAAAGTTTTAAATTAAAGTTTTAATCTCTGTTCTTGTCTCTGTTTTGCTAAATCCTGTTTCAGCTTGAGGTGAGCCTTGTCATCTGCATACCTCTGGGGGATGACAGCTGCATTGTTACACCACCTCCTGCTGTTGATAAAACTACTCAAGAAAATGACCTCCTTTTGGGTGGGATCTTGTCTTTGACAGTTTGCAAAATTGTAAAGGTGTTTTCTTAGTTTATCACCATGAGTTTTGACAGTCTGTATCCTTCCTGGGCCATTAACATTTTACAGCTTTTTTTTTTTTTTGGTTACATAGTTGATTATTTATCCTTTATTGTCCTCTAGGAACAAGTATCCTTCTTCTCACATGGGACTTTGTGGGATTGATAGAGATCACTTATTTTTTCCTGGAGTAAGCTTGGTATTCTGCAGTACCTTCTTTCTGTTCCTTCAGATGTGCACAGCTGCCAGCATTACTTATGAAGCTTTTATCTCAACTGATCTGCAGACACATGGGACATCCTCTTAATAACTCTTCTGGTTCTCATTGCTCATCTGACAGCACTTTTGCTGTTTGTTGCCATAGAGGCTCCAAAGGAGGTCATGGACTTGGTACACAAGGCACTGTGTGAGTTTGTTGCACTCGTTGAACTGAAAGTCCTCGTCCATACTGAATGTGACAAGGCAAGGGTGTTCCTTTCAGTCTTGCTCTGGCTGCATAAGGAGTCGGTGGAAGAGCCAGGAATATGAAATCAACACTTCTGAAATGCTTCACCTTTCCTTCCTGTTGCTTTGTCTTGGCAACAGCTCCTCAACACAGTAAGGTGTTGCCAGTGACTTCATGAGAAGCTGGACCTATTGCTGCTTCTGTCATCTAATTGTTTCATTAGGAAACCTGAGAGGCTTCCATTTTCAGAGTAGCATATTGTTTGCAGTGGAACATCAGATCCTTCTGTGTTTATGTGTCACTGTGTACTTTTATCAGGCAAAGAAGGCTTGATGGTTAAGGTAGGGAGCTGGAGATACCACTAACTCCCAGATTTGAGCTTCTGATGTAACAAGTCACCTAACAGCTTTGTAATCCTGTTCTGCATCCATGAAGTGCAGATGATTCATATTCTTGCTTTTCTATGCAAAGTTTAGGTTACTTTGTACTTGCTGTAGTGTGGCAGAGCACCAGTTTTAGTGAAGGTGTTCTTAGCATTGTCATTGCCTGCATTAGTAAATGGCTCTTCTTGGTTTGTGCCTTCCTACGTTCTTACTTTAATGCCATGAATGATAGTAAGAGTGTGATTTGAAATTCAGAATTGAATCTCATTTTATTAAGTTAAATATATGTTTATTAAGCATAAGTGCTCCTGTCTGAAAGGTGATGATGTGCTTTTTTCTAGGATTGAAAGAAATTAAACCACTTCAGCTGCTGGTGTTTTTCAAGCACAGTGTTTTGCTGTTCACAGCAGTGGCATCTCCTCTGACCATCTAGAATGTGATCTAGATAGTGTTTGCAACACTTGAGAGCATAACAGCTGGAGGCAGTGTTTTAAAATCAAAACCATCACAAGTAGTCTTCTTTGCATCTGAGTTTTCACATTTATGTCCTGAATGGATGTTTAAATCTAGTGCATGGACTGGCCATGGTTAAGGACCTTATATAAGGTGGATCCTTGTATTAATGGTTTCAAGTGACTTGTCATTGTGACTGGAGGTGTAAGAATGCTGCCTTTGACAACCCTTGGGATTGCTGAACTGCTTGGTAAATCCATAGTACAGAGCTCAGGTCACCAGGTAAGTGTAGAAAGTTTCTTTGCAGTAATGATTCCTTTTACTGTCATGTTAAGTGTCAGTTAGCTGTAGCTAACTGCAGCAGGCCCCTCAGCCTGTTTTAAAATCAAAACATTCTCACCTATCCCAAACTGGACAGGCTTTTTGTAGTACTGGTTTCATTAGGACTTCCTGTCTTCCTGAAGCACTGTTAGTACTGGGATAACTCCAGCAGGCAGTTGGGTGTGGAGTTCATTCACAGACACAGTGAAGAAGCCTGAGGGGTCTTCCTACCAACCAGTAGGGACAGTGTGCGTCTCCTGTATTGCTACTGCCCTCTTTTTGCATTCCGTAGAGTTCTCCTCCTGTGCATTGCTGTTCCTGTACATAGGAGAGGGTCCAAGATGAGTGCAACCGAAACCGTTTAGCTTGCCTGATGCTTGGACAGCAGTGTGCTCATAGCCCCATGCTGTGGGAAGCAAAAACGCTGACAGAGGAATGCAACTTGGGTTAGATGGTTGTTAGGTGGGATTCTTTTTCTGGAATAAAGCATACTTAAAATCAGTCAGGAAGGGATCTGAAGATGCTGAGGAGTTGTTTTTTTTAATTGGACTTGAGAATGGAAAGAAGAAAATTTATCAAGGACTGTATTAATTGTCTGATGAAAGAGTGTTTTTCAAAGTGCTTTTTTTCCCCAGTATGGGCTTAGAAAATGGCAGTCTCAGGCTGCAAAGGAAAGCAGCTCCTTTCTCTGCTCAGGTGTACTGAACCTTAACTCCATACCAGCTAGAGGAGCAAAATGGGACACTGGTTTGCATTTGTACCCACAACTGTAATCGGTGGATAAACCTTGAGCATGTGCACTGTCTTTTTAAGCGTTTTTTTGTTGACTCGAACTGCCTGCTACAAATTGAATCAGTTGCAAAAAGAAAATGGCAACATGTAGGCCTTGGGCGTTGACCTTGTTTGTTCTAGGGGCTCAAGGGGTTAACTGTAACTGATGCTTCAGTATTTTCACTCAGTAGCTTTCATGTACCGATTAATATTCTTAAAAGCTGATTTAAGGCCTGAATGCTACAAGGTTTGGGGTTTTTTAATTTATAAACAAGTAGGAAAGTTGGTCTTGTTCTGTCTCTGTCTTGTCCTTCTTCCCCAGGGTATGGCAATTTAAGATAAAAATATAATTAACGTTGAAAAACTACAGCAAAGAAGTTTAAACATCCTAAAGCTGATGGCATCAAGAGCTGTTGCACATTAGCACAAGAGAAGAAGGACGTTCTCAGCTCTAGAGCATTGTACTTGTGCCCACTGACAGTGTTCTGCAGAGGCAGGGAAGACATAGCAGGAATCATCAGATGCACCTGCAAAATGTAAGTCCTGGTCAATTTAGAAAGCCTGAGCAGGCTGCAGCAGGGACCCCTCATGCATTGCCTGCTGTGACAGCCAGCAAAGAGCTCCAAACCATTTCCAGAAGTTTGAGTCTTGTGTCATGTGCCTGGTAGCAGTACTGGATTTACAGCATTTTTTAATCTTTTCTTGCCTCTTCCATTGACTGTCATGCAGGCACGAAATTACCAATCTCTCTCCCTTTTTTTTCCCCCTTACTTCCCCAAAGGTAATAACCAGTGTACAATACCTCTTCCCTTGCTTATAGCTCTCTCTGTTTTCCAGGTTTGAATTTAACTAAAGTAATTGCCTTCAAATGCTGCTGCTACTTCAGAAGAAGAGATTTTGTGCTTTTGGTTGTCTCATTTCTTTTTTCCTAGCTGCATTAACGGTCTAATGATTTGTCCAAACTTTCTCTTTGTTTCTGATCCTTGGAGCCAGGCGGCGAACATGCACAGGCTATTGGGAGCAGATGTTGAGTGTGAAGGGCTGTGGCAGTGGCAGGTAGCTGCAGACACTGCGCTTCCTAAGCACAGGGAAAGCTATCCTTAGCCAACTGGTGAGCTCTGTTTGCTTCTTACCTGGGCTGTCTAGCACTGGGAGGTCCCCCCATGCTGTGGAGTCCTGGAGCAGACCAACGGCTTTCACAACAGATGGATTTTTGGGAGTTCACAGAGTGACCTGCTCAGAAACAGCTTTTCTCATGCCTAAGGGGATTTTTGCCTTTCTCTTGCATCCATCGCTCTGTCCTTTTTCAAAGAATGAATTCTTCTGTGTAATGTATTTTTTAAGAAAAGAGGAAAAAGCAACTGATACAAGTTGATGCTATTTAACCTTTCTGGACAAGGTGATAGGAGCATTGAAGGATAAAAATCCTCTATTAGAAGTGTTCATGGTGTGGTAGTACTGCACTTGAAGGTCTAGTAAATCTCCAAGAACTGTATCAGTCTAATGCCTTGAAAGCAGATAACAATAGGCCCTACAGCTGCATTACTCGGTTGAGTAGCTAAGTGGATAGGGGGATGTTTTAGCTGGCTGCAGTCCCTGTGCTGAAGGATCTCAGATAGCTCTGTTAGCTGCTCTTAGAGCACAGCTCACCAGGACCGAATAATTGCTGTATAATTTAATGCCAATACAAACAGCATAAGCTAATGCATTTGCTCCCCTAAAGAAACGATTTGTCCTCTAAATCTGTTCCTGCCAGTTCCTCAAAGTCATCCTACAGCTTTCCATGTCCCCTCATGCATCTTAAATGAGATCAGTAACTTCCTAGACTGGCTCTAGTGGAGCAGCTCTCTGAAGCTGAAAGCAATGCAATCCTAAGGAAATCCTGCTGAGTAAGGGTAGTTTCTGTTAATGTGTAATCAAGTCATGATAAGACCAGCTAATAAAGATAAGGTTCTCAACAAGTGGCACGGGACAATGAGCAGGAAAATAGAGTATAGAAAACTCTGTGATTAATCGTGACCCCTGGCTGCATTGTTCAGAGATTAAAAAAACCACCCAGGAGAAGATGTGTGAGCATGTTACTGAAGGGGAGGAATCTAGGGAAAAGAGTAGCAGGCAGAGGCTCTGTGACTGTGAAGACAGCACCTTGACTCTGGGGAAGGCTCTTAAGAATAGGTCAGTCTTGGTGCCTCCATAGCTGAAAGGCCAGAGGGAATACAGTCCCACTTGTATAGTTGATTTGTATTTTTAATGTGCAGAGATGGGCTTGCTCTTGCTTGTTCTGTGAGGGCTTTGGTGAAACTGAGGGGCTGGGCACTGGATGAACCCTGGATGGGCCTATTGGGAGGGCTGAAGCAGCAGGACAGGGCTGTGCATCCTTCGCCAGCAAAACAAGGGACAGGACAGGACAGTACAGACATCTGCTTTGTGTGATCTTTCACTAGGTGCTGTTACCACTGCCAGGATCGCTCACACTGGGAAGTGTCCCTGCCTATGGCGGGGGATTGGACCCAGATGATCTTTGAGGTCTCTTCCAACCTAAACCATTCTATAAGTTTTACACTGGCTATGTACCTCACGATATTGCTGCTACTCCGTTGACCCAGCATGTAAATTAATCTGTGAGCTGAATCACTAGCCTGTAAAGTTTGATCTTTTTGCTTTCAGAGGAACATCTTAAAATCACAAGCTGTGTTTCAGTAAATGCTAAAAGGAAAGATTACTTGGCCATAGAGGTTCCTTGGTGGGCAGGGAGCAATCATAAACTGTGTAGCTGCAATTCTTTGGACTTGCATTTATTTCTGAGTAGGCCACTATGTGTCAGGCTTCAGCTTTGCTACCTGTTTGCCAGGAAACAGCCTCCAGCTGGTACTGCAGCACCAGTGTAGAGCTGGTGAGCACGGGTGAGAAGGAACATGGAAGAAAGGAGCGTATCTGTGCCCTGGATTTGCAAGCCCTCTTTCTGAGTAGCAGCTGCCACAGATAGGATGTGGGCATAATTTATTTGGTTTCTTTTACCCACCCTGTACATTTGTCTTGTGACTGGAACAGTGATGGTTTTAAGAAGCTGGTAGTTTGGGTCAGATTTGAAGCATTGATCTAGTGTTGAACAAGCATAAGTGTCAATTAAGAAATTGCTCTCTGCACATGATAATTCAGGAAGTACATCATTCCAGAGAAGTGCTGATCTTTCCTGTCTGTGAGTTTGTTTCTTGGCTTAGCTACTGATGGCTGTGGTTCAGGAATAGCAAATTAAAATCAGTTATGCAAGGCATGGGAAGCGAGGCTGTTCCAGCTTGCATCAAGGAGGGGATGATAAAAGCCTGATAAGCTCCGAGTAGCTCATATATTTAGTCTTATGTTTATGACATTAAAAATAAGCAGAAAAAGAGGAAAATACTATTGAAGCTGTGAAGATGAATTAAGAACTTCAGTGTGCAGGATTCTGAGGAGACATTGGTTTTGGCTCTGCCATCAAGAGGTTTGGGATAAGGCTTGCTGAGTCTGTTAGCAATAGACCACTAGAAGTTTTTCTTGTGAAGATTGCTGCATGTCTGTGCCCTTCAGTTCTTTTGCAGCTGTCTAGGTAAATCAGCAGCTTCTGCCAAAAAGTGGGGATTAGGCAGAGATCTAGGAGTTACAACTCTGGCAGGCTGAAGCTGCAGATGGCCACAAACAGTGGCTCTGGGAGAGGTGGGAATTGCTCTTTTTCAGAAGAGGTGTCAACACTATGGTGAAAATTTAAACACGGTGTGATTTTTGCCTGTTGAAGGTCAGTGCAGCAGCATCTGCAGCCATCCTGAATTGGTGGATGGTGCTTTTACTGAGTGAAACCATTTCTCTGATGACAGGGGCCACCTGGAAGTTATTTGTGAGCAGAAGAGGAAAGCTTCAGCAACCAGTATGACTTCAGTTCTCAAGTCACTTGTAAGGAGGGGAGTGGGTGAAATTCTTCTAAAAGACTAAGAGGGGTGTAAGAGATTCAAGAAACAATTCAACCCCCCGAAAAGCCAAATACATCATGAGTAAACCTGCTCTGCGGCATGACTCATTGCTGCCCAGCCAAGGACAATGCACTGAAGGCATCCTTCAGTGCCACCATCCCACTGCCTGCTTGCTCAGGGAGAGAAGCACTTCATCTTCGTTTAGATGCTGAAATGCCCTTGAAAGCAAAATCCCCTGAGAGGAGGTGGTTTGGAGATAAGTTTGTGGTTGGCAAAACACTGCTTGTGCTGCAGGGCTGTAATGTGCCCCGGTGATGGTAGCCAGCTCTCTAGGATGGTGCTTAATGCAATTACACTGCCGCACTTTGTGGCCAGCACCAATGCTTGGGCCAGTGTCCTTCCCTTGGCATAGAACTGCTGTCTGTGAGTGCAGTAGGAGAGGTGCTGCCCAGGCTCAGGCATAGGCCAAGAATGGAGAAAACAAACCTCAGTGGCCTCCTGTGATTCAGACAGACAAAACTCCCATGCTGGAGGACAAAACTGCTCTCTTTGGATAAGCGCTTATCGTTCTTGAAGCTGGCACAGCAGAGCAGAGCAGCCCATGCTTCAAAAAGCAAAGTAATTAATTCTCCTTGCTCCCAGCTGCAGCAGTCTCCGTTGTGCAATGCTGCACCACAACGAGGCACGGAGAAACTTTCTTTCCAATCAAAAGAAGCATTTGGTGTTGTTTTCTTGCTCTGACACAGCAGGGTTGGTCTTCCTTTTAACATTACCCAAGACAATGTCTGCCTTGCCTTTTGTGTGACCTTCAGTGTGTGGATTCATGTTAAAATTTCCATCCTCCCACATTCGAATGCTGGCACTTAAAAAAGAAGATTAAAATTCCTTTTGTTTAAATCCCTAATAGTGAGCCCTAGAGCATGCAGCCCTGCAGAGGTGGTGATAGAGTTTGGCTTGTGCTCCTGGCTCTGGGTGTTCACCTGGGCTCTGTCAGCAATCCAGAGAGTGGGTAGTATTCACCCGTCTCCCACCCTGACCTGGGTGATTTCTGCCTCCTGTTTGCTTAGCTATAGAATCACAGAATCAACCAAGTTGGAAGAGACTATCCAGTCCAACCTATCACCCAGCTCTGTCCAGTCAACTAGACCATGGCACTAAGTGCCTCATCAAGGCTTTGCTTGAACACCTTCAGAGATGGTGACTCCACCACCTCCCTGGGCAGCCCATTTCAATGCCAATCACTCTCTCTGGCAACAACTTCCTCCTAACATCCAGTCTATACCTCCCCCAGCACAACTGGAGACTGTGTCCCCTTGTTCTGTTGCTGGTTGCCTGAGAGAAGAAACCAACTCCACTTGGCTACAGCCTCCCTTCAGGTAGATGTAGACAGCAATGAGCTCTGCCCTGAGCCTCCTCCAGGCTAAACAATCCCAGCTCTCTCAGCCTCTCCTCACAGGGCTGTGTTCCAGGCCTCTCACCAGCTTTGTTGCCCTTCTCTGGACACGTTCCAGTATCTCAACACCTCTCTTGAATTGAGGAGCTCAGAACTGGACGCAGTACTCAAGATGTGGCCTGACCAGTGTTGAGTACAGGGGAAGAATAACGTCGGTGGCACTATGTTTGTAGCCTGATGGTAGCTGAATTTGGGCTGGAGAAAAAGATTTGGAGCTGTGCTTCCCAGTTTGAGGTATGTCTGCTCTTTATAATGGGGCAAATGATGCCAAATCCACTGGCATCCTATTTCTTCACAGTTGCTCCGGGTATGTCCCCCTTGCTTAGCATGTGCAGTGACAGTATTTCTATATGTGTCACAAATAGTAATGACAAACATCAGTTGATCACATTTGGTGCTGATGTAAAGTCCTCTTTGCAGGGAGCTTCCATGGCTTTCCAGGTGCAGGTCCCCTTCTCAGTCTCCTCCTATTACCTGGAGGTTGTTTTGTGAGACACCATGGAGGAACATGGCACTTCAACAGCAGCTGATAGGGCTTGGTGATTGAAGCTTTGGCCAACCCCACTGAAGGTAAATGTTCAAAAGTGCCCTGGGAGAACTTGGAGGCAGCACATCATCAGTGAGCAGCCTGAATTTCTGTGAAACCCTGGCTACGTTGAACAGGTAGGTGCTGGGGATGATCCCTTCATGGAGAGCTTTAAGAGTTGAGTGTTAAGATATGATGTTGCTGTTTAACATGTGTCTTGGGAGTGCATCAAGGCAGGAAGCAAAGTATTTTTACTGAAGAACTACATCATCATTCACCAGCTGGTGGCCCCAGTACTGAGATGAGAGGGGCAGCTGGGCTTGGAGGATGACAAAAAAAGCAAAGTCTGTTGGTTTTAAACATTCAGGTACAGACTTATGTTAAATGATACCACATAGCAAAACACCTTTAGGTATCAGTGACTTCATGAGCAGTGAAGAGAGACCACAAAGGCTGAAAGACTCCATTGCTCTCAAGCTGGGGGAATAGCTATGCTCTTAAGTGGGATTTAATCACATGTGTTGATGTGTTATAAAGCATCCCAGGACATACCAGGAGCTCTTGCTTTAAAGGAAGGAGAAATGTCCTCTCCATGAGAACAGAACAGCTGCAGTTGTGGCCAGAATTGCTAACCAGGCTGGGAGGAGCAGCTGGTATTTTCTGTGGGACTCCCCAAAACAAAATTCCCTGAAAATGGGAGGCTGGAAAGTTGATTAGGGAGAGACATAAAGGTGGAGGCAATTAAATCAGGTACATAAAAGCTTTGCCCAGATAACTGCACTGAGGCAGAGGGGTGTCTCCATGGAATCCTGTGGGATGCAGGTCCCTGAGGCGCCCCAGTCCTGGCTCATTTCTGCCCTTGTATCGGGAAAGGCTTGGAGTGAAAGCATAAGAAAAACAGATGAAATGGCAATGATTTGATACAAATATAAAATGAAGCTTCCTTACTCTAAGTCAAGACAAGGTTAAGCTGAATTCCAGCTCTTGCCTTTAGCACATTTGTTCTGCAGTCTTGTGAATAACTACGTAACATCTCTCAGCTTCTCAAGCCACAAACTTGGGTTAATGCTATTGTTTCTTTATCTCATACACATGTAAACCCAGTGACTTTGTAGACTGAGGTTGCTGCACAGTGTGTGATACATTGCACTGGTGTGATCAAGACTTCTAAAAATGAAAATAGTAAGAGCAAGGACAGGACAAGTTTGTGTACTGAAGAAGCTTCACAGATGTCCCGTTTACTGTGCCCGAGTCAATTTGCTGGCTGTGTGGCTCTCAAAGTATACTCAAATTGTCATATAATTAGAATGACCCTTTTGAAATATCATGTGTGATGGAAATAGGAAAACAATTGGAAACCTCTGCTTTTGCTTACTGCACTCTAGATGTGTGCTGTGTGATTAGGTCTGACAATTACCGGGTCACTTGGCTCTTACCTCCATCCTCGCCAGAGCTTGCAATAATCTGATTGGAACACAGTTCAACTGTGTAACACTTGAGAAGCCCTGCCTAGGGTTTTATGCTGCTTTTCCATTCCTTCACTGCATGTCTCACATTCTCTTGCTCTTCATACATTCACTTTTCCTGCTGTACCATGAATAGCTTCAGAATTACGCTCAAGAGTCATAACTCTGACCAAATGAGTACATCACTCCCTACAATGTTGCTTTGCGTGCCTTTGTAATTAGTTTTTCCCCTTCTGTGAACTAATGTGATTCCAGGATAAGTCTTTTTGCTACCTAACAATATCTGAGGGCCACAAGAGGATGACAGGCAAGGTTTCAGTGATTAGAGTTCTGCTAATGGCAAATAGAGTGCATATTTATTTCATAGCTTAGTTGCTATTTATAGCTTAGTTATGTGTTTCTCTAGATTTTAAGTTCTTAACACATAATTATGTTGTAATCAAAAAGATTTATAATCTAGAACTTCTCCAGTTTGTGATGGTCCAGCATCTCTTCCTGTGAGACTGATCCCTGTAACTGCTGGCCTTCACTCTGCAGCTGCAGCCTCCTTGCACCACTCAGTGGCTGACTTTCAATGCAATACATAAAATGAACTTCCCAAAGCTTAATGTTGGGTATTTATGATCAGAAATGGTGCCACTGCAGTGACTTAGTTGAAAATGAAGTTTGGGTTTTTTAAAAAAAAAAGTAGTAGTGACAAATGAATCATTTAGCCTGCAAGAAGGTTTGTTTGGGAGTTCTACCTCAAAACTTCTCAGTCAGATTAAATCAAGGTTTGAGCAACCAGATCCAGCCAAAGATAGTCCTTCCTGCTGGGTCAGATGGTTATTGAAAGGTCCTTCCTACCCAAACGAATTTTTTTTCACGTGTGTTACTGTGTTAACTGGGTTTCTTCTGATGAGACTCTTTCAAAACACTTAAGTTCAAACACATTGTGAAAGCCCTCAATCAGAACCTGAGGAACAGGGACTGCTGGGCTTGGGGCTCTGCTCCTGAGCCTTTTTCCTTGCTGTGGGGCTTGACAAGGGGCAGGGCCCTGCTCTCAGCCACCCAGGGTGGTGCAAGCACCAGGCTCCTGCACCAGGGAAGCAAGGCTATGCAGGAGGAAACTCGGTGTCAGCAGCCTATTTTCATCCGTGTGCAGTGAAACCCCACGGCCAAAGCTGTCGCTAATGGCTGCAGTGTACAAACAATGTCCTGATTGTGCCTCCCTGCTTGGACTCTCCTAGAAACGCAGTCGCTGCGTCTGTATTAATTAAAAACAAAGCCTGCTTGCAGTGCCCGGTTTGTGAACTCATTCCGGCAGCCACACTGAAGCAATCTTTGTGGGGACCTGGGTTACTTTAAGCAAAAAAACAAACCCAACCAAAAACCAACCCCAAAACTGAAAAGGGGACACCAAAACAGCTTTCTGGCTGAAATCTGGCACCTGGAGGGTTGGTATCACACCAGCACACGCCTGCACAAACCTACCTGGTGCTGCTGCACTGCCAAAGCTGGCAAAGGCCATGCCAGTCTTTTGCAAGCCCGTTTGTTTGCTGTGGGAGAGCTTCAGCTTTATTATCTGTGTGATGACAGACTTCAGGGCCACTGCTATTGTTTTATTTGAATTGCAGAGATCTTAAAGAGACACGGTCCTGGCCGGGAATCCTACCGTGACTGGGGCTGTACAAATGCAGAAAACCCAGGTGGGTCTTGTTCTTCCTAAACCTCCTGCTGAGCTCTCTGGGAGTGCTGCTGGTTAAGCAAAGTAGGTCAGCACTCCAGACAGGCAGAGGTATGCGCACATCAGGCAGGAGATGCAATCTGGAATATTAAGCCACCAAGTAGCTGTTAAAAACTGTGCACAAGGGCAATTAAAACATTAGCATCCTTTTATGTAAGCAAAGCAGACAGAACTGGCAATTAGTTTCACTTACAGCTTTGGAGTCCTGGAGGAGTGTCCTCAGAGGCAGGTTCTGTTTTGGCCACCAGACACTTGGATCCATCGATCTGACAGCCCACGTGGGAGGTAGGGATGTGACTGTGCAGGCATCTGCCTCCACACACGCACAGGAGTAGAATGCACGGTGCCATGTGTGATAGGACGTGTGCATACCTACTGTCAGGCTGCCTCTGGCCCTGGAGGAGATGAGGTTGCTTCTCCACCTCCTGCTGTTAGCATGTGACATGCACTGCCTGATCCAGACACTCTTCTTTGACAAGGGCCTAGATAACTTGCTTCTAAGGAAAGTTGCTGAACACTTGCCCCTGCCCACTGCATCCCTTCCTCAACACAGAAACGCTGTGCTGATACTGTGAGTCGTAGGAGTGCTTTCTTTCCTTCATTCAGGTTGGGACAGCAACCAAAATAAAGACACCCCCCCAAATCCCCATTCCCAGGTGCTCTCTGCCACCGTTGCATATGGAAGAGCCATTTAACACTTGGGAAAGAATCAGTAGTTGACCGGGTTGACCACTTTAATCTGGTTAGCGTTTGCCAATCTGATTATTTCAAAACTAGTTAAAATCTTAATCATGGCTCTAGAGACACTGAGCTCTCGTACACCAAGGAGAGCAGCTGGAAGCTGAGTTTGGGTTTTAAATAGCATAAAAAGAAAGGGGTGGGGAGGGGAAGAGTGAGAAAAAGGTTACCAAAACGTTTAGCCTTTGTTTTATTGAGTTACAACAACTGAGCAACAAGTTAGAAAAGTTGGATTTATTCAAATGCCCTAGCATCCTATTTGTGCAGCGTACTGAAAGGTGGGCAAGCATTCCCAACCCAGCTCAGCAGAGGAACACACCGGACAGCTCTTGCACCCACTCTCACTCTCCCTCCTCCTCCTCCTCCTCACATGTGCATGGACAGACACCTCCCTCAAGTCCAAATTAGCAGTATTTTTAAAAGAAAGTGCGCTCGGTAACCTAGGATTGATCTACAAGTTTAGTGGCAAGGGTTAATCAGAAATTCGTTGTGCGCTACAACTTCTAAAGCTGAAGGGCAGCCTGTTGGCTATGGTGTCCGTTGTTGTATCAGCTGAAGAAACACAAACTAGTTCAGATAATGAAGCATCCTAATTTCTGTGCTCCAACCTCTCTGGGGGTTGTACTGCATGTTTAAACAAAAAGTGCTAAACCAAAACAAAGGCATTCTAGCCAGATCTTCAGGAACCCACACCTGAGGTTGGCTCGTGAAAAATGAAGTACAGGAGCTGGAGAAGACTTGCCTTGCAAGAGCACAAAAGAAAAAAAAAAAGGCAGTAGCAGGTGGCCATAAAACAAAGTCAAAATGAGGAAAAAAAAACCCCAAACCCCAACCACTCCAGAACAACCCTCCCCAACCCCGCAACGCGTTTAAGTGGGCTGAAATGTAAACCGAGGTGGGGATCTGGGCTCAGATGTTGATCTGCACTAAGACTCCAAAGACTGCAAATCTGTCTTAAAATGCTTTAGAAAATACAAAACCAAAATCAAATCTCCTCTCCCTCCCTCACAAAAGAAACCTCCCTCCCCCAAGCTACCCCCCCTCAAATTTTGCAGTGGCATTCTATGCAAGAGTAACTTGCATGTAGTAAAAAGTTAACAAAATTTCCATGTTGTACAAATCTGTTCCAGTAGAGGAAGAGGCTGGGCAGGAAAGTGGGTGGGAGAGAAGCTAAGGAGAAACCTATGTACAAGGACCCTTTTCTCTTTCTTTTCTTTTTTTGACGCAGTAGTAGGACTTTGGCACTGTAAATGATCCCATGATGATGCTCCACGAGAGTATTTCTCACTGTGCCTCTGAAGCGCGGTTTGAGACTTGGGAGTCACAGCACACCATCTCATCCCAGACAGGAGAACAACTTTTCTTCTATTTTCAGACAGCATTTCCTCTTCAACATGAGGACAGTGCAGCTGAGGAGTATCCCTGCAAAATGATAAAAGCAGTATGTTATTTCTGAAGGCATGATGAAGGCAAGCAGTGCGAGCACCCACTCTGGCTGGAGCTGCATGCAGCAGCATAAGGCAGCTTTCTTGCACCAGCCTCCTCACCCATCCAGTGGCAGTGCTTACCACAGCCTGGGCTGACCCATTATTTCACACTCTTTATGAATGTTGTTACCAGGTCTGTTATTTCCTACAGAAGTAGTGAGCTTTGTCTGGCATCTGCAAGGCAGAAAGCAATGTGATTTGAGTCTGATAAAAAGGCACTCCAGCATCAAAGGCAGAAGTCCTCCCCTTGTGGTCTCCACCATCCTTGTGACCTGCTCCTCCTACCTCGCTGGAGGTACATTAGGGTTTGCATCTATCTCTGCAGCCTTTTGTTGTGTTACAGCTTGGGCCTCCAGTGCACCTCATGGGTTTCAGGTGAAATGGCAGATTATGGGTACTTCAGCCTCCTTGGAAAAGCTTTAGGGTGATCATCGGCCTACAGAAACACTGGTCAGTTCCACACTGACTTCATGATGATGCCTTGAAGCTCAACACTACTAACAGGAAGAAAGTTTACAGCAGAGAAGATGATTATAGGGGGGAAAAAGTATGCTTTCGAGAAAAAAAAACAAAATATGTGGGCTAAGGAAGTACTGATTTTGGGGAAAACCCCACAGGGAGACCATGCTGTGAGGAAAGCCAGTGATAGCTGCTAATCAGTCTGCCTGCGCTGGTCCTGTTCTTGTGTCTGAGCTGCAAATTCCTGTATTTAATTTAGGATCAGTTTTTGTTTGTCAGGCTTGTGCAAATGGGGCAACAGACCTAATTTTGACCTATGCTGTTAGAAGGCAGGAATATATTGATGGAAAGGGAGCCAGAACATTCTCTTGATAAAGCAATTGGGCTTCCTAACAAGAGGGATATGAGGCTTTATTACACAGCCTGGAGCACTTCAGTGATGGGTTTAGCAAACCCGACAGCAACCATTCAACATCTCGAAGACCTTGGCACCCTGCAGTGACAGGTCTCCTAGCCTCACTACTCAGGAAGCCTGATGTGCTCTGTGGAATAAATCCAGATTTGTCAAAAGCTTCAGAAATATGCAGGCTGATCACTGGAAAAATGTTCACTCTAAACTATGTATGTCAAGCTGAGAAAATAGCAGCACCATGAATATCAAAAGGGATGTGTTTCTGCTCAACCTAGGCTTCAGCAGTGGAAGTTTCATGTAATGAGTGTGTCTGTGTGAGAGCCAAGAGGAAGAGAAATGCCTTATCAGCTCTTCAGGCCACTTCTTATGGGCAGCCAGGACAGTGCCACAACCCTTTAAGGTACTGAGGGAAAAATCAGACTTTCATAGTACAACAGGCAGACATAAGGTCTCTATCAGGTCTTAATGCAATCTATGTTTTTGAGTCATACCCTGGATGTTGCTAAGGTTGTACCAAATGATTTTTTTATCTAAAGCACCAAAGCTTTAGGTAAGAATCATGTAAGATAGGCTTCATTAAAATAAGAGTGAAGCTTGTCCAGAAGGAAAAAGGAGCCATAGATAGGATTGTCCCATGGGTCTCATCAGTGTAGAGTATAAAGCTCCCAGCTTTGGTGTCAAAATGCCTGTGACACTGCCTCCATGCAAGCACTGAAGAGCAGGTACTTGTGTTTCTGGGCTGAGACTTACAGGGAGAATAGAGGAAAATGGAAAAGATTTTGGGGTTTTGTCAAGTCACCAGGCCAGCATACTGAGAAGCAATCAAAGAGCAAGGGACAAAACAGGCCTCTGATGTTCCTGCACGTTCTTTACAGAGTAAGTCGTGCTCCAGTGCATCTCTGTGCAATGGGTGCATTTTGCAGCCAGCCACCACAAAGCTTCTTGTCAAAAGCATAATTCAGTGAAAGTTTAACTGAGATCAAAGTTCTTACTACATTTCCTTTCTGACAACACTCAAGCATCTCCACAGGTGGTCAGCAGCTGTGCCAGGGCATAAAGGCAGGAAGTTCACCTGAACATATCGTACACTATTTGCAAGCACAAAATTGTGGGCACCAAAACTATGCTGCTGGAAGAGGGTTGTTGCGAAGCTTAGTCTCATGATGCAGAAGGTCTATAAGAGATAGTAGTGTCAGGCAACTCCCCTCTCCTGCCCTTCTCCCCATTTCCTCTCCTAGCCTGTGGTCTGCAGCCTCTCCTCGGCGGGAAGTAGATGATCTAAAGTAACATCCCTGGGAGAAAAAGAGGCAACCCCACAACGTGTTTATTCATCACACATTTGATTTTAGAAGGCAAATCAGACTCTGGCTCTCCTTTCTGATGTGGCAGCACAACAGTGGCACCCCAGCACGCCTCCAGCTGATGGTCCCATGTCCTGCCTCCTTTAATCTCTGCCTTTGCCACACAGGCAACACAACCTGCTCTTCACATCCCTAATCACCAACTTCTACGAGCGTAACACAGGACAGTGCACTGCATGGCAGGCTGGAGCTTTAAGATGCTTTGTGTTACAGATCTTGTAACAACATTTGTCAAAATTAGCTTACACAATTCATAGCTCAAAACAAAACCACTGCAGAGTTTCCTTTTTCATCTCAAGAGAGTATGTCCAGGAGACTTTTGGACAAGTATTGCATTGCACAAGGAAAAAGTGAAGAGCCTCAAGCTATCCAGCAGGGCTGGCTAAGAAAAACTATCCTTCTGCAAAGGAGAACAGCAGTTCAAGTACTGCCAGCTGTAATAGTAGAAGTGCAAATGTGAAGGGGCGTCTAGCAGCCCTGAGGGTTGAATTTTGGTTGTCTTTTTTCTCTTTAAGGAAATACTGAAGTACATTATACTTATTAGACACTGGAAAAGCACCGACTTTCTAAAATAGGTGCTCGCTGTCTGTGGGATACATTCCAGATTAAGGAGACTCCAGCCTGGGAGACACTGGCTCAGTTACACAGAGCACAAAATGTTACAGGCTCCAGTAAACTCGATTCAATGCTGACGGTGCTTGCTCCAGATTTATACCTGTGCAACTGTGACTGGAAACAGGTTTCAGGTCTCCAAAGAACATCTCCATTCACATTGTGAAAGATTGTATAAAACCCCTTAAAGAAAGGCCCGGCAGCTTGCTTTTAAATTCAAGATCCTGTGAAAAAGAGCTGCTAAAAACACCCACATAGCTTAGTCTGGGGTATTTCCTAAACCTCTAGTGTGAGCAAGCAGAACAAAACAAGGTTGGAGGCAGTTCTCACCTGCAAGAGGAAGAGAGCACATTTGCATTAGCCACTTCAGTCCTCACAAGGTTATTGTTGTTTGGGGTTTTTCCCCCCCTCTTTTTTTTTTTTTCTTTTTTGCTGTTGCACAAAGAAGCATCTCTGTCCTGGGCCCTTCCCCCAGTGACCTTTTATTCTGAGCTGCGCAGGATACTGCAAAGGAAAGGCTCGAGGTGCAAAACCAGGCACAACTTCTATTCACAGGAGAGCAATGACCCGTTGTTAGGACAGGGAATATTAGCAACTAGTGTCACTATTTCTTTGCGTGGCTCAGCTGGTGTGTTTTACAACAAGTGCTGCAGAGGTTAGATAGGTTGTTCAAAGGCAGAACGTTTTAGGTTTAATCCCTTACTGCCAAAAAAAGCCCCAAACAGTTAGAAAATATAATCTCCCTTATCCAGGACTTGACCCACAAGGAGACAAGAAACAAGGCAAACGGCACTAACCCCTCCCCTACCATGCAGTTGCTTTAATTTACAAGCAGGATGGGTCTCCCTTTTGTTCAGGCATCCAGCAGGCGCAATGATCCAGCAGGGATGGGCTCCAGGGATTTATGCTGATGAGGACCTACAGGATGCTGGAAGCACAGCCAGAAGAGAGGCTCAGAGAAACAGGACACCATCAGCATTACCTGTCTACACGTGGGGATTTTCTCCAGATATACTTTCAGAGTCAAAGTCTGCCAGCTCTGCCTGGCCTTCGGGTGCCGTGTGGCTCCAGCTGTCTGTACAGTCCGATGCAGCATCCTCCTCACCCACCGTCACTTCCACCCAGTTGACCTCCGCTGGCTCCTCATTCTCCTCACTGCCATGGCCATCGTGGCTGTTGCACTCCAACCTGTCTGTACCCTCTGCTTGATTTGCCAACAAAGAGTCTTTCAGTGGTTCACAGTCTCTTTTCACTCTGACCGGTACTTTCTCCCCGTTCTCTTCATTAACTTTTTTATGCTCCTGGAGATGCTGCCGAGACACCTCGTTACCATTCTTTGGACTCTCAGTGTGTTTTGATCCCTTTTTCTGGCTTTGCTCATTATGACCATCAACAACACACTGCTGCTGGTACTGGTCAATCCATTTCAGTGACCCTGTTCTAAGTGATGAGCGGTTTTCCTTGAACCAGCGAACTATTTCAGTTCTTGTGAGCCCAGTCTGAGATGCTAACTGGTCATACTCCTGGGGTGAGGGCCACTGGGTTCTTGCAAATGTGCTTTTTAGTAGGTGAATTTGCTCTTGGGTTTTCTTAAACGTGGTAGAGGACCCAGATAAAGCACCAGGGAGCTGAGAGCTCAGTAGTTCTGCCTGGTTTATTGCACCGTTGGGAGTTTCTTGTTCTTTAGTTTTTCTGTATGATCCCATTGAGTCCAAGACAGCCTGCTCCATGCTGTCCCTTATCTTTCTTCGCTCAGAGAACCATGAATCTATCTCCCTCCTACTCAGCTTAGTCTCTGCTCGGAGCCTGTCTAATTCTCCTTGGGTAGGAAAAGAGCATCTTAGGAAGCTTTCCTCAAGGGCCCTAAGCTGCTCTTGGGTTTTCTCTTTGAATCTCTGGGGAGTAAGTTCTGTGTATGGGTGAAAAGATCGGCCGTGTCGGCCGGCTGAAGGTGCTATTTGATCTTTCCCTAAAGCATCACCAGGGATGTGCACAATGCCCCTTTGACTTCTATACCTGTGGTCACTGAACCACTTCTTGATCTCACTCCTGGAGAGACCTGTTGCCTCTATCAGCCGGTAGACTTCTGCATCATTGGGAAACTGGCTTGCTGTGAAACTGGCCTTCAGCTCTGCTATCTGCTCCTTTGTCTTTTTTCGCTCGCTGGCTGGCGTTAGTGGTACAGCAGTCAACTTAGCAGGAACCTCAGGCATCTGAACTACGTGAGGACGCTTGGCCTCTGGGGCACTTGATAAGGTCTGTATTGTCCTCTTTTGTCCCTGGTTTGGGGCAACAGCAAGCGTAATTGGTGAACAGGAAACAGTTGAACCGTTTGACACAGGAGTCAACACCAGACCTGTCTGGCCCAGTATCTGACAAGGCAAAGCTGTCTGGATGATAGGCTGAGGCATTTTTGCAGTTGTCAAAGGAGCTGGTAGGACAGTGATGGTTTGGGGAACTGCCTGGATAGTACCATTGAACATCTTTTTTCTTGCCTCCTCCACTTCTTCGGGAGACCAGCTTATACCATGCTTCAAACGCTGTGTAGCAAACCAGATTCGGATTTGTTCTTCTGGGTGTTTTGATGCTGCTGTCAACCACGACAACTCTGCCTGCGTTGGGTAAGGAAATTTATTGAAAGAGTTGATCATGGTCGCATTAGTGTCCAGTGCAGAGTTGTATTTGGTACTGTTCAGAGGTACCGGGACCTTGGGGACAAGGTTAATATTTGGCGGCAGCTGTACAGAGGGCATAACGTGGGCCAGCACATCATGAAGAAGGTCTCCATTTATACAAGCAATAGCCTCAGTGGCTTCAGTTATGATGCGGGGGAGACTGCTGTCCGTGTGATTTTCCGTAACTCCCTCTTCTGGCTTTTTGGGACCTTTCTTGGTTTCCCCTTTAGGCTTTCCCGGTTTCGCCGCTGGTGTCTTACTTGTGCTAATTCCCCCGTGAAGTGAATCCTCACACTCTGTGTTTTCTACCCCACCACTTGAGACAGGGGCATCGTTAGCAGTGACCTCAATGGACTGCTCTAAAACAGTCTGATTATTGCGTTTGATTAGTTTCAGTTTAAAGTTTGTCTCTCCTGGGTGGTATTTTGTGTTGTGGTCAGATAAAGAATCATATTTTTTGGTTGTGAAGTTGCACTCTGCACAGACATAGAGGGGGTTGAGAATGACATTGGGATGCTGGGTGTCAACGTGCTCTGTAAATTCATTTAAATTTTGCGTTGAGTAAGGGCAGTATTTACACTCATAACCACCCTGGGGTTTCTTAGACTGATTTTCAGCTGAGGGCTTTGCCTCAACTGCTTCGCAGTCTTTGACTGAGCTTTCTGAGGGCCATTTTTTTTTAGAATCCTGCTGCAGTGTGCCAGGCCCCTTTTCTTTAGAAGCCTCTACGCCCTCGGAGCCTTCCTGCTCTGTAACTTCAGCAGTGCGCACCATACAGGGAGTCGTTGACTTTCTTTTGCTAGCCATGGCAGCTGCTGGCAAGGGGCTGTCCCAAACGGTGAATTCTTCTGAGAAATCAACTCGATAGATCTTCCAAAGAGCTCCAACCTTCCTTGATTATTTTACTCTGTTCTGTTTAATGAAGACTTTCTGGCCCAGCTGCACCATCAACTCCACCGGTAGATCTATCAGCTGCATGACACCTGTGAAACAAAGCACACATCCTTAGGGACCGATCTATTAACCACAGACTTAGCAGCAAGCCACAGCTTAAGATATGTGCATTTACAAGGCCGTTTTGGACAAAACTCTTCCTCCCCCTATCATAAACTTAAGAATAAAAAAATCTCCTCATGAAGAATAAAAGCAGTAAGTAATTTGCAATGAAGTGCACCATAGAAAGAAAACGGCTTTGAAACAAATAAGATGAGCAGGCAGAGGACTTTAATCTCTGCTAGACTCAAATGCGTTTAGCTGGAAAAGAAAGAAGATACTGATATAAATACTGCAACTTTTTATAGAAGCTGAAGTTTCTATTAATTATTATTTTGAAGCCTACAGATCTGAAGCAGAGTGTGATTTATATTAAACTTAATTACTTCCCACTGTCACTTACCTTGTAAATATGTCTTATTAAGTGTGGTTACTAATGATGGGTGATTTCTAAATAAAGATATAGGGCCTGCCTTGGTTGTAAAAGTAAAGGCTGGAAGAAGATTTAATGCAAAGCAATGCTTTCAAAAGTCTATGTCTTTATGAGAGGTGAGTTGAAAGAAATTGCAGTTGATCCTTGGAGGCCTATCAAATCTTTCCTGGAACAGAATTTTCCTTAAAACACCAGTTTTCAGTCAATATTTACAGAAGCAGCTAGTAAAGGTCACAGAAGCCCTTAGATATATTGCAGCATGGTCCTTTCCTGCAATGCTGCTGATACTCTCATCAAACCCTGATTTGTGCACTCTTATCATAGAATCACAGATTGCACTAGGTTGAGAGGGACCTTTAGAAGTCGTCTATGAGGAGAGGCTGAGGGACCTGGAGCTTTTTAGTCTGGAGAAGACCAAGAGGGGATTTAATAAATGTTTATACACATCTGAGGGCTGGGGGTCAGGAGGGGAGGGACAGGCTCGTCTCACTTGCTCCTTGTGATGGGACAAGGAGCAATATAAGCTGCAGCATGGAGGTTCCACCTGAACAAAAGGGGAACTTCTTTACTGTAAGGGTCACAGAGCACTGGAACAGGCTCCCCAGAGAGGTTGTGGAGTCTCCTTCTCTGGAGACTTTCAAGACCCATCTGGATATGCCCCTCTGTGACCTGCACTAGATTATGGTCCTGCTCTGGAAGAGGGGTTGGACTCGATGATCTCTGAAGGTCACTTCCCACCCCTAACATCCTGTGATCCAGTCCAACCCCTTTGCAGGAAGCATGATCCCCAACTGGATCATGCTGCTCAGAGTCCCATGAAGCCTGACCTTAAATATCTTCAAGGATGGGGCCTCCACTACCTCCTTGGACAACCTGATCCAGTGTTTCATCACCTCCCACAGAACTGAAAAACAACCAACCAACCATGAGTCACGGTTAAAAATGGATAAATCAAAGCTGATTTGGAAGTTCCCAAATGCAAGAATTCTGTAAAGCATTTTAAAAGGGATGTGAGGTCAACATCAGTCACAGCAACCACAAAGGAAATCTACACTAGCTCTATTAGGGATCCAATTGCACTCATCAGGGTGGGTGGAGAGGAAGGGAATTTAGTTGTAAAACCAACTTCATTTGTTAAAAAAAGCAAAGAAAGGAAAAGTCACTCTCCTGTTTGACAAGATGCTGTTTCTAACCAGGCCTTGACTTCCATTTGCTACTCTTCCTGAGCAGACGAGCTCTGGATCCATAATATTTCCAGTCCAGGTGGAAAACTCATCTTTTACAACCAAGAGGATCTTGGGATAGAGTGGAGGTGGCACCGGGGATTGCAAACCAGAGGAGAATAGATGGTGGAGATTTGCAGAGTGGGTAAGGCCTGCACTGTGTGTTAGATGGAGATCTAATGAAAGATGTGCTGGCCCGTGGCAGGGGGCATGGACTAAATGATCTTCAAAGGTACCATTCTGTGATTCTATGATCTCATGTCTAACCAAGTGAAGACATTCTGACTGTGAAGCCTCTGAAAAACATTCAGTCCCCAGCAGACACAAGGATGAAACAAGATAAAATCCCACTGCAAGTTAATCCACACACAGCCTAAAACCACCTCAGCTCTGTCCCCAAATCTGCTCCCCTTGCTTGTGCATTGGCAGAGGAGCCAGAAATAGTCACTGTAAAACCTGTAGCTAACTTCTCAGTTCTGTCTGCAGCCGATGAATATTCTGAGGGTCCCTAGAGAACACTGCTGCTACCCTCCCAGTCATGGATCATCCCATTCCTGTATATATGGAAACTCAAAACGATACACTGTCAGAGGAAGCTGTTCCAGTTGGGGACAGAAGCAGGGATGGCAGATTCCAGCTCCACCTACTCAAAACCCGAGGTGAAGCAATTTTCCATACATGAAGCACTGTGTACACAAATTCTCCATGAAGCACTTTCACAGATACGGTTCTTGCAAAATGCAAGCTGTGAAATGCTAAACGTGAACCACGGCAAAGATGTAGTGCAGAGACCCTACTTTCAAATTGCAGGTGACCCAGCACACCTGCACAGTCCACTGCAGTCATAGCCACTGCTGCCTCCACACCTCCCAGCCCCAACACAGACTGGAAATAACCCTCACACTTGCTTCAGTTCAGTGAAGCACTGGAGCAGCTCTTTGGCTTTCAAGCATTCAAACTCTGTCTACATCCCTGGGTAACAGAACAATTTTGCTTAGCTCTGTGAAATAGGGATGGGGCTGCCTTGGTCAGGATGACACAATGTTATTTCCTTCTAACCTGAGATCACCAACAATCATTATTACCCAAAGCATCATCATCTCTGAGCCAGCATCTCCTATTTCCTGTATTCCTTTTCCTCTTTTTAGTAAGTATGGAGATGAACAGTGGAAGAAATGATGCCTAATTTTCTACAGATCTGTGGTGACTGACCTTTAAACTGGATTACATCCAGTATTCTCTATTATTTCCACTTGCTCTGTCCCACTGTGAACAACAGGATCAGAAGCTAAAGAGAAACATCTAATGGTCCAAACACCCATCTTGCTTGTGAACCATTTCTAATCATGTCTGCAGAAAATTAATTATCCTTAAAGCTTCTTCCCTTGTACCAAATCTGGTTGAAACTACCCAAGAGGTGGTCAAAAGGTGAGAAAAGGGCACAGAATTGGCTCTGTAAGCCTGTCGGCTGCTGGAAACAAGATGAAAGTTACTAGGTCACCTCATTTTGCCCTGCAGATCCCACCATGCTTGTGCCACAGAAGACTTTGTGACATGGATTCTCAAAGACAAGGGAAGGGAGGTGCAAGGCCGTGCCTCCGGGATAGAATGGTGGAGATGAGGATGGAGCCGTGGCTCCTGGGATGATTCTCTGCAGATTGCTCTTCCTCCCACACCATACAACTGCACCCAATAGCCTGCTCCTTTTCTCATGTCTGACCTTCTGCAAAACATCAGTAAAAGGAAGAAAATTGAAAAGACAAAAAGAGCAAGGCTTACTTAATATTTCACTGAATAACCTGCACACAAAGGAAGAAAGAACAAAAAGACTAAGGAGTGAGAGAGAAGAGAGAGAGTGGAGAACCAGAAACATCTAGGTTTCAACTTTTAAGAAACCTTTGATTGATTCAAAGTCAGGCTAAACATTTGAATTCCCCAGTCTCTGGAAACTCAGAGCTACACTGAGCTCCCAATGTCTTATGAGGATGGGAGGGTCAGCCCTGAGCAAGGGTGCTGTGATACGGAGGAAGGGCTGAGGTCTCTCCAAAACTTAGACAGATGAAAAAACTTGTTACAGACAGAAATTATCAGAAAATTGTACAGATTTTCCTTTCTTTTCCATCTTCTCTTCCACTGAGTGGTTTCCTGCATGTCTAATTGCTGGTTTGCTAACTGTAAGCCTCACATAGTTTTCTACCACATAAGAATCACTATCCACTGCAGAAATCAAGCCAAAGCCAAAGTGTCTTTTTGGAGGTCAGAAACAAAACGAATGAGTTTGTCCAAGATGTACTGTTTTTGGGGTCATGACCAGCCAGAGGCCATCTCTGTCCCTTCAACCTGTAGTCAGAGAGAGGGAGAGGAAACTTGTACAAGCAAGGAGCACTTACTGGAAACTCCAAGTCATAGACCCCTTCAGGACCTTGGTAAGGTTGTAACTTGGGACAAATCAATGCACAATTGCTAAGGAGGACAGGACCATCCCCCATGGCACATCTCTGTGAGCTGCATCATGTATCTGTTTGTCAGGGCTGCCATATCTCACCTGAGGACCAAGGAGCATCCTGCAGCTTTTAAACACAAGCCACTTGCCAGGACTTCAAAGGCACAACAGACAGCTTTAATACATGGTGTTGGTCCTGAAAAAGCTGCCAAAGGATGCTACTTCCGCTCCTCTGATTCAGGAATGAGGAAGCTCTCCCAAGCTGCTCCTCCACTGGAGCTCTGCACAGGGCAAAATGCAAACTTGACCCCACAGATCTCTGGATTCATCTGCAGGTGGCTGCTCCTCCAGCTAGTAACAACTACTAAAATTTGTAGGGGAGGGGAAACAGAAGATACCTTTCAGCTACAGCCAAGGATTAGTAATCAGTACATCCTACTGGGAGCTTGAGCTACACTTCATCACTTAAACCAGGTTCACAGTACACACTTCCCTTTGAGGGGCAAAATTCACTCCTTATGCCTGATGAGTGGGACTGCACCAAGGACAGGTCAAGCTCCATCCCTAAAGCTGGTCTGGTTCACTGTTTCATTATGGACAGAAATCCAGACAACTGGCCTCCTTTTTGCGTTGCTGCCACTACAAGGCATGGGATGCAGGGGTCTGCTGGCAGCTGACCTGTGAGCAGCCAGACTCCCCAAAGACACAAGGAGGAATGGCAATCCTCACCCCTCCAGCTTGCCTGCTGCATCTCCTGCTTGTTTTGCCCTATGGCAGGAAGCTGAAAAAATAAGACTACCTAAACTGGTTGTTTGTTTGTTTTTTCCCTGCAAAGAGCAACTGCACAAAGTAGCAAAAGCCAACCAGGTGAAAAACAAAAGTGCTTGGCTCCAAGCAGACAGCTTCCGTCATGAACAGGGTCCAAACTAAGCTACAAAGAGCCTGTGTGCAGGAATAAGAACTTTCAAGTTGCTTTGCTTCAACAAAGCTACTCAGGATGGGAGTGTTCAAGTGGGAAGCAGTATGTTCTTTTGAACCTTTGTCCCCGTAAGTGCATCACAGCAGTTGCAAGTCAGGCACTAGTCTGGTCTTCTTTAATTTCTGAAACTTGTTTGTTTAAGCAACAAAACTCAGCCACAGCCCTGTGATCTTTCAAATCCATGTTAAAATGGCTCCAGTGCATGTGACATGAGAACAAAGCAGGACCTCATTTGGTGACTCTGTGTGCAGCTGAGGAAACATCAGGTTTCCTACCTGGTCAAACGGCCTGACTGAGGAAGCTGCAGACACCTGCACAGGGAAAAGAAACCATGCTTTGGGTCCTGGCTGGCAGTGGAAAGTGTTTGCCTGTGTAGCAATGCTACTTTCCAGCAGCAAAAGATAACTGCAGTTCAAGTAGAGGATGGAGGGGAAAAAAAGAGAAAAAAAACTTTCTCGTGCTTGACATGGAAATATTTTCACTCTCTCCCATTTTTTCCTTTGTGCACATAGCTAGCTTTATTTTTCCTCTTTTCGGGAGGAGGAAAGTGCAGAGGGTAGAGACTGAACTCTGCAGTGCTGTTCCCACACAGGACCCTCCAGCATGGTGGCAGAGGAGAAATTTTTCATGGCAGCTGAAACACAGCCTGGTCACACAAAGCATTGGCCAAAATCCTACAAGCTGCAGCTGGGCAAGTAGTATGGCAGTGGATGTAGAAAGCAAGATGCTGTCTGTCCTCTCTCATACTCCAAGGCATGAGTCTGAAAAATGCTGTGCAAGGACAAATTTGATGGGATGTAAAATTACAAGGCAGGGAAAACCTTAACTTTGGCAGAAGGCTGTGGGAAAGGCACACACACCAGAAATATCACTGTTTTGTACTGCATCTTGCCTCCAGCTGAGCACTGGAAGAAAGGAATGTAGCACTGAACACCAGACACCCCTGCCCCAGGGCAAACAGATCTCTCTTTTTCACAGATATAAAAAGACCAAAAAACCCCAAACAAAAACAACCCATGAAAACCCAACACCTTTACTGACACTTGTGTGAAGCTTTCATATTTTTCACCTCACTGCATTTCTTGCTCTGCCCTGTGCTAGCAGAGAGTTCCCAGCACCTGGCCTCGACCTAAAATGAACAAGGGAAAGACCACCACCTGCCTGCAAGTAAGTGCAGAAATACAAGAGATTTCATTTGCGAGTGCCCCCTGATGTTTAAAAAGGGTGGAAACATTTTATTGCTTTACTGTTTGGGAGCTCAGTCTCCACAAACAGCATCCCCTCTGCTACACGGGAGAAGCAACAGAAAATTGTCTGTGTTAAATTACAAGGGTATAATTTAACACATGCCCCTTGCCAAACCTCTTCCATGTCTGAACATGGTGTTTAATATCACAAAAGGTACAAACTCCTCTTTCTCAGTCCCCTTCCCCAGCTTGCAGAAGGAGCAGGCGCTGCTATTTCACTGTACCATACAGTAAGGAGATCTTAGCAGAACTCAACACAGATGCCATGCTTTGTCCTCATATGCCAACCAGGCCTTGCTGCCCACCACCCTGCAAACACTGCAAGGTGCTCTTAAAGCAGAGACACCACCTGATCCCTTTTTTCCTGTGTTGAAGATTTTGCCACCCCTCCCAGTATGGTTGATGAAAAGCTCAACATGAGCTGGCAGTGTGTGTATACAGCCCTGACAGCCAACTGTGTCCTGAGCTGCATCAAGAGAAATGCTGCCAGTAGGGCAAGGGAGGAGATTCTCCCCCTTTACTCTGCTCTCGTCAGACCCCACCTGGAGTACTGTGTGCAGTTCTGGAGCCCTCAACACAAGAAGGACTTTGAACTGCTGGAGTGAGTTGAGAGGAGGCCATGAGGATGATCAGAGGGCTGCAGCAGCGCTGCTACGAGGACAGGCTACAAGAGCTGAGGCTCTTCAGCTTGCAGAAGTGAAGGCTTCAAGAAGACCTTGTAGGAGCCATTCAGTATCTGAAGGGGGCCTGCAGAGGGGCTGTGGAGGGACTATTTACAAGGTGTTGTAATGCCAGGATGAGGAGGAATGGGCTTAAACTGGAAGAGGGGAGATTTAGGCTGGATGTTAGAAGTTCTTTCCAGTGAGGGTGGTGAGACACTGGCACAGGTTGCCCAGGGAGGTTGTGGATGCTCCCTCCCTGGAAGTGTTCAAGGTCAGGTTGGATGAGGTCTTGAGCAACCTGTTCTAGGGGGATGTGTCCCTGCCTACGGTGAGGAGTTGGAACTAGATGATCCTTGAGGTCCCTTCCAACCTAAAGCATTCTGTGATTCTGTGTGTGAACAACCATAGTCTCTCTGATGGACCTCAGTGTGTTTGTTCATTCCTGACTAGTTTGAGTGATGGTCCTCTCCCTCTCACAATCTCCCAAGTTTGTAGGTCCCTGGGTCCCTCAGTACTCAAAAGCACACGTCCCTGTGAGTATCCCTGCTTTTAACACTCGATTCCAACCTGTGTGGCCAGAAGCCAGGCTCATAATGTTTAAAGCAGAGCAGAAATTAATTTCTATTACTTGACAGCATCACAATCTCCCCACCACTACCAACTCTTTGCCCACGACGGCTGCAGCAACACAAACAAAAGTAGCACAGGGCAGGGCTATCATCGTGCTCCCTATCAGAAACACTGAACCTATGTTAATTGATGTTGCACTACGATTATTCTCCTAGAAATCCAAGGATGAGAGGTGAGATACACATTTCATGGTGTCAAAAAAGGCACATGCCTAGGGTGATGTTTTGCCTTCCTTACAACTGCTTTTAGCACGCAGCTGCGACAGTGATATCAAAAAGCACATCAGCTAGCACAGCCCAAAAAAAAAAGGGTTTTTTGCTCTCCACTGTGATAAAACACTGAAAAACATTGCTTAATTATATGCAGGAGAATAAGCAGAAGCAAACCAGGGCAAATAACTCCTGTCTGATGGATTGGGATGGCAATGATTTACAAAAGACAGCCAGAGAAAGGAAGGCAGGTTTTGTGAAGCGGAGCCCTTAAGTCAAAGCAGCCTAGAGCTCTGTCGCTTCTGCAGTCCTTTGTAAGCTGAATCAGACACAATTAATGGGGAGGTATGCAGATGGATACAACAATAATTTTTGCAGACATTCAAAGTGCTGTGTGTTTTCAATTCACATGTGTCAGTGCAGACATTTCCAATTAGAAACCCCCCGTGTGGATGTTTGCAGCAGGGTGCCACGGCCACGAATTTTCACCTACAGAGAATCGGCAGTTGATGATTTTTCTTTCTTTTAAGGACCAGAGGCTCACACCTTTCAATGCAGTCAGCAAACCAAACTGCCTCCGGGACTCCTGACTCCCTCAGCAACACACTCTGTGAAACTGGGTGTCAACACACCTGCCAGTGAGGGCAGAAGCTAATCCAGTACACATCCCACCTCTGCCTTGCACCCCTGCAACGCAGTCACTGAGAGGCTCTAAAAATACGTAGATGACACAAAAATGAAGGGGGTTTGGTGGAGATAGGCTGGGGGTAGGATGAAACAAGGTTTCAAAAAGGCCCGGACAGTAGCAGAAAACGCCGGAGAACTGCGTACCTAAGCCAAATCCACATGAAAGCCATCTCTTTACATTAACAGCTCGGCTGTGACGTGACCACTGTGTAGAGATAAAGAAACTTACTCTGGAAATCACTGATATTCCAGGGAAAAAACATAAAAAGCCCCTCTGCAGGCCTTACCAGAATGGGTTGTGTCAGACAGCAGCCCGCAAGAGGCGCGTTCCAGGGTACGCCGCTCACGGGCTGGCCTTCTGGGCTAAAATGTTCTCACTCGTACCGCTGCAGAGCCAAAGGCGGGGGGGCAAGGGGCTTGCTGTGCTAGGTGTTGTACCAAAGCAAATGGCCAGCCCCTTCCCGGAACAGAGGGAGCTGGGCATTGTGTGCTGTGAATTTGCTAAGCACTCCTCTGCAATCGCTGGCTTGGAAGGATCTTTTCTGGTTTAGGGTTTTGTGGTTGTTGGTTTCCCTTTTTTGAAAGGCAGGCTGAAGTTGTTAAAAACTGGATTAGGCCTGATTTTAGTTCTTTTGTTCTCTGGAAAAATGACAGAATCTACTCAGAATCACAGAATTAACGAGCTTGGAAAAGACCTCAAAGATCTTCGAGTCTAACCTATCACCTAACCCTTCTAATTAACTAAACTCTGGCACTAAGTGCCTCATCCAGCCTCCTCTTAAACACCTCCAGGGATGATGACTCCACCACCTCCCTGGGCAGCCCATTCCAATGCCAATCACTCTCTCTGGCAAGAACTTCCTCCTAACATCCAGCTTAGACCTCCCCTGGCACAACTTGAGACTGTCCCCTTGTTCTGTTGCTGGTTGCTTGGCAGAAGAAACCAACCCCACCTGGCTACAGCCTCCCTTCAGGTAGTTGTAGACAGCAATGAGGTCTGCCCTGAGCCTTCTCTTCTCCAGGCTGAACACTCCCAGCTCCCTCAGCCTCTCCTCACGGGACTGTGCTCCAGCCCCCTCAGCAGCCTTGGTATCCTTCTCTGGACACATTCAAGCACCTCAACATCTCTCTTAAATTGAGGGACCCTTCTCTGGATACAGTACTCAAGGCGTGGCCTAACCAGCTCTGAGTACAGGATGAAAACTTCACAGCTACTACACAGGATGAAAATTTCACAGTTTACAAACTGGTTCATGCCCTGAAACAATATAGATATGGTGTCAATGGGCACTTGTTCCACCAAACATAATGGCCTGAATCTCAGCCTAAGCAGGAGATGGTCCTGCACCAAGGGGGCACACACTGGAAGAGATGGGGCAAGTAACAAGCAGGACAAATAGCACCAGAGTGCTGAGGTTGGCACAAAAATCTACATTTCTGCACTTCCCAGATACTGTTGCCCTCTCCAGAGAAAGGGCTGAGAACCCACAGTTGGCACACAAGATGGGGCACGTGGACAGCCGTGAACAGCACACAAGGGCTGCAGCTCCCACTCTTTTCTGAAGTTGACACAGCCTGGGAAAGGCTTTTTCCCTTGCAGCATGGGGTTCTGCTTCTGCCAGAGGCATCTGCTTTGCTGTCCTGCTGAGCATGTGCTTAGCTGGTGTCCTCCAGTGGACTCACAGATGCTCAGGGACAGAAATGCACCCTAAGTCCAAGCGGTACCTATGGCTGTTGGCACTCAAAAGGTGTGCTCCTGGGGCCTTGCCCTCTCATTTGGGAAGGGAAAATATGAACCAACCTCTTCCAAGCAGGAACATTTATAAACCACCAATGTAAGATACAGCCAGATACATCAGCAGATGTTCTCGACACCCTCAGGGGGCCTGAATCTCTGTCCAGTGCCCTACATCGGTGGCTTCCAGGGTAAGCAAGCTCCAAAGATTAGTCACGGACCCTGGTACCCTGTCAAAATTATCTCCTTTAATCAGTGGTGTGTTTACTCCTAGGGTGTGTACTTGCATGCTCATAAGAGAGAAATAAAGACCAACAGATTTCTTAAGAGAGAAATAGAAACACTATAAAAACATTCATTCTAATTAGTTTAATTACTTGTCTGTGCAGCTCACTGAATCCTCATCACTGGGCTAGATTAAAGTCACTGGATTGAAGTAATTCCTTGTCTTGAGTTTTTATCCAGCACCATGTGGTGGGAGGACAAGAGACTCAGAGACACAAAACAAAACAAAAATCATCTGTAGACACTCTCTTCAGCTATGTGGCTGAAGCCTGGATGTATCCACCTCTGATTTTATACAGGAAAAACCCACCTTATTCTGAAAGTTCACCTTAATTTTTTCCCAGGTATGCTTTTAAAGAGTACATTTCTTTTTTTTTCCTCTGGGAAAGGGGATGTGTGTTAAAATAAGTATTCTTTGTTTATACCACTTCCAGTAATCATCTCCCATTTTTTAAGCTCTAACATCTTAACAGCAATGCCTGATCTCCTTTCTCCTTCACGTCAGCCATCACTTCATGGCACTGCTACCTAGATGGGGTACAGCTGCTTACATGTCCTACATTGTCACATATGTTTTAATATTATTACCTATCCCCATTCTTAGGATTTATTGTAGGGGCACTATCAGTCAAATGCCTCCAAAGAAGAGGATGAGCTATTACAGAAGCCCATTTCATTTCTTTACAGTCAGCTGGATTGGAGCAGACCTTTGAGATCATCAAGTCCAGCCTATTACATTACACCATCTAATCACCTAAACTGTGGCACTAAGTGCCACTTTCATTCTCTTTGCACGTCCAGGGATGGCGACTCCACTGCCTCCCTGGGCAGTCCATTCCAATGGTCAGTCACTCCTCCTGTGAAGACTGTTTTCTTAACATGCAACCTAAACCTCCCCTGGCACAGCCTGAGACTGTCTTACAACTTCAGCCACAGTACAGGAAAAACAGAGGTTTTCCTGCTTTAGTACTTCTCCTACTGCTTGGGAACCACAGCACTTTGCCTCTTGTCAGCAGAGTCTCAATTCTTTTCAAGTAAAATTACCAAGGCACTCTCAAACACTCCACAGGTGAACTGCAAGGTGGGGGGAAATAAAATCACATGCACATTGTGAGTGTCCCTTTGAATGGCTGCAGGGTAGAAATAAGCCCTAAATTTCTCAGTAAAAATCCCTTTGAGTTCTCAAGAAGTAGTCTCTCAAGTGCAGTGTCTCTTGGTTCAAGCAGCTCCTGGTGCACATCACAGGAGGAGTCAGAGAGAAAAGTGTCCAGAGGATCTGATGGAGGCAAGAACCAAGGTCTGAGGCCAAATGATTTAGTGATCACTTCTTAGAAGGGTTCTAATACTGGAACAGGCTGCTCAGGGGGGTTGTGGAGTCTCTCTCTCTCTCTCTGGAGATATTCAAGACCCACCTGGACTTGTTCCTGTGTGATCTGGAATAAGTGGTCCTGCTCTGACAGGGGATTTGGACTGGATGATCTTTCGAGGTCCCCTCCAGCCCCTAACCTTCTGTGATTCTATGGTTTAGATTTGATGGAAAGAGAAAGAAGAAATCTATTTCACCAGGATGTCACATCTAACTAAGACAGGCAATACATGCAGACTAAGGGGATGCCTGGCCACCTCTACTTGCCTTATATCAGGAGCAGCCTTCTCATCAGCCTCATTCAACACCACAGCAGAACTCAGAGTCTACAGAGCTCCCCAAAGAAAGGAAAGAGCTCAACAAACAACACAAAACATAAGCAACCTGTGTGTTTATAGCGGCACACCTCCCCCTTCGATTCACTTGTGAGGTGTTAGGAAAATGCAGATGGTTTGTGATTTCTGAAGCTGATGAGTCACTGTATCTCCTTCCTTTCCTCCACCTCTGAGGGCTTCTCTGTGTATCTCCATGTTCCTCAATGAGGAGTACAGATGTGAGGACAAAGCACCACAAGCAGACTAGTGCAATGTCTCACTCTTGCAGGATGGATCTGACTGTGGTCCTCAAACACTGCTATTCTCTCCCACCTCCATTTCCCTCTGCACTTGACAACACTTTGATAAACTCAATGGCTATCACTTCAAGCTATCCAGATTGATATTGCTTACTCAGTTTGAACTTTTGCACCACCAGGAAAAGCTTCAGCACACAATGATTTCCCCTTTTAAAACATTAGGTCTGGCTTACAATTGTAACAACTGAAAATATTCCCTTCTTGAATGGAAACCTGAGCTACGGTGTCAGATACTATTGAAGCTCAAACGCCAAGTTGGGTCATGAAGCAGCATCTCTGAGCCCACCACACTGAATACTTCCACAGCATGCAATAGAAGCACTCACACCAACATTTCCAGAAGCAGGAATTTCAACACACCTTCAAAACTGCATCCTTCTGGACACTGCTGGGCAGATTTTCATGGGACCTGAGCACGCAGTGTCCCCCAGACTCAGCTAGAGAACATCAAACAAATCTGATGTCCAAGGCACTTGAGGACAACTCCAATGTTAAGCACATGAACAGTCAGCTGATGGTCTAGCTCACATGGTTCAATACTCTGCTGAGCCAAGGAGGCAGACCTCAGGCGTCCCACATTAAAGTGCCATGTTTCTGTCTGGGGGGTGCAAACAGACCCCTATGCATGCACTGCTGCTGGCTTGAAGGAACATGCTGCAGACACTCATGCTGCCTGTAGCTGTAGCCAGCTTGGGTCTCCCACTTGCTAGGCAGACTCAGATGAATGACCTTAAGCTGCAGACAGATGAGACACATGTTTCCCAACCTGGATGGCCACTTAGGATACTCTTGTCATATGGATGAACCCCTATATTGCTGGCAAAAACAATAATCCTTCCTGACCATAACTGGTGCCTATTCTGCCAGCCAAGTCAGAGCCAAAAGGCCAACAGGCTGCCTCTCTTCTGCCTCACCATGCAGGAAGGGTGGCTGCTGATGGATAAGGGGCATAAGGTGCTCAGAAGAGTACTTGCCTGTGCGGTGTTCTGCATCATTCTGACCTTCTAGGCTCATTCTGGCCCTGATGACATGCCAATATGGTTCTGCTGAGGGGCTTTGTAAGTGCCTTGGTCTAAGTAACATTCTCTGTAATCTCATCACATTTTAGATTGCATTAGGTTGTGCTCTACTTGCTTAGACTATCAAAAAGAGGACTTGTAACAGGCCATGAAAAACATAGTTCCACATTTCATACAATCACAGAATGGCTTAGGTTGGAAGGAACATCAAAGCTCATCCAGTTCCAATCCCCTGCCATAGGCAGGGACACCTCCCACTAGAACAGGTCACGCAAGGCCTCATGCAACCTGGCCTTGAACATCTCCAGGGAGAGAGCAGCCACAGCCTCCCTGGGCAACCTGTACCAGTGTCTCACCACCATTTGGAGGTTTCTCTAAAAGCCATGACATGACTTCTACTGACTATCTAAAACAGGTATCTTTTCTGGGACCTTTCCCCTCATGTAGGAGTCTGCCTTAGTTAATAGCCTGTGGTGATCAGAGGATCCCACTGGATCAATATTCAGAGACTTTACAACTGTTAAAACCAAACAGGCCTCTGAATTAAGGCACTACTACTATCACCACTGCTCAGATGGGCAATTAAGGTAAAAAGAAAGCGTGGCCAAAGCTCCCTTAAATAGCCAAGTCAATTTACAACTTGCTGCCACCAAAGGGTAATGACGGCACAGAAATCATGCCTCACCCAAGGCCTTCAGCAGGGCTGGAAACTGCATCCAGGTTCTCAATGCTACAGGCTATACTCCATCCTCCAGTAAATTCAGACACCCCTCCCATATTGCAAGCTGAAAATATTTAATAGCCCCTGCAAAAGGAGCTGGTACTTTTAGGTTAGGTCCAGCAAACAAGCACTGAAGTCATAACCCCACACTACAACTCCCACCAGCAGGCTCATGCAAAGAAGCAAAGATCTGAAGATCAAAGGTCTGAACTATCAATCTTCCCTCAAATATTACTCATCAGGTCAGGTGCACGTAAATGGCACAGAAGCCTGCCTTCTGATGGTGCCAAACCTCCCTCTGTTCTTACACAAGCTAAAAGTTAGCTTGCTCTGCATCTGCACCAGAACACATTGCCAGCAAGATGCACTGGTTCCTCCTGCTATTCCTTTGCTTGCACACCACCCCGTGTCAGTTTTTCCCCCTAAATTCTGGAAAAATCGAGTACTTTAGAGAGGGTGCCCATGTGATGAAGACCTTTTCATGACAATCTCATCTCAAGGCTGTGGGCACCATCAATACACTTGTTCTCTTCTCTCTGGAGGCCCTGGAAGAAATGACCCACACTTCTTTTAATCAAGGACATAATTTTTCCTGCTGTTGGTAACACAAAATGAGTGCTGGCAGCATGTGTCACATTATCCCTTCATTGGTTTCTTGATGAAGGGACCCTATAAAAGATGCTTAGCTACTCTTTCCCCCCCAACATCCTATTCACGTGCTGTGCCCTTTGAAGTTGTTTTATTGGACCTACTGTACTTCATCTCCTGCAATTTCCACTCAGATCACCTCTACATAAAATTTGAAGCCAATAAGGGGAAAATTATATCTCATCACTTTTCTTTCAAAGTGTATTTACTTAGGTCTCCTCCTTTTACTAACCACCCAAACCCCATATCCATAAAATAAATCACTTTGCTTTAGTAAAATCCTGTGTATAAACCTTTAGAACAAAAACTGACTGACAAAGGACCTACCACACATTCATCAGAAGAGACAATATATAGCAAGTCCAGCAAGATCCTTTGACACATCTGCATGCTGTCCCTTCACTGCAGGTCACAAACCACCCAGCTCACTGTGCATTTAAAGCATTTAATACAGGACCAGAAGCCACCAGGCTACTGTCCATCATCAGAAAACAGAAGCCAGCTTAAGTATCACTGATGTTTCAGATGCCTATACCATCTGAAGCTTGAAATTAATAGATGATTGCAGCTGAAGTTTTCATGAAGTAACATTGTTCTAATTTACTCTGTCATCCAACAAACAGGCTCCCAATCAAATATTTATCTTCCTCTGGAAAAAAAATCACAGATGATACGTTCCATTTTTCAATGAACAATAAAAGGAGAGTTAGAAAGCTTTCCAAAACTCTGCTTGCTTATAGGGAAAGGCTTCTCTTGCTATGCAGTACGCTGAGGTTTCAGGTGGGTGTGTACAGTTCATGAAGTGTCCCTAGAGGTGTCTACTGAGCAGGCAAACAAATGCATTTTGTCCCTAAGGATCATGGGACTGAACAAGCTTCCTCTTCCTCCCTGCAGCACTCCTTGTTGCTCCCATTTGTTGCAGGGCAAAGCCACTGCCCTCTGTGCACAGTAACAGTTTTGCTGCTGGGAGAATTTGGCACAGCCACAAAGGACCTTTGTTCATGCCAGGAGTTGGGCACACAATGCAATCCTTCCCCCTTGTCACACAGAGTTGGGTTTCCATAGCCGAGTTAGAAACACTGCTCGACAACCACAACTCACAAGCCCAAACATCATCCCCCTCCTCAACACGGGATGCTTTTCCCATGGCAAGTCCTGCAGGGCAGAGGAGACAGAGGGGAGCAGTCGCTGTACCTTGGAGACCAATTCCTGCAAACTCCTCACCAGACTTGCAGCAAGGATGGGTCCGAAGGACTGCTGGAGCTCTGCCCTTGGTCTCTTTGCAGGGCTTTTGTTACCTGGATACTACAAGACCTCTTCAAAACAAGGCTCTCCAATTTCCAGGTACATTCTCGTCCTCAAAAGGCCTGAAACTTGGCAGATAGATCTGACCAAATAACAAGCAATTCTTCCATGTCACATTTCCCCACTTGTGTTTAATCTGCCAGCCTCTGTGTGTGTTTATGCATGCATGGGTACATACATGCATGTGTACATACACAGAGGTTTACTTATCCCAGCGTGGCAGCTCTGGGGCACTGCTCTGAATCCAGCCTGCCCTACCTTTCCCTCAACTGGTCCCCAGGCCAGGATAGAAGCTTCCAGTACACAGGAACTGTGGTTAAGGATGCCAGTACAAGAGGCTGGGGACAGAGGGTTAGCACAGCCTGACATGATACTGCTGGAAAAGGATGGGATTTAGCAGGATGTCTCTCTGTGTTTTCCTTTCACCCAGGAAATACAAATAATTCACATATTAATATGTGTACAGTTTAATATTTTAGCTCAAAAGAAGCAGCGGAAATATGCAGTGGAAGAAAATGGAAAGGATCCTTGGAAATAAACAAAATTTGTTAAGACTTGATTATGTATTAAAAAAATACTGCTGACACACCTGTAAAGACAATCAGCCCAGCACAACCTTTTGCAGACTGATCGCTGGGTGCACCACATTGATGGACACATTTTGTTTCTTTCACTTTTGCTTTTCAATATCAAGGGATGCAGCACAAACCAGTTCACGCTTTCAAAGCTGACTTTGAGCTGGCCTATGCAAAGCTCCCATGCTTTGGCACCCTCCTGAAATGTCCTTTATGTTCCCAAACCACAAGCCATGTTTCACTCAGACAGATTACTACTATACTGAAGAGTAAACTCTCAAGGAAAACAAAAAGGAACTGGCAAAATCTTCTACTCATTTCTTACCAGTGGAAGTGTTTGCCATCAGAACACCTTAGAAGCGTGACAAAGTACACTTGGCAGTTGCCTCCTCCTGTCTCCTGCCACGTGTTTTAATCCAGGCACACTCAATATTCCCAGTGCAGAGCTGGAGTCATCACAGGCATCGTCCTCTTTGTCTCCCTAGTGTCTGGAATTCCCCACCACCACCCGAGGCTACTTCATAGCACGTCCAGATGAACAAACTGTAACAATGATGCTTGAGCAATACTTAACAAATGCAGAAAATGAAGAGAACTGCTCCTTTAAAGTTTCTCACTAAGAGCATTTGTTTAATTTTTTAATTTATTTTTTCCCCTTAATGTGTTTTTTCTCCTCCTGTTTCTGGGAGGACAGCAGTGAGTAGGCACCAGCTTACCCAGAGTTTATCCTCACTCCCACCCCGCTCCAGCAAACCTTCCTCCTTCCTACTCTCCTCTGCACTGCAAAACAGGCTCCAGTAAGCCAGTCATCAAAATCCAGTGCAACACTAATATCCAATATTTATTTGCCAAAACATGAGTATGCTTCTTCTGAGGAAAGAAGAAAATAATAATCATAACAACAAAAGCATCATCCTTAATGATTTAATTTCAAGAGCCAGCTATTTTGTGACCAGCTTGCATTAATTTAGTTTGGTCTCTTGGTTTTATAATGTTTGTGAAAATGTCTGTCTCAAAATGAAACAGCCACCTAACACCCTACTATGAACTCAGTGAGATGTGGCAGCTCTTTCCATAGCAACCCACCAGCACCAGTGCCTGCTGTTCTGCACAGCAAAGGAGGGCAGGAAAGTGCCTGCTGAAAAGCTCTGGCTGTCAACTCCAGCCTGGCAATCCTGCCACCCTGGGAAACCGAATACACTGGGGAAAGGCAGCACTTCTACGACCTTCCTGCTGAAATGCTTCTTAGCTCCAACTGCTAACCAGCTGCTCAGTCATTTGCAGGTTGGTTGGTTTGCTTGCATTGCGAAGCAGTCACTTTGTTTCCTAAATAGCCTATGAAATTGTCTTTGTAGCCCCCAGACTGCTCTCCAGAGTGGGAGTGGAATTAAAGCAACTGGGTCCTGCTCTCAGATGACCTCCATGTGCAACATAAAGGTGCTCATTGTGGGGGTCTTCTTTCAGAGAACAGGCAGAAGCTTGTGTCTCTTCTAGCACTGGTAGGACAAACACCCTGGGCTCACCATTGCTGCAAGTTGCTTGGTCAGTGTGGAGGGTAGGCAGATTGCTGGCAAGCTTCTTTGCTGCCTCTGTCTGTCATTGCTGGAGGTTGCAGCCAAGGTTCTGCTAGACCAACTTGCTATTATTTCAGAACCAACTCAGGCAGGTTCTCAAGCTTGTGTCTGCAACCACAAGGTTTTCTCCAAAACATCTCCCCATGCTCTTTGATGAATACTTTATAAATTCAGCATCCTCAGACATGTGGGAACTAAGACCTCCAGGCACATCTTGCCTTTGACTATTCTTCAACATAGCTATTTATATTTGTGTAACTACCCTTTGTGTTGCTACTCGGGATCCAAAGCTGACACACAAGGCAACTCCCAAGGATCCCCCACAATGCCCCTTCCCAGCAGCATTCCCTTCTGGTCTTACCACCTGCAAGAGTTTGCCTGAAGCACTATGATTACCTAGATTGAATAGAATCAACCAAGCTGGAAGAGACCTCCAAGCTCATCCAGTCCAACCTATCACCCAGCCCTATCCAATCAACTAGACCATGGCACTAAGTGCCTCAGCCAGGCTTTGCTTGAACATCTCCAGGGACGGTGACTCCACCACCTCCCTGGGCAGCCCATTCCAATGGCAAATCACTCTCTCTGTCAAGAACTTCCTCCTAACATCCAGCCTAGACCTCCCCCAGCACAGACTGAGACTATGTCCCCTTGCTCTGTTGCTGGTTGCCTGGCAGAAGAGACCAACCCCCATCTGGCTACAGCCTCCCTTCAGGTAGTTGTAGACAGCAATGAGGTCTGCCCTGAGCCTCCTCTTCTCCAGGGTGCACAACCCCAGCTCCCTCAGCCTCTCCTCACAAGGCTGTGCTCCAGGCCCCTCGCCAGCTTTGTCGCCCTTCTCTGGACATGTTCCAGTACCTCTTGAATTGGGGGGCCCCAAACTGGACATAGACTGGAACAGTCCAGGGTTATTTCTCCTGAGGCTTTATGTGAAGGTTATAGTTGCACAACAGTTTCTGAAAAACCATGTCCCACAGCAAGAGCTGATCCTACTTTTCAAAGCCACCTGATTCCAAAATCCAAATAAAGGGGGAAGAGGAGAGATAATAGTCCCATCAATAAGGCTGAAAATGGCAGAGCCCTGAAAACACATCTCTGAGGAGCATTCATCAGCCACCACCTCTTTCAAACCCAACCTGGGCTTCAGGCTGCTCTCCTGACAAAAAGCAGCAGCAAAATACACATTTATACTCCAGCAGATGAGCTGCCTTCTGATGAGGAAACACTTGATCATGAACATTTCCTGATGTAACTCCTATCAAGACTTTTGCAATATACAGGGGACTAGATCAAGACTAACTGCACCTACTGCAAGCTTCTCACCTGAAAGAGGAATCCAAGGTAAATAAAAGCTAAAATTAAGAATACATTTCTAATTACTTTTGTCTTTTCTCCCCCAAAGTTCCTCTTTTCTTCATGATTTTTTTGTCTCATGGAGGTGATTTGCTTCTCCTCCAATAGCTTTTGCCTTCTCCGCTCCTACCAAAACATTCAGGGATTGAAGGAAGTTCAGGCAGAAGAAATGAGATAAACTGCTCTGTGCTAGTTTGAAGCTAGCTAGAATGTTTTGGTGAGAAGAATTAGATTACAGGCTGCGAAAGGGAAACAATGGTGATGTCTACTTCACTCATAGGCTTGCTGAGATGTACAAGAACAAGAACACACACATAAATAAGGGAGATGCTGTCTGGGCTTTGGGCTGCATTTCTCACTCTCTAACCTAACCTGCCATCTGTGTGACAATTCACCTGCTTCCTAAATCCCCTGCCTGACCCTCTGATCTACCTTAAATGTAAGGCAAGATATAGGGTAAGGGAGAGGGGTGGGAAGAAGGAGGAAGGGTGGTTATGACCCCCTCTTGGGGACTCAGGTTTCTGGGAGGGCTGTTGTGTTTCTGTATTACCATTTACCTTGTATATTTCTGTCTATAGCTGTATAGATTGTAAATATCTGATTGTATATTGTGCTAAGCTGTCAATATAAAGCTTCATTCAATTTCCAGAGCCCCTGAGTCTAGTCTGGGTGATTTTCCAAAGTGGGGGCAGGCAGGGAACACTCAAACCATCACATGCTCACATAGCTCCTGATTTTTGTGTTCTCTCCTGGAGGGCAGTCCCTGCAGAACAGGGCAGCTTCTGGCTTGGGGAGGAATCAGGCCCAGTATGAGTCAAGGCACTCAATTCCTTAGCATCTCCCACGGCCTCACAATGACAAATTAAGGGGTAAAAATCAGAGGGAGGAGAGAGGGTACAAACAAAACCCCCTTAAATTCCTGCTCCTGTAGGCCATGGGACTCTTTCTTCTTGAAAAAAAAAAAAAAACTAAAGCAAAGAAAGAGGAGGAAAGACAGGCAAGGAGCATGGAAGGGCTGCAGAGCCTGTAATGGAAAATCCACACTCAGTCTCTGTGCAGTTCTCTCGTAACACTTATTAAAATAGAGCAAATATGAAGAAACAGCCCAATTGCACACAATACTGCTGAGAAATTGGATCTGATTGTTGAAATCAGCTCCCAAAACCCTCCTCTCCAAATGCTGGCAGTTCACATCAGTTAACTGCATCCAAACCACCTCTGAGAAAGAAGCGATGGGAGAGACAAGACAGGATGGGATCACCTTGAATTTGGTTCAACTTCAGAGCAGGGCTGGCATCCAAACCTTCACAGTTTCTTTTGTCACTTGCCAAGGTTCAAATGCAGGATCTCTAGCTGTGTCATTAAATGAAGAGCTAAAGCATGATGTCTGTAGGACTTAGTCTTAGCTGTTGCATGAGCATGAGTGCTCATGAGTGAGAAAAAAATCCTTAATCATAGAATCAGCCAGGTTGGAAGAGAATTCCAAGATCATCCAGTTCAACCTATCACCCAGCCCTGTCAAATCAACTAGACCATGGCACTAAGTGCCTCATCCAGGCTTTGCTTCAACACCTCAATGGCAACCCTACCGCCTCCCTGGGCAGCCCATTCCAATGCCAGTCACTCTCTCTGGGAAGAACTTCCTCCTAACATCCAGCCTATACCTCCCCTGGCACAGCTTGAGACTGTGTCCTCTTGTTCTGTTGCTGGTTGTCTGGGAGAACAGACCAACCCCCACCTGGCTACAGCCTCCCTTCAGGTAGTTGTAGACAGCAATGAGGTCAGCCCTGAGCCTCCTCTTCTGCAGGCTGCACACCCCCAGCTCTCTCAGCCTCTCCTCACAAGGCTGTGTTCCAGGCCCCTCACCAGCTTCACTGCCTGTCTCGGGACACATTCCAGTATCTCAACATCTCTCTTGAATTGGGGAGCCCAAAACTAATGTTAGAAGTCTTGGAAAGCAAATGAGACATGGCCTCTCTGTTTTCCTATAAATTGCTTTTAATTCTTGATGTTATTATTTAAAAACTGACTTTAAACAAGAATAGACAGATTTTACTCCTGTTGTGGAATAAATCAACCTAACAGTGAGGTCAGGCCAACACACAGAATCAGAAGACCTGGCTGAGGAAATTCATCACTGGCTAATTCATCTTTTAAAAAGGATGAAGAAGAGCCATCCTGGCAGAGCGAGTTTATTTCTTTGAAGGTGAAACAATTTAGTGTTGGTATCAGATGGCAGGAAATCAAAAACACACCCTTTCCAGAATACCCCACCATATCTTTTCAGGGCTTCAAATGCTGAGCAATGGGATAACCCTGTGGTCCATCAGGCTTGCAGAAAACTGAAGCAACGCGAGAGGCATCCTCACACGATCACTTCTTGGCACGATGGCTCAGCCCTGCTTCTCACCCTGTATCTCCAGTCCAAGACATGCAGAGAGAGACCATGGCAGTGAAGTGAGAGGACAACCACTAAAAGGGGCTCCAGATGGGATCTATGCCTCATGTTTCAGAAGAACCACAGCACTGCTTGAGGCTTGCAATAACAAAACCACCATCACCGCTCCCCAAACCACCCAAGCAAAAACCCACCAAAAGCATACTATGAGAGAAGGACTGTGAAAAAAAGACTGTAACTGCCTATCACTCAGTTCTGATTCCTTACATCGAGAGGGGATCAGTGGGAAATGTTAAAAAGAAAAGAAAGGGGAAAAAAAAAAGTAGTTTTTCCTCCTTGGACACCTCCATGTCAAGATGTCTACACACAACGTAGATCAAGCTACACAAAAGCAGCATATGCCATCGCTGTTCCCTTAGAGTGTAAATAGCACCAGGGAAGAAACAGCTTTCAACCTGGGCCCCTGTTTGCTTCCAGTCTTGAGTGACTCAAAAGAAGGGCTGTCTGAAGATGCTTGGCAGCACGTCAATCTTTCCTAGCAGCTAAAAATCAATTGCTCTAAACCACAAAGGAAAAAAAACCAACAAAAACCCTTGAGGCTTGCTGGGAAGAAGTAAAATTGGGGGGAAATAAAGGTAAAGATGAAAGGCACCTGTAATCTCTTTAATGCAGCACTGAAGTTCCTCTGAAGAGAAAGCGCAGAAAGGATAAGAAAAGGAAAGAAAGGAAAAGAAGAAAGCAGCCCATTGACACCAGCTACAGATATATTTTTTTAATGGGCATTAGGTCAGCAGGGCATTTTCCACCTGCCCTGCTTAAACCACAGCTTTGATGATGTTACACATGTGATTTTAATACATTTATCCCGGTGGGACCCTAAGTTTATTCTGTCTGTGTGTGCAAGATTATGCACAGGACAGCTCAGGGTTTTCCTGAGGGCAGGAAGGGTGATTTGCAGGCATATGATGAGAAAAGCAGCTGTCAGGTTGCACCTCAGCTGTGTTTTGGGTTGCAGGCAAGGGGAATGGGGAGAGAAAGAAACAAGCCGCAGTAAAGGCTATGAGGGCTTGGAGAGAAGGGAAGAGTAGGAAAAGAAACAGCTTTGCCCTCAGTCTCCTACAGTCCTCCTGAATTCAGCTCAAATGGTCAAAAGGCACAGTCTTGTTGCTGCTGAATCCCACCTGGCAGGGGAACCTTCTCTGTACCAGCAGAACCCTGGTCAGGGCTTCAGGCTTTGTTCTCCCACGCGAAATGCACAGGAACTGCTACATCCTCTCGCTTCTGCCCAACTTTCAGTGCAACCTACAGGCATGCCCATTGCAACACAACACATTGGCCAAGACAGCAATGATAAAACACTTCCCCCCCCCCCCATACTTCTTTGTTTGTGATTTCTGTCTATATATAGAGGAAGACACCCCAGGCTTTCTCCTTCAAAAAGACTACAAAAAAGGAAAGACAATGAATCCACATTCTGCTTTTCTTTTGAATCCCACAGTGCTTTTCCAATCTAATTCAAGGACTGTGTAAAACAACTGGAGCCTGTAAGAGTTCCCAGTGAATCAGCCACTAACGTAGTGGAAGTTAAAGAAGACCAGCCTAGAAGGTGAAGTCCATGTTTAAAACACAGACTAGGGCCAGCTTTGAAAGTGAGCTTTCAGAAAACCCTACCTTAGAAGTTCAGTGATCTCTTAATTTAATTACTGCAGTTTTAGGATAGCTTACCATAATTACACTATAGTTTCTCCAAAGGTGTTAAAGATCTCTAGAGGACAACACCTTTTGTGCCAGCACAGATTTGCTATACACTTAATTGCATGTAATGAGCTTAATTACACACAATGCCTTTTAGTTGACTATATCCTATAAACCCAAAACAAGCCCAGGGAATCTTTTTCTGCACAGTACATTATATACGGTGGTGATATTACCAAAATGGTCACTGCTTCAGGACACCTGAAGACTTGAAGAACATCTGGCAGACAAAGAAGCAGAAGACATCCACATCTCTACAGGGAACCTCCAGCACAGGCAGGATGGACATAGCGATTCACTTGGCCCTTGGGCAGGTGAAATTGGGGTAGAAAAAGGCACTCAAGACCCAACAAGAAGCTTAATATTCACCAGCTGCTCTAAGAACAAACAAGGGGTTAACAATTTCCATGGATTTACTTTATGAGGGGCAAGTTAGAAACGGGAATACATTAAAACAAATTATTTTTACATTCCCTGAGGATTATATTCCAAAAAATGACTCTGCTATGTGAATATTGTTACTGCCTGACATTTTGGTCCCATTATCTTTTTGGCATGTGTGTCAGACGTGAGTCACCATATGTTTAATGACATGCGACACACTAGTTCAACTACATCCTACTAATGAGACAAGCCAAGAGAACCTTTATTTTCCTATGCTTCAAGTTACAGCTTTAATTAGAAATGCCTCAGTCACACAGTCCTCATTCAATTTGAAGATCTCCCATGTAGATTTATTGAACTTTAAACAACAAAAGGAAATCTCCCGAGACAGATAAAGCCTTTTGTCTTCAGTTTGAGAAAGACAGGATACAGTTTAACTGCTAGCACTAGAAACATCCCAGTCCTAATACCTTCTCTACCATTTTTGAGCTATTCATGTGAAATGGTTTCTCTGTGAAATTACTGGGCAGGATTTCTGTAGTAAAAAGTTTTCATCCAGATCAGCACCTTTTTCCCAATTGTGACTCCTGTAGTACAAACCCAAACAAGCCCCAGTCTCTGTCCCAAAGAGTTTGCATGCTATTTCCCTGCTCAAAGGGGAGTTAGGAGGATTTTTAGTTGTAAATTGCTTTCAAGGTCAAAAAAAAAAAAAAGACATGCTAAATACTACTGCCTTCATGAAGTCAATCCATACCCTTCACACCTCTCTACTAGCCACTTACACTGTGATAAAAATAGTGATTTGGAGCAATAAGCTGGTTGCTCTACAACTAGAAGAAGCAGCAACACCAAGCATTTTGCCTCTGACAAGAGCCCCTTGCAAGCAAACCTGCTTTAAGGTCAAACATATTTCAGTTCAATATTTCAACTCATGCAGTCAAATGCTGTTCAATCCCTTCAGGCAAAGAGCTGAGTGTGCTTCTACCCTGTGGAGAGCAAAGATCAAGTGGTGTCCGCCAGAATGATGTCTTTGCAAAGAGGGGACCACCCTCTTGGACTGTGAAACACAGCTCACCTCTGCTATGCTGAAGGTGCACAGAGCAATCTAGCATCCAGTCTCTGCTGAGGAGGGTCTCAGATCAGGAGCAACAGAGGAATATCAATCACCTCCACAGAGGAAGGTCTACAGAAGCTGGCCTGTATCTAGCCACACTACCAGTCATCTTTTTGATCAAGTCAGAAAAAATTGACTAAACTCACCACAGGAGTGCAAGGCCCCCCACCTTAACATTCTAATTGTCTGGAGTAAAGCTCAGCCTTTGGAAAGCAGCTACAGACTGATTTTCACACGTGTCTAGTACCCAAATTCCCAAATGATTTAAAGGCAGTCCCAGGAATTCAATGTCTTGGAAAAAAATGGAAACCCTATGGATTTTGTACAGGTGTTTGACACAGCACTGGTGCTTAAATCCCAGCAAAATAGGCCAGCTGTGATGTTATCTGGGTCTGTGCTGCCATCCCACCAGTGGGAAGAGGCAGGAAAAGCAGCAGGACGCACACAGAGGTCTTTACATAATGACCCAGCCAGTCTTGCAAAGGCTGATTCCTTTGCTCAGGTAAGATTAGGAGCCATTTAAAAAGGAAAGCACACATGAACTCTTTGAATGTCAGTGTTTTGTGAGAGGTGACACCAGCGATTGTCCCTCATTTAGAGATCTCAAGGCTGAGTGTTTGAGGAAGAGCAGAAGCACAGAGCAGTGTTGGACAGTGCCAGCAAGATTAACCCTGCTACAGCTTCCTGAAAAGCAAAGTGAGCTGATTGATAGCAAGGGTGGTTTCTCCTCCAAAACAGACTTGGTGCTGAATAGCTGTGGGGATGACACAAAAGGTGAGCATACTATAACTCTCCACATGCCCCAGGAGCCTGCATTTGAGTGGATGCTACACTGGGATCAGATGAGGTCATAGACATACATTACAGGGGGCAAGAATTAATGCGTTTCAAAGTCACACACTGCAAAATTCTGGGGTTTGAAAGGAGCACAAAAGCAGCATGTTTTGTAGAAGGCTTTCAATAAGCAGCAGGCTGTCTGTACGGCATCACCTCAGTGCTCAGGGTGTCGGGAAAGGACATTTTCCAGCAGCTGTCATGCTATCGATGCTTTACACCACTCAGAGCTCATTATGCTGGTGTTACTGCCATCAGATTTACAGCCATGTTTCAGGCAGCTGCAGAAGACCACAGGACACCTGAGCCTAGCACTCTGTCCTGCTGATATACCCCAGTGAACAGTAAATAGACTGAGGGTTTTAGGAGGAGAAGCAACAGTTTCAACTGTCTGTCACCGGCCAGCTGTGCATTCGCTGGGAGACAAGCAGCATGTTGCAGAGGCCAGGTGTCAGCACCAGTGAGTGCAATTTGCAGTGGTAATTCACCAGCTAAAGCTACTCATCATTTTTTGGGTTTTAATATTTGCTAAGTGGGAAACTGCAGCCACTGCCAGTGGCATAGTAAAGCCCCTCCTGCAGACCCAGTGCCGCTGGGTGAGGAGAGCATAGGTAGATGAGCAGAGAGGGTTACTAGGCAGGTACAGAGCTGGTCTCCATGAGCCTGAAACAAACCAGCATGCTGGAACGATCACACAGCTCCACTGCCTCTAAGTGCCACGCTACACAACGCTCCTGATCTGTGTGGCTTCCCCTCCTGGGCAAGCTGCTTGGAGCTGCAGCCTACAAACTCCTTGCTCTTATAAATGACTTCTTTTTTTTCCATGTTTATTCCTTTTGCAATTAAAACAAACTTGCAAAATTCCTTGGCCCTTCTTTTGCCATTCAAATACTTTTTTGGAGTCAGCCACCCCTCTGCCAAAGACAAGAGCACAAAAAAAGTGTCACTACCTTCTCTCCATTTATTGTGTTCCTGAGTGCACAGCTTTACGAGGATCAGATCATGGAATGGTTTGGGTTGGAAGGGACCATTTGGTTCCAACCTCCTCCCATAGGCAGGGACACTGCCTACTAGAACAGGTTGCTCAAGACCTCATCCAACCTGGCCTTGAACACCTCCAGGGAGGGAGCATCCACAACCTCCTTGGGCAACCTGTGCCAGTGTCTCGCCACCCTCACTGGAAAGAACTTTCTTCCTAACATCTAGTTTAAATCTCCCCTCTGACAGTTTAAACCCATTGCCCTTTGACCTGTCATTACAAGACTTTGTGAATAGTCCCTCCCCAGACCTCCTGTAAGCCGCTTTCAGATACTGGAAGGTCTCCTCAAAGCCTTCTCTTTTCCAGGCTGAAGAGCCCTAACTCTCATAGCCTGTCCTCATAGGAGAGCTGCTCCAGCCCTCTGATCATCTTTGTGACTCCAACAGTTTGATGTCCTCTTGTGTTGAGTGCTTCAGAACTGTGCACAGTAATACCTTCTGACTGCAGAGTGGTGCTAGAGCTGTCTCAAGGGCTGAGCACAGGAATTTTTTGGTGTGCTTGGCTGGCTTCAGGCTTGAGGACACATTAGATTGTACTCTGCTGGGAAGGGAGATAGGCACCATCAGCCCCTTGTGCCTGTCCACATCACCATCATGGATACACACTACATGCTAGGGAATGTAACCCCTAAACCCCAGCCTGCCTTGCCTGCTTCCTATACTAAAAAATCCTCTCCAGATGCTTGAAGGTGATGCACAGGCAGGCTCTGAAGGTGGTTGCTGCAGGCTCTGGAAGCTTTACACCACTTTTAACATGCAGAGTCTACCTCCAATCTTACTGCCACCTGTGGCAGGCAGGGCTCCTGCGAGGCTAAGGTACGCAGTCAGGAATTCACCCTGAAGACACAATTACTCAGACAGACTCGGCTGGAAAAAATACTCAGAGGTCCTCATGACATACAAAATGCACCCTTCAGGTTTTCAAACAGCAAAGTGAGGTGCTTCTGCATCTTCTCTCATAAAAAATGGCACCATTTCTATAGTAACAGACAAACCTTAATGCTGCAACAGGCAGCACTACACATTATGTTTCTGCTGCAGAAGTTTCTTTCCTTTTGATAGCCTGCACCAAAAGGAACATGCTTGTAATTAACTAACACCTATTAAGGGTGTGCACCCATCCTTCCTGCAGCTACATAAGGGCTGCTTCTCATCTACTCGCAAGTGCTTCCTCAAAGTGCCTAAGGAGTACTTTTAGAGGGGTTAACCATGGCTCATTGAAGTCCTCTGAAATTTTACTACTGGCTCTGGCAGAAGCAAGATCAAAGAAGAAAGATGCTCCTTCTCTGCACTTCTCCAGTATCAGAGGGGTGGCCTGTCCATGTCCACTCAGTGGGCGCTTTTACTTCAAAGAAAACTGTCAGAGAGCAAGGTCACATCAGGATGGGGATCCACTGAGTGCTTCGCAACAAAGCTCGAAAAAAAAAATGCAGCTCCTCTTCATATTTATGTAGTGTATAATAGTTAATAGATAACATTAGATATGATGGTACAAATACAGCTTTATCAAAAATATGTACTAAGAAGACATTCAAGACCATTCCCCACCCCAGTGGAGCTCAATACCCCTCCTGTAGTAGATCCTGAGCATTACCACTGGCTCTCTGGCCTTCCTACACACACTCACAGCAGCATCTGAAACCCAGTCACCCGAGTGCTATGGGGTTTGATCCATCCATAGCAAACCTGGCTGGACTTCAGGGTGGCAAACACAGCTAAAGTCTGAGGCAGGCAATCAGAAGACTGCTTGGAGAACTGCAGACAGGAAACATGCCAGATTGTTTACACCTGAGTCATGACTAATGCTGACAGTGAACACCGAGACAGCTCAGAGACCTCTACTGTGCTTCAGTGCCTGTCTGATGCTCTACCCTAATTCCAAGAACAGCAAAATTGGGACTAAGCACACATCACCTGTGAAAACACCACAATTGCATTGTGTGAAACTATGCATAATGAAAAGCATGTGGTACTCATCCCCAACTGCATTTGCTGGGCTAGAAGACAGAAGTATGTTCTCCAGTAAAGGAGCAGACTCAGAGGTTCAAGTGCTCCCTCTTTCAAGATATCAACCTTCTGATTCCCTGAAGACACCCTAGTGAACAAGCAGTAACTGAGAAGACAACAGTACCAAAAGCTACCAATATCAGCAGACAGTGAAGTCTGAGACAGGTGGAGACAGGAAGATCCAGGAAAGTTCACTGCAGTTGTTACTTCCAGGTAGATACGGAACAACTGAAGAGGAAAGCTGACAAAGCCTGGGTTAGCTTTAAGTGTAGCAGGTGAGGATTTGGGCAAAAGAAGAGGCCCTGCAGTTGGTTACATAGGGATTTGGGATACAAGGTATGTCCATGGATAACAAACCACCCTTAAAAAAAAAAAGGAAAATAAAAAAGGGCAGGTCCTTGGGCCTCACTTTAAGCCCAAGTTAGGTGCAGTATCTGCGAGCACTCACTCAGGAGAGATATGCCCTTCACCCTCAGGCAGGGCTTTTTGCCAGCTTGGATGCACCCTTATCCTCAGGGATGGGAAAGTCAGACCTGCCAGTACATGCCCTGCTTCTTCAGATGATGTGCCAGTCCCAAATTACTGTAAATTGGAAATGTATTTAGCACATTACAGCCATACAGAAAGGCTGAGTAGCGGAGGCTGAACTGGGGATCTGGCAGGTCAGCTCCCCTTGCCAATCACATCTGAGCTTTTCTAGCACGACTCCTCTGCATGTCTACTGAAAAAACACACTCTTCTCTCGTACATTTTCCTCTCTCTAGGCTGACTTGTTTTCTCTCCTTGGGAAGTGTTTTCCAGGGCAGATCCAACTATCCATACCTGACACTCATCACAGCATTCAGGAATGACACACATCAGGGATTCCCCAAATCACTCACTGTTAGGTCTGCTTCACAACACAGGCTCCTGGCAAGGACAAGAGCTCACTTCTGTGCCACCTCTGCTCAGGAACAGCAGTGCTCATGACAGTTCCTGTTCTCCCATCTGCTCTACTGTCCTTATTTTGACTATCAGCGACACTTCTCTCTCTTGTAATCTGGGGATATTACTCTTGCATCCCAGCAGATAGCCCAGAAGTGGTTAGACAGCTGCTGTAGAGTAACTGCTTGGCTTAGATGGCTGGGATGAAGCATATACTAGCCTGTCTCTCCAGGTCTATCTTCTACCATTTATAAGATGGGGTAATAGTGCAATCCCAGCCTAATGGAGAGTGAGAGGCCAAGCACATCCAAGCCAGGGGCCTGGCAGACACCACAATATGTGATGGAGGTATATCAGACTCCTCTGTGTAAATCAAAACACAACAGCCTTCTCTTCTATTCAGGAAATAAAAGGGTTACCTTCCAAATCAGTTTTCAGTAGAGTGTTAAGCAGTGTGATGTGAATAGATACAAAGTGTGTGATACTGGAGTTAATCACAGAAAATAGGGGCTGGGAGGGAATCCCATGAGAGCACCACATTTATTTCATTATTATATCACAGATGACATTAAGTATCCACCGAGTCCCTCAAGGCAGAATTCTTGCATGAAAAGCATCCCCATTTACCAGGCATGATAGAACCTGCAACTGTTCTATAAATAAAGGGTATTTACAAAGAGAGCTGTTAAATATTTATTTTTCTCTGGAGACTGAGTTCTCTGTACATTTGTCCCTGTTGCAGAATCATTTGGTATCAGGAAGCAGAGGAGCTCACCTAAAAAAAGACCAGGAACCAGTCCAGAGCCTGATCCGGACACAGCACCAGCCTCGTCTACATGCTGGCAAGGCAAAAGCATCCAACCTGACACAGAGGGAACACGAGGCAAACAAAATGGGAATGATCTCATCCACCAGGCAAAGGTAGAAGAGGGAACGCCAGCAACAAAGCAGCGATTAATAAATGCTATCATACTGCTCTGTCCTTAGGGTGCTGGCTTGGCACCATACGTTAAGGAAGTGACAACCTTCAATTGTGAAGAGCAACTGCAGATTTGCATTGCATTTGCTTTGTCTCTTGGGAACATGCATACATTTCCCACAGCTAACGAATTAAGTGGTGAGGTTTTGGTTGGCTGTCTTTTTTTGTTTGTTTGTTTGCTGTTGTTGTTTTTTAAGGTTTAAGCTGACAGTTCTTGCCAGGAAGGGAAGACAAAACCCAGCCATAAAAACTACGGCTCTGAAATACACTTCACTGCTAACCCTTTGTAGTAGCAATTGCGATAGTTCTTACTCCAGCTTGCCAAAAGCTGAGTTTTAATTAAATATTAAAAAGCTATTTGTTAAAATAATGTTGCCATAGCAACTAGAGAAAGCTAAAATACCCTGGCGTTTCTGACTCACAGCATATTAATCAACCACCAGCTATTATATAATGAGCAGCCCCCCTGCAAGTGCCTGTGGGGGCCATGGCACCAAATGCCTGAACCTGTGGCCTGCGAGCTGGGCAGTGCTTGCTGCTGGACTCTGCCCTCTGCGTACCCACTGCCTGTCCCCAGCAGTTATCCAGGCTCAGCCCAGGCATCACGTGCCCAAATATTTTGCAGCAGCTGTGCTGGAGTGCTCCAGGTCAATACATTCTCATGGGGCATGAAGGGTGATGGTGCTGGGCAAGGGGAAGTTCTGGCAAGGGGTGTGAGGAAGGCATCCCCCCACGTACCCACAGCAGTGGAATGGCTTAGGCAGCTCCTTCCCAGCAAGCCCCAACCACTTGCTTCTAGCACTCACCTTGCAAATGCAGTGATTGCACCAGAGCTGTTCTTGTGGAAAAAAAATGATTTGGAATTACGGGAATGATTTCTTGCAGCAGGTGCCTTCCTACTGTCAGGCCAGCCGTGCAAAGCTCCAAAAGAGCAGAGATTAAACCTTGCAAGAGCAAATCACCTCTGTCACTCAACCAGAATAGCTTATTTTACAATTAAAAAAGGGCAAACAAAACCAAACCGACAAAAAAAACATCCAAGCCCTCCAACCACCCCTCTCCTCCCCATCACACCTCATCCCTACCAACCAAACAACAAAAACCTTCTACACTTTCTGTCATAGAATCATTAAGGTTGGAAAAGACCTTTAAGGTCATTGAGTCCAACTGTAACCCAACCACCATGACCACTAAACTATATCCTGAAGCATCATATCTGCATGCTTCTTGAACACCTCTAAGGATGGTGACTCCACCATCCTGGGCAGCCTGTTCCAATGCCTCACCATTCTCTTAGAAAAGTTTTTCCTAACGTCCAAGCTAAACCTCCCCTGGCACAACTTAAACCCATTTCCTCTTGTCCTATTGGTAGTTACTCAGGAGAAGCAGCTAATATCAGCCTCACTACAACCTCCTTTCAGGTAATTGTAGAGAGAAAGATGCCTTCTCTTCTCCAGATGAAACACCTCCAGCTCCCTCATCTGCAAACCCTGTGACATGCCCTCCAAACCCCTCACCAGCCTCACTGTTCTCTGAACATTCTCCAGGACCTCAGTGTCTTTCCTATACTGTGGCACTCAGAACTGAACAAAGTCATCAAGCCTGTACTTGGCCTCACCAGGGCCAAGTACAGGGATATGATCACATCTCTACTCCTGCTGGGGACACTGTTCGTGACTCAGGCCAGGATGCTGTTGGCCTTCATGGCCACCTGGGCACACTGTTCAGCCAGCTGTCAGCCAGCACTCACAGATCCTTTTCCACCAAGCTGCATTCCAGCCACTCTTTTCCAAGCCAGTAGTTGCTTGGGGTTGTTGTGACCAAAATGCAGGATCTGGCACTTGGTCTTATTGAATTGTCCATGCACAGCGAGATAGGCAGCCTCAGTAATCCAGCAGTGAAGGCTGGCTGTGCTCTGGAACACAGCTTATGTTAGAAGTGAGAAGACTTCTCTCATTGCCTTCATTCATGTCATGGAATCATCATGAGGTCAGCAGTGATGAGAATGGCTGCAGGAGGGATTCAAGTAATTGAGGTCCAGAGCAACATTGTCTTGGGGAGAGAGGACTGTGAAGAAGTGCAGCTGCATTGCTCAATTGGGGACAACCTTCCTCCCCCTCAGTAATTTGATTCTGTGCTTTTAACCTCCCTTCCTCTTTTTCTTCCAATGGAAAATAAATATCTATGTAGTTATTAACTGAATATGATGAATATTACAGCATTTGTATGCCAGCTTCAGTTTCTTGCTGCTTTGTTTGGGTGTCACAGGCTGTGACTATGACAACCACAAGCAGTTATTGCACTGATGTCATTTGTGACATCATGCTTAATGGAAAAAGAAGAAGAGACACTACCAAAAATAAGATTGGAACAAAACCTTCCCCTCTCCCCCCCACCTTTGTCTTTCAAACACTATCAACTTCTGTCTACAGAATAAGATCCTGAAGGACCACCACACTGGAGTTGCTGCTGCTGGAGAGCCAGGCAGCAGCAACTCTGTCCTTACCACTTGGGAAAACCTGCCCTCTTCCCTCCCCTCAGCTGTGGGCTGAATTGCAAGTCTGCAGTCATACGGAAGAAATGTCACTCTTCCCCAGCTGGGAACCACTGGCTTAATTCTGGCTTCCAAGAATTAGATAAAGAGAGCAATGAAGGCTTTTGGCTAAGCATCATCTCCCCTGAGTAAGTTTCTCCTGCTCTCCAACTAGCTTCTTTATCCCATCTCTATTCTTCAGCTACAGCAGCATTTCCCCCTCTCTCTAAGCACAGCCTGTCCAACACTTCCGGACAGTTCCCTGCCCGAGCACGGGGGGAACGTGCATTGATTTTGTGAGAAGTGTGCCCTTTAGAGAGGTGCCTTTTACGCTGACAAGCACAAGTGATGGTTTCAGCCTTTGAGGGCTCCTCTAGCTGGAGCCCAATCTCTCACCCTGCATGAAAGCAAGGAGGCAGCAGCACTGCCTTTCACGAAGCCATTATCATGCGTAGTGCTGGCAATCATAGGACACGCTGCTGTCAGAGCCTTTATTTGCTTTGACAGAAAGTGTTTGCAAACTCACTGCTCACATTCTAAGTAACAAGAAAACTCTGAAGTCCCCGTACCCGTCTAAATCTGGTAGAAAACAGTCCATCACAAGAAGTATCTCCTTTATAGTTATACACTCAGAAGCCTTGACAGAAACCAAGTGTTTTGCCAAGTTACTTTTCCCCAAGTGTTTGCAACACATAAGTTCTTCTCTGCCTTCCCCTCTCTTCCACCAGAATTGTTGTTCCTGTGCAGTTCAATGCTGCAGCCTACCCTGGGCATCACTGAGGCCCCACCTGATCTGCAGCCAATCCACCAATCTGTCCTCGCACACAGCATCCTGGGGTGGGAGAGCAGCCCATGTAGCACTGCTACTGCTGATGATGCTTTTTGAGCATGTGCAACCTGAAGGAAACTCTCCCTGTGTTCTCCCAGGGCTTGATCCCCCATTAAGTGATAGCTCTGCCCCCAGAGAACAAAGCCAGATTCCCCAGGGGAATCTTGCCCATGAAAAAAAGCAGTGAGCATTGCTTTTAAATAGCAGAAGAGAGACGCTGCCTTACAAAGGAGAGGTGGATTAAAGCCTAACAGGTGAAGTAATCACCTCTTGCAGCTACCTGTCCTGCCTCTTTTTGCTCACCACTGTGTCCACTTTCAGTGACACGTGCTCCCCAAACCAACACCATCATTGACTGCTCATAACACAGCACATCAGCGCTTAGTCTGTGTTCTGTCTGTGTAGGCATCAGACAGAACCACCTCAAACCAATTGCATCTCACATTGCTACTTCTTTCAGAGGACAGCACCTCTGGGAACAGCCACAGCCAAGTTTCATCTCTGGATGTTGGAGAGGAAGATGGAAAAACAGAAACAGCAAAGAATCCTCATTTCCCCTCTCTCCATCAAATCTCTCTTGAAACATGTACTGGAAGGGGATGCAGAAGGGGATATACAGGAATTGGGCTCTTTCAGCTCTGGTTTCTCCTTGACCTCCTGAGCAGGACATAGTTTCTTAGTCAGCATTGCCCCACTGCAGCCATCTTGCTTCCTTCAGTTCCTCAATCAAGTTTATGTCACACAGCCAGAGCAGTAAGAGACAGGTAAATGGGAATTTACAGTCTACTTCCACTGCTGAGCAATGACTACATCTTGCTGCAGTAATTCCAGAGCCATCTGAGACCATACATGAATTACCTGGGCAGCTTCCAGGAGCCTGCTCTTGTTTTCTCTCTTGCCCTTTTAACACAGCTATGATCTATCAGAGGCACTGGTGGACTGCCTGCCGCCCTCAGTATCACTGCTTTGCTTCAGCGTAACACCACAGGCAACATCCACCTGGGACTAACTTTGAGGCGCAGAGGCAGGTTCTCTTCTTTATTCCTTCTATAGGAGCAACCACTACAGGGGTGCATTAGGACACAGATTCCTTAGAACCTCTGAAACACTTTTCAACACTGCCTGCTTAACAGAAAAGGAAACAAACTTTGCTTTTCAGATGAGCAAGAGCACTTCTAATATATGGATATGGACATACTCTGAGAGACACAACACACACACGTGCCCTGCATGTTCCTATCACTCTTACAGCAAACATAGCTGTAAAGAAAGCAGCCAGAACCCATCCTGTGCAATGTTTTGTAAGTGACGGACAAATAATAAACCTCACAGCTTGATTAACAGGCATTATGTGCGAGTTTAAACACCAAGGGGCTATGAGAAAACGTTTGCAAGTCAGAGAGAGACAATGAACTCCGGACCTCACTGAGGGAGGACCATCACAAAACACTACCAGTCGCACATTGCACTTCTTCTAGTGGCTGCACTCATCCCTGGCATCATTCACAAAAAGCTGAAACTAGGAGTCTCTATTCTGGTCATTTTTGCTCACCAGTTTTTGGATGCTTACTTAGGTTATTTCTTAAGGACTTTTTACCTCATCTTTACCAAACCCTGATGGACTCAATTTCTCTCCTGATAACAAAGTAGATTTGTGGTGCCACAAAAGATAAAAGGCTGTAAGCCACTCATAAAAATGGAGACAAAACTCTGCTAATTTCCAAGTAACCACAGATTTCTGTCAACACAAACCAGGATGAAAAAGGGAGCTGGGCTGATTTTTTACAAACCTCTAACCCCCCATTGATCAATACCTCTGCTATAAACATTTACTTACAGAAAGCAGCAAAGCTTAGAGCAACAGCGTCCACATCCACAGTCCAAACTTTAGCTCTGTTATCCAGCCTTGCACAAGCCCACAGGAGCCCACACTGCACCAAGCACCTGGCCAGGGGCTCCAGCCTTTAGTGCACCGGGCTGACCTTTGCAAGCCCTGGCTGGTGCACCTGGAAAGCTGCAAACCAGCCACAGCTGCTGGGAAATTACAGCTCAGACCTTGTAACAATGCATAGGAAAAGGCCATAGTGCAGCTGATCCTTAATACACAATTTCATATAAATATTTTAATACAGATCCTAAAATCATAGAATCAACCAGGTTGGAAGAGACCTCCAAGATCACCCAGTCCAACCTAGCACCCAGCCCTGTCCAATATATGTATATATTAAAAAAACAAACCCTTCTGTCTGAGTTGCTTTGGAGCAAGCACAGAGGTGTTTCTTAGGGTGTAAAAGTTCCTCCCCAGTTATTTTATCCTGTCAGGGAAGAGTTGGATGTTGATAATAGAGCTGGGGTGCTATCCACACACACAAAACCAACCTCACAGCCAGTCTGTGCCCTTCACCCTTTCAAAAGACACAGACTTTCTCCCTGAGGAACACTTCACCTCAACTCTCCAGCAAGATTTTGTCTTTGAATGGCTGGTAAAGCTTGGAAACAACAAACAAGCTTCAGATGGTGCTAGTGGTCCATCCTGCTGACCATATTCTCAGTTAAATGCATTCATGTGGTTCATATCTGCAGTGAGATAATTATTCAGTCTATGCTGTAATACAATGCTGACTTTTTTTTTTTTGGTGGGTTGCAAAGAGGTGCCAAAGGCACATAACTGGTTCCAGAAGACTGGATTTGCTTATTGTTCTCAAAGTGTCTTATCAAAAATACTCCTTCTGTTTGAGCAAGTGTGGGCTTCCCATTTAAAGCAAAATAAATAATAATCAAAAAAGCTACTCACAGCACTGTATTTCTCACATCTTGGGGATATCATTACTTGTGCCTCTCTGAAGGTGAGCAGAACTGATACCTGCAAAAGAGGGAAAAGCTGTGTAAGTCAGGGGTAAAAAAAAAAGAGGAGAAAATAGCTGCCATCTCTTCCAATCTCTGACAGTTCAGTGTTTTTGCTAGCACATGGGAATGCCAACTGACAGGAATTGCAGCAATTGCCTTTCCCACTGACCACTAACAGAAGCAGAATTTAAAAGATTTGGTCCTCCATCCCTGTTACAGTAACACAATGAACGTTGAGGGCCTCTTGGGGAAAAAAACATCCACATTTCTTAGGCCAAGCAGACAGTGGAGAGCACTCAAATGCTGATGTCTTTAGATACTGCTGCTGTGGTTCAGACTGAAAATACCCACAAAACATCTGCTGCAGCAGACAAGTACCACAACAAGATCTGGTTACTGGGAATGTCAACAAAATGCCATCAAAACTGCCTTTCTCCTCCTTAAAGGGACTCACTCACCTGCTACATCCTAAAGCTAAATTGGGCTTTCCTAATTTTTGCCTTCTTTTTTTTTTTCCCTAAAGAAGGTTTAGTTTCAGCAGCTGCAGCAGAATTGATATACAAAATTTCCCATTTGTCAGTGGCTGTATAAACACCTGAGAAACATCATGCCTGCAGGTCTGCAAAGAATAGGAAAAGAGAAAATAAATGGTCAGGGGACCACTCCAAGTGAAAGAAACACACAGAGCAAAACACCCTGCTAGTAGCTCAAGAAAAGAGGCAGAAGCTTATCGATTGCTTCAGCAGCACCAAGAGCACAACCTGCATTTTCAGCTTAAGCTGAAGTTATCTGAAACTTCAGGCTCTTGTTAACTGACCAGAAAAAGGTCAACTGGCAAACTTGAAAGAAATCACTGAGTCTTTTGCTCCTTCCCAGCAGATTAAGAAGATAATTTTTTGGCTCCCTTCAGAGGAAGATATGACTAGATTTCCTGAAAGAGTATAATGGCTACTCGAGGATCCAGGAGGCCAGGAGCTGTTACACAACTACATTCACTCTTTAAGAGCTTAGAATAGAATCATAGAGTCAAATAAGGCTGGGAAACAACTCTAAGACCATAAAGTTCAACCATTAAACCAACACCACCATGGTCACTAAACTATGCCTTGAAGAACTACATCTACATGTATTCTGAACACCTCCAGGGATGATGACTTCACCACCTCTCTGGGCAGCCTCTTCGAATGAAGAAAATTTTCCTAATATCCAGTCTAAACCTCCTCTGGTGCAACTTGAGGCCATTTCCTCTCATTCTGGAGAAATCTCCATGTTTACTCACAGATAAAATGTAAGCTGCTTCTTGCTTTATTCCATCTCAGAGTAAGGCAAATGAATTTGCTAGTTTGAACTGTTAGCTACAGAGCTCGTGCTGTTTACACCTCCACCCCTTTTTGCACGCAGCAGGCTATGTTCTGCTGCTCTTCCTCCCTCTTTGGGATCAAATCCTCCATCCTCAGGCCAAATGTCTTTCTGTTTAATGAGTTTAGTCCTGTTAACTTACACAGAACTGCTATATGGACTCCTGCCTCTTCAGTGCCTGACCCTCCACCTTGCCAACGGGACTAAAACTACCTCTATAAATAAAACACTTTAAAAGAACAACAGAATTGCCTCATCTTTCCCCTGATCTCTAACCTCTGCTTAGAAAGTTAATTCAAATAAATACATATGTGTGGTGCTGTCACTTCTTGGGACTCTATAATGAGCTTAACAATTTTTGGTGCTTTTCCTAAAGACCCAGCTAGTGAAGTATCTGTGATGATTCATTGAGCAGCAGGAAATCTCCAGAGTTATTGAATCTAGGCCCTTGCTGTTGTACTACACAATTCTCTTCAGAAAGTATGCAAAAAGTTTCTAACCCTTGTGGCTACGAGAATAGGATTTGAGTTTAACATAACAACTCAGAAGCAAGTTGCATATATATTTAAGATATATACATATATATATATATATGTATCTGCATATATATTTAAGATCTTTCCTGGTTCTGGGGGATCAGATACTGCTTTTGAAAGCTGGAATTTAGACAGCAGTGTAAGTAAAAGTGACATAATGATATCTCAGACAGACACAGGTAGGTAATTGCTAATAAGAAGACCTTATAGTGGCTTTCCAGTATCTGAAGGGAGCCTACAGGAAGGCTGGGGAGGGACTATTGACAAGGTCTAGTAATGTCAGCACGAGGGGGAATGGGTTTAAGCTGGAAGAGGGGAGATTTAGACTGGATGTTAGGAGGAAGTTCTTTACAGTGAGGGTGGTAAGACACTGGAACAGGTTGCCCAGGGAGGTTGTGGTTGCTTCCTCCCTGGAGGCGTTTAAAGCCAGGCTGGATGAGGCCTTGAGCAGCCTGCTCTAGTGGGAGGTGTCCCTGCCTATGGCAGGGAGTTGGAGCTGGATGATCCTTGAGGTCCCTTCCAACCTAAACCATTCTATGATTCTATGATTCTAAGAAAATTCTTGCCCGCGTTTGTTTGTCCTGAGCATCCCTGCGTGGGCAGCTCTTGAGCAGCCTCCTGTGGGGGCATGCTTACTCCAAGCCAGCACAAGGCAAGGGAAATGTCTCTCCTTGGCATGCAAGCACCACTTCTCTGATTAGCATCACAACTCCAGGATCAAGTGAATTCAGAGCAGACCTCCTCACTCAGCAGGAGGGCATTCATACAGGCATGGTGTCCTCACCCACATAAGCCAAGCCTTATAAACACCCACACTGAGAAGGGCTGGGGGAGATCTGTATCTGTTGACTCCAGTGCAGTGGTGTCCCGGTGAGTACACATGAGGTGATGGTGGTTTGGGTTACCACACACTGCCTAGTTTATAGGAATTGTGTCTGTGTATGTGTAAGCAGCTGCAGCAGGTATAGCGCCAATCACCCCAGCTATCCACTCTTCACACACCAAGCAGGAGACTCAGCCACCAGCTGCTTCATTATTCCACATGCTTTTAAAACAAAAAGGATATCTCATGGCAAACCAAAACAAGATCAACTAAAAGATTTTTTTAAATGCCTTTTAAAAGCTGAAGAAAACTCCAGCCCTCCACATGGTTTCTGCAACCCAAGCACTACAGCACTACTAACCACCTGGAAATGGGATTAGTTTGCTTTGTTCACCCTGAAATTCTCACAAAACCCAGATTGTCTAGGTATCTTTAGTCTGCTAAAATGTAAATCTCAAGCTGCTGTTAGGGCAGGGAAGAGAAATAATGGCACTTTTTAGATGCTTGACAGGAAAGTTCCTCTGAGACTCTCTCAACCTACAGAAATGATCAATTTTACAAAAGAACATTTTGCAGAGAGAAACGGAGTTGGGAGCTCTGAAAGCACTTGTTTTCCCCAGCTGCACTTAAGACAAAGTAAAAGAACCCCCAAACTCCTCCTGACCTGTTTTGCTGAAAGACACCAGCTGGGTGGTTTAAACCCCGGGGTCAACCAAAAGCATGACTGTGGAGCAGGTCATGCCAACCCTCTGCAGCTCTGAGAGGCTTTGGTGCTTCCTTCTCAGCCCCATGGCTCACCTGCCCAAACGCTAAAAATCAGTGGTGCAGGCAATAGGTCAGGACAAACGTCTGGTACAGGTAATCCTGCTCTGTCGGGGAGACTGGACTGGATGATCTTTCCAGGCCCCTTCCAGCCCCTAACATTCCGTCATTCTGTGAACTTCTCCACCAAGCTAATGAGCCCCAGGATGCTGCTTTCCCCTGATGCTGGCTCAGTGAGGCCAGAACACGCTGAGGCTGGGGCATAGGCACCCCACACCATGTCCCACTCATCACCCCACAGCATTTGTATCCTACTAGGCATCTATTAACTTTTCAGTCTAGCTTACACCTAGATTTCCCTAAAAGCTGCCATGATCAAAATTACCATCTTCATGATCTGAATTACTTCTAACACTAGACTAGAAATGCTTTCTATTGAATTAAATATGCACAGCTGTGTTGGAAGAGGGGGTGGGGGGATTGCAGCCATGGCTTGCAAACTGTTATTACAGGGTGATTAGCAGATACAAGCACGCCTAAAAGTCGGCTGTCTCCACACGCTGAAAATCTCAGCTATCCTGACAGATTCCGAGTGCTCAAGCAGTTCCCAGCTGCTGCACTGGTCCTCGTTAAACATTCACCAAACCTGGCAGACTTCAGCACGGGGAGTAACATGCTCATGAGCATCCTTCATTCACTTTGGCACCTTTTATAAAGCTAGTAAAATTAACCCATCCCTGCCCCCATCCCCAAGACAAATGCATAAAACACAACCCAGTTTCCATCAAATACCTAAATATGCAGTCAAAGAGCCAGCCATTAAAAAAGCCCAAAGTGCTTTGAGATCTGTGTAACAGTGATGCTCAGAGAGGACCAGGGACATCTCTCATGCCTCTCCACCCACCATGGTCTTACCCTTGCCCCACTCAGCACTCAGCTGCCTTTCTGCAGCTTTTTGAACAAAGCTGAAATGGAGATGGATATTTCCACCCCACGCAGTCCCTAGGAAAACCACCGGCAGCAACCTGGAAAACACAGACTAGGAGGCTTCTGCCAAGGGTTATCTTCTCCACCTCAGTGGTGTGACAACCACTCATACAAGGTCTAAATCCACACTGTGCCATTAGCAGGTAGGTACCCATGAGCAGAAACTGGTTCAGTGTCACTCCAACACCACAGCACCTTGTGTCTCCAGCATTTGCTGCCCCAGACAGGGAACAAACCTCTCTTTGCAACGCCTTCTTAACATTACCAGCTGCTTTTAGGAATACTCAGAAGCAGAATAATAAGCAAAGTGCAAATAACAGAAAAGTAAGAGTAAAAAAAGAGCAAAAGGCAAATAAGCTGTCTTGGAAAAAAAAAAAAACATAAAAAGAGAAGTTTTGTAGAGTTTGGCAGATTTCCATTGTTACTGCAGCACTCTCACAGAAACTACTCCCCCTCTCTTTGAGCTTTATAAGATTTCAGAAAACATGCTCTCTATCAGGATGAAACTGATCTCACATCCTGCCAGGGAGAATCATGAAAGTGATGCCCCAAGACACCAGACAGCTGAGCCAGGCAGCCCAGGCAGCTACCAAGCCATCTTTGCCTGACTGCTGCTCCCACGGGAAAGCTGCCTGGGGTAGAGGCATGCCCAGCCATAGTTTTACTTGAAGCCAGTAAGATGATGTGATTTGTCTGCCAGCAGCAGCCAGAGTTGGCCTCAGCTGGAGGATGAGGCAGGGACTGGTGAGAGGCTTCCTTGGCACTGGACAGACAGACAGCAACTCTGTGCTGCTTCTCATCTCAGTGCTTTCTTTCAAATGATGCTAACAACCAACATCAACCTCCTGAGCTCAGCACTGAGGGGTGATCCTGTGTGTTTCTGCTGAGGCTACAGCCTCTGCAAAGGCTACAGCCTTTGTGCACCTCACTTTCCATCGTTAAGTCTTGTTCATGGGGAACACAACACTGAACTGAAATGAAAGAGAATGGGAAAGCACTGCTCAAAGTGGATTATATTTACATTCCAATGCATTCCCCAACTGCAGGTGTCAGCACAAAAGAAGGTATATTACTTTCTTTCCTATCTCCTTAACTGTTCCTAGCTTCCTTCAACAAATCAAAGTGTTTTCTTGAAGGGTGACAAATCTGTGTCATACTCTACTTTATATTGGCAGCAGGGGTTTTAAAGCAAGAAGAATGTTTGATCACGTAAGAAAATTCAACCAGAGAGAGTGCAATGATTTCCTGTAGGGTTCTGGCCAGCAGAAAGTTCATCAATTCGTTTGACTTCTAGCAAAGTTATCCTATTTCACATTATTCCTTTTCAGCCTTACATTTCAGGTTTAAAAAGGTTAGTTACCTACCTGCCTACTGCAATAAACATGTTGGGAAAAAGTTGTCAGACCCTACTCTGCCAGAACCATGATTGGTAACTTTTCCAAGGCAGCAGTTGCTATAAAAGCACTGTGGTAGGATACTTTTGCTGCCCAACGTATGTACAGCAATAACTTTCATTTTATTTTTAAGCAACCAAGCTGTGGACTGCTCACTCATTCATTAATTTTCAACTCCATAGGATGTCTAGTCATAGAATCATGGTACAATTTAGGTTGGAATGTACCTTTAGGATCATTGAGATCGGTCATTAACATAATACTAGAAAGTCCACCACTAGACTGTGTCCTAAGGGCCACATCTACATCTTTTAAATACTCCAAAGATGGTGCCTCCATCACTTGCAGGACAGACATTTCCAATGCTTGACAACCTTTCTGGGGAAGAATTTTCTCCTAATATCCAATCTAAACCTCCTTTGTCACAACATGAAGTTGTTTCTTCTTCTTCTATCTCTTGCTACTTTTGAGGAGAGACTGACCTCTCACCTTGCTACAGCCTCTTTTCAGGTAGTTGCAGAGATCAATAATGTCTCCCTTGAGCCTCCTTTCCTTCTTGCTAAGCAACTCCAGCTTCCTCAGTTCCTCATCATTAAAGCTGTTCTCTAGAGCCTTCATTATTTTCATTGCTCTTCTTTGGACCCACTTCAGCAACTTAAGTTCTTGTAGCGAGGAGGCCAAAACTGTACACTGTATTTGAGGTGCAGCTTCACCAGTGCCAAGTAGAGGGGGACAATCACTTCTCTGGTCCTGCTGGCCACACTTTCTAATACGAGTCAGGATGCTGCTGACCTTCTGGGCCACCTGGGCACACAGCTGGCTCATATTCAGGTGTGTGAAACAACATCTCCAGGTCCTTTTCTGTCAGGCAGAAAAGTGCCTTCAGCACTGCAGTCCCTGTGTTCAGGTTTATCCAGATGCCATCAAGCAAGTTGGCTGAAGAGACACAGTGTATGCTGTACAGAGGGGACACGCACAAAAATCACACACTCCTTCTTCTCCCCCCTACATACCCAAGCTTGTTACAACAGCAGTGTGTAGAGCAAAAGACCAACAGAGAGAGAACTGAGACAATACAAAGGCATGCTAACCCACACCAGTTCCCATGGTCTACATGCACGTGCCAATTTGGAGAGAACAGGGGCAGGTAGGGCAAGTGATGTGAGCAGCAGTCCACAGCCCAGTTTCACATGTGCATAATGCTGTTTAACCTAGACTGCAGCCAGAAACACCACAGGCTATGTTCGCTGCTTAGATCCACTGTTAGAGTGACACAGTTTAAAGCTTCCCTGTACTGCTGTTAGGTTTGGCCTGGTCTCTCCAGTTTCAGCCTGATTTCTTCACCACATGACACAGTCCAACAGCAGACATTCTTTTCTCCTGCTCTTAATTTATTCCTTCTTTTGTTTCCCTCAACCCTCAAGCTGAAAAGAAAAAAAAAACACCCAAACTCACACAACTTGAAAAAAAAGAACCAAAATCCAAAAAACTGATCATAGCCAGACAGCAACTATATTTTTTCTGTTATAAAAATAAATACAGGAGGAAGGAGTTTCCCTTTTCCACCAGTTTAGACCATTCCCAGGCTGTAAGCACTGATGTCTTTGCAAATTCTTGCCAAACGCAGCAGCTATGGGTGCAAAAGTGGTACAATAAAAGAAATCAGTACAAAGTGCAAATATGAAGCAAGAAATCACTTTGCTCTTTTCAATAACTGTGTTTGTGCTTCATTTACTGGTGCAAACTAGCACAGCTAGGTGTTAGTCTTTTCAGTAGGAGTGTCCATCTGTCTAATCTGAAAATTTGAGTAAGATGCACCAGGGTCAGTAGACTTTACATTCATGCCAGGTGACCTATTTTCAGCTACCAGTAATCAGGGAGCCACAAAGAGAAGGCAGGAAAGGTTGCCCAGACCCCCTACATGTTGCTATATGGTCCTGCTCAGTGATGAGCTTCAGCTGCTCTCCTCACTGCAAACTCCTGGAGCAGCTCCTTTGAGACAAGCACCTGCCAGGACATGTGCCTGTCTGCTGCACCTTCTCCCTGGCCCCTCAATCCCTGCGCTTGCATTTCAGTTCCCACTGCACTCCAGCACTGATGGCTCACAGAAATGAAGCTGAAAAGGGCAAGTCTGTATACACTGAGCACTCAAAACCAGTGTCCAACCCCAGGGCTTGTGGAAATTCCCATGAAATTGTTGTTTTGTGGCCTTTTCACTCTATCCTGGGGATAGCCAGCACAGCGTGGGCACTGACTCTGCTTACTCTGTTAAGAACCAGTAACTTTGGGCACTTCCTTTCCCTCTGGCAAGATTTTAACTATTTAGTTATTTATTTAAAGACAAAGGATGCGAAGGGATGGAATGAAATGTTCTACTTGCAGCCTGCCAGTCTCTTGGTCCCACAAATTTGTCCAATCAATTTATCACCTTTACTGTAGCACCTTCACTGAGTGCTGATTTGTTCTGCCTCTCGGTTCACAGCCCTAAACAGCCTGGGATGCTTTTGGAAGCAAAACCAATACAGGTTTGGACACTGAGTAAAATTTAGATTTGGATTCTATTTACACTGGAATACATCTGTAGCAACAGATACTTTTTATAGTTTTTTACCTGATTCAGGATCCAAAGCATAATCACATTTCCAAGAGTGAATCCTGCTATGACTTGGATACACCTTTGCCATAGAGCAGGTTTGAACCATGGAAGATAAAGTGCAATTCACACATCACTGTGATAAGCTGTTCAGGAGAAATGCACTCTCACTCTTTAAAAAACAGACAAAAATCAGATTTCATACAACATTTATCCTATCCTTCCACATAACCAGCAATATGGCATTAATTTCTTCTGTCTCACAATAAATTTAATGAGGAGGAAAATAAAGGTACACGTGCACACCTCTTTCTCCAGTGCTCCTTGTTATTCTACCAGAACAATTCTTCAAAGCTGCAGAGATCACTGTATGTTACCTCCTTTTTGAAGGATCAGATATCATGCATCAAAAAGCATGCAGGAAAAGTTCTAGGGCATGAAACCAATTTTTGTGCACTTTTATCTGGGTCAGCTTTTCTATTGATTCTGCAAATACCATACCACTTTTTTTTAAAGCTAAGGGCTTTTTTTTTTTTCTTCAGTTTAAAAAGAAGAAAAAAGAGAACATCAGAACTTAAGTCAAACATCCAAGCCAAAGATTAGTTTCATTGGATGCCTCCAAATCAAAAAGGCCAGATTTTTTTCCATAATAAAGTTTAACAGTGAAAGAGCATCTAGATTGATTTATAAATTCAGTGAATGCCCTCCCTCTTGCCATACTGCTTCTGTTTTTGTTTAATACTTTTTAGTGTCTTTGCTGTGAGGTGTACAGAATTTAAGACAGCTGAGAACATCCAGGAAAGCTCATGTGAGACATACATATTGAAAACACTCACACACACGTTTTACCATTAATTCAGCTTTCTTTTTCTTTGCCCCTCTGTCAAGTTTTCCTCCATGTTTCTGAACTATTTGGCACACCCCCCAGCTTTGATTTAGGTTGTTTCATCAACCTCAATCTGTGCACTGAAGTGCTGTGGAATAGAAATAGAATAGAAATAGAAATAGAAATAGAATAGAATAGAATAGAATAGAATAGAATAGAATAGAATTAACTAAGTTGGAAGAGACTTCCAAGATCATGTAGTCTAACCTATCACCCAGCCCTATCCAGTCAACTAGACCATAGCACTAAGTGCCTCATCCAGGCTTTTCTTGAACACCTCCAGGGACGGTGACTCCACCACCTCCCTGGGCAGCTCAGGTGACAACAGGCTGGATCCTGTTTTAGGAGAAGTGGCTTGCTGCAGACATCCTGAAGGTCTCATATTGACTTCATCTGTACCCACATGCAGGAAATGGAGAAAAAACACTTCTAGGCAAATGCCTACCAACAGGTGATGGTTTGTAGTAAGAAAGACTCAGAAAATTTGCTTGCAACTCCAGATGACAGCAGGAAAAAATATATAAAGTAGTTGGGAATTCTGATTGACTTATGGTGAAATGAGCTAATGAATTGGCTCTCAAGTGCTTTTTCCAGGATGAAGTCCTCTTGCTTTTGAGAGATGTTTTTGCATCTTTTGGTGGTGGTGTGATGCTGGGAATAACAACACACTGCCCAAGAACCTGAGTAGTAGCAAGCATGTGCCCGCTCCAGCAAGACTTCATTTCACAGGGACCTGGGCATATGGTGTGTAGGGCCATTTGCATGTGTACTTCCAAGTCAGAGCTCAAGGGGTTTGATGACTAAGCTGAGGACTTGTTTGCTGGTTTCGGGATGTTTAATATTGAGAAGATTGTCAGGATGAATCCTGCAGCCTTTTTATATTCCATTTTCCCAGTCTGGAGAGCTGGGATGAGAAGATGAGTAATTGTTTACACCACACCAGTTGTATAACACAAACAAAACCCCCAGACTAACAGCTTAATGATTTCTGATAAGGAAATGATTAAGTCCCAGCATTTTTCTCACTGTGATTTCACCTTGCCTTCTTTAGGGACACCATGCCAGACCTGTATGAGGCTGCTGGATGATGCCTGCAATGTTGCACCACCACAGCCAAAGAGCTACAGACAAGTGAGCTGTCCTCACCGCAGCAAGGCTGGAGGTCCCCTTGCCCAAGAGTGACCTTCCTTCCAGTACTCCACCACACCATTCTCCATCCACGGCTGAAGTGCAGTTCTTAATGCACTTCTGATTGCAAGAATGACCGATATACTACACCCTGACCTCTCTCTTCCCCTATGCATTAACTGCCACTCGGAGCTTTGCAGCCTTTCAAAGATAATGTCTTGGAAAGTGAGTGAGTGGGGAGCTCACATTAAATAGGGAAACAAAACCACACTGCTAGCTGCCCTGGAAAACTAGGCCAGGCTTCTCTCGACCAAATCTCCAGGTATCTCTAAGGCAGGAACAGTTGGCACAGTTCTTAAAATACGCACAGGATGAGTGCAAGCTGGCACACAGCACTTGCTGCTCCCAAACTGTTACAGGTGGATTTTAAAATCAGGCAGACGCAATGACTTTTGAAAGAAGCCTCCCTCAAATGCACTGCTGCTGACTGAATCCCCCTCCCCGACTTGCTCTCGCACGTCCAAACACACTGCGACTTGGGCAAGCGGTACCAAACGGTACCAACAGAGATACCGATACCGTGGATGTTGATCCCAATTCGAAGCAGTAGCTGTTTCAGCACCAAACTGGAGTTGCAAACCTCAACTTTCCAGGGCTCCTGCACATCAGCCACCACCCTGCTTCTTCTCCAGGGACCAGGCTGCCCCACAGGCCTTGCAAGGAGATGTGAAGGGCAGAGATAAAATGGAGAGTTGAGCAGGGACAACCAGATGATGGGCTGGAGTTAAGCAAACACCTTTAAACAGAGCTCAGCAACCCTCCAGATCCAGGCAGGGTAGATATGGCTCTTTTCAGCCAAGCTTATCCTTTGTGTATCTTCAAAGTTGTTTCTGAAATCACTTCTAACTTTGCCACTCGATTTTCTTTCCTTTGCAACACTTTATGACAACTTCTGAATCCACAACATTAAGCAGAACATTTTCCATCGTCCAAAGGCAAACTGCACAGCTTGGATTTGTGTTTGTATGCTTGTGTTTTCCAAATTAAACGTAGAACCTAAGAGAATACTTCAACCAGAGTCTTCACTGCCTTAAGTCAAACCTGGCCATAAGCTCTCATATGTCCCACTGAAACAATCAGGACTCCACTTGGGCCCTGAAAATCCTTTTATTTGGAGCACTTTGCCCTTCAAGGAACTCTGTAGTGCCATGTTCAAAGATGAACAGTGCTCAGAAATTAGCTTTTTTATGGAAGCTGTATTTAAAAGATTTTTCTACCATCTTCAATGGGTTTTCACATTTTGCATGTGTGACATCATCTGCAAAAAGCTACAAAACCTGACTGCACAAAACTACCCTAATTCTAGAGCAGCCACGGAACAAATTTGACCCCTAGAATCAAGATGATCAAATCTCCTCTGCTGCTAAAATAAAGGCAGAATTTGGTCCTGGAAGCTTAAGGACATTTCTCAGTTTGCAGCAGAGCCTAACTAGAAATCTGTCAAGTTTTCAGTGTGCACCTCAAATAGCCTTGTCAAGTCGTACAATTGGCAAGAAGCAGCCAACACAGGGTTTTATTGTCAGGGAATGTAAACAACTAGCAGGGAATGCTGCTCATCCTTCTCAGGTTAGTGTATATAATTTTAATTAAAGCATTTATGTAAATACTGATGCAAATTAGGTTCAGTATAGCATCTGGCAAATTACTATCAGAGCCCTGAGGCTACTGGCAAATTATCACCACGGGCTTTCATGATGTGTAAGTATCAAATCCAGTCTTGGTCCAGATACTGTATATTTTGTTTGGCTTAAATTGGCACCAAAGTACCATATTGGTACATAGGTAAGTTAAATAGTCTTCCATTTGAAAAAGAGCTCTTAAGAGGTAAACCAACATCATTAAAATCTGTTCTTTAGACAGCTTAAGTCTAGAAAGAACAACAAAAAAAAAGCAACGACCCTTTTGCATTTCTGCAACACCTATCAAAGGAACTCAGAGTGCCTCTGAAATGTTAATTAATCCATATTCTCCCCAAGGGAGATCTATTTTAAAGATGGTTATATGGAATCTGCATTCATCTCTTATTTGCCAAAGGCTCACAGGAGGCAAAGCCACAGAGACTGGATCTGGACCTAGGAGCCTGGATTCCCTGCTCATCCACGTTCTCATCACAAGGCTTACTTCCCCCAAAATCACAAGAGCTTGCTCACACCAGCAAGGTGCAAACCTCTTTGGCCTAGATATCACTGCCTCAAAGTAGAGCTAACTTCAAAACCTTGTTAAAACTGCAACGGTGACTACACGACAAGAAAAACAAGGGAAAACAAATCACAAAGGGAGGAAAAGAAATCCTGACTTTTGAGAAATTGAAGGAATGTTTAGACCATTTAGATCACTGGAGAGGTCCCTGAAGACTGGAAGCTGGCCAATTTGATGCCCATCCACAAGAAGGGCCAGAGGGAGGCACTGGAAAATTACAGACCTGTCAGCCTGACCTCAGTGCCAGGCAAGGTCATGGAGCAGGATGTCTTGAGTGCCATCACAAAGCACCTACAAGATGGCTAAGGGATCAGGCCCAGCCAGCGTGGGTTTAGGAAAGGCAGGTCCTGCCTGACCTACCTGATCTCCTTTTATGTTGGACTGGATGATCTTGGAGTCTCTTCTAACCTGGCTGATTCTATGATTCTATGATCACAATGAAAGGATCTCTGGAAAATGAAAAGATATGAGCAAGGTAATATTCACAGCAATATCAGCATCAACTTCTGTTCATTGTTCCTTCCCATAAAGTGAAATTCTGTCTTCAGGGCCTTGTATGTAGAGATCAATTCCTATTCCTTCAGAATCCTCCATTAAGACCAGTGCTTGGAAAGAGGCAATAGTTCCTAGGGCTTAAAAGCACACTTAACTTGATCAACATCAATGATGCTTAAACACATACTTAACATTTTCTCTGCCGTACCCTTACAAATTTCCCAGAGTATGTATTTCCCACTGGCACTGAATTTACACTTCCCATTCATTCAGAATTTATTTACACTGGCACTGAAATTACACTTCCCATTTATTCAGAATTGATACAGAAGTTGACTGGAAATAATCGTTATTGCAGGTGATGAAGAACAGGAAAAGGACATTTGGAGTCACAGTGACAAAATGTGACACATATACGACATATAATTACTATGACAGCATTGTTTGGAAGATATGTAACCAGCATTTTGTAGGCATGTGGTCATATACTGTCCCCTTCCTGTGCTCATAAAAAGCAAAACACGGGGGCAAGAGCTAAAGGCATCAAGCCTGGACTGGCCTGTTCGCATTCCTTTGCCCTGGTATCAGTCATAGTGGCTGCACAGTCATTTAAATGTTTTGCTTATTGACTTGCTTCTTCTACTTGTCTTTAGCATTTTGCTTAAAAAAAACCCCACCCTCAATGAACAGGTATAAATAGCAAGTGTGGTTAGTGAACATTGGGATGCTGATGCAAATTCCTATAGTAACAGCTGAATTTCTGATTGCAGAGAGAGTGTGGAATCAGAAGAACAGAGAATGGAGATGTGATTAAGGACATTGCACTGAGGTTTCCTTTTGTCTATTGGAATGGGCTAAACCTGAGATAGTTATGCCCTAGGAAGCTGAGCATCTCTGCTTTCCATGTCTATGAAGAGAATGCTCACATAGGTAGGAACTTTGCTGTAACATTTCCTGCTCAGCTCCTCCATAGTGTGTTTGCATTTGACTGGACCTTACTCTAGCAAAATAATTTACCAAGCCAACTTTGCTGGAATTAAAAATGCCAAGTTTGACTGGGAGTAGGGGCAAAGGCTGTTACAGAAGATGAGACACTTCACATTCTTTTTTTTTTTGTTCTGAAAAAACTAAGATGAAATCACAGCCAAATTGCATATTTAAGTTAGAATCCATATTCCTCAAGGATGTCAAAGTTGGTGATCTTGATGTTTTTTTGGTCATAATCAGATCTCAACAGACTTTCATCTGATGTGTGTTGCAACTGAGCTATGTCAATAGACTGTACAATTGCACTAGATTTTTCCAAAAGCACTAAGTAGCTTTAAACATACAAGCAAACAGATAAGTAATACTTGCAGGTCTGACATGGCCTTTGCCATCTCTGGCTCTCAGCTGCCACATCCTTAGGAATCCATTTATAAATCAATGTGTCCTATAATGCAGTGAGAAGCTAAGCCATTCAGGTAGCAGCTCATAACCCGAGGTCATAAATGCACCAGAGGAAAAAGAGAAGCAAAAGAGTATTGTCTCACAATAGGAGAGAAGGTTTTAATTCTCTGGAAGATATGAAGGCAGATACCAGGTGATTGTATCTTAAGAGAGATCAGATTAAATAAGCATGACAAACTGCTCTCTTCTCTGCTTTTTCAATGAGGCTGGGGATGACTTGAGGTGTTTTTCTCAAGCAAAGCAATGTGCAACTCTAAAAGGCTGGGGAGGAAGACAGAAGCAAAAGATCTGTAATAGCAGTGTAACAGCATAAGATCTTGAAGGGATCCAAGGATTAAAACGCAGCGTGGAAAGACAGAGTGGGTGGTAAAAACCCAACAGTTATCTGCCTTTTGAGACTCAGGGGGATGAAGCTGTGCTAGGAAGGAGGAAGGGGGTTGCTCTGCCCAAGGGGTATAACTGTGCCTTATTTCCTCTGTCTGCATATTTTTCATACTTTTTGCATTTCTGCATAGTTTTTAGTTTTGGATCTAGCAACATTATCCAGTATTAGACGGCACATCGCTAGAATAACAGCTCTGCTCCACTGGAAATACCAGAACCACCCCACAAAGAAGGACAGCGAGAGGACCTGCAACAGTAAAATGCACCTTTTGCCTCTGTCTCACTGAGGAAGATAGTAAAACACCCCTTAAAAAATGTATAGGGACTAAGACCTCAGAAGCACTTCAGCCACAGATGAGGAGAGGACCCACACAATCTTTTCAGAATGCTAGATGGTAAATAGGGCTACCCAGCAAAGCCCTGGTCTACAGAAGTCCCTGCCAGGCCAGAGAAAGGGTGGCTTTCCCAGTGAATGCATGCTGTGCCTCAGGGCTGTGCCAGCTTGGCCCTGTCACTCAGGAATCACACCTCTCCATGCTTTTTGGCTAGTACAGCTTTGCTGGCTGAAGTTTGTGGTGTAGGCATGGCTTAACCCCAAGCTATTTTCAGAAGGTGAAATGTGAGCCAATCTCCCACCACATATTACAACACACATTGTAATACAAAATTCAACCTTTGTGCCTTTCCACACAGAGCTGCTAGGTCCACTGGAGGTGGGCACCATTGGATACCAAGTAAGAGTCAAGATGCCAATGCCATGAAACAAATGGTTTTCTAAAAAGCCCAACAGGACAGTTGTCACTGATATGCAGACTCTTGATCTAGAGTGCTATGTTGAGCCCAGCACGGCCGAGGGTGCTGGGGTTGTTTAGTCTGGAGAAGAGGAGGCTCAGGGGTGACCTCCTTCCTGTCTACAACTACCTGAAGGGAGGGTGTAGCCAGGCGGAGGTTGGTTTCTTCTCTCAGGCAACAGCAACAGAACAAGGGGACACAGTCCCAAGTTTTGCTGGGGGAGGTCTAGGCTGGATGTTAGGAGGAAGTTCTTCACAGAGAGCGCGATTGGCATTGGAATGGGCTGCCCAGGGAGGTGGTGGAGTGGCCGTCCCTGGAGGTGTTCAAGAAAAACCTGGATGAGGCACTTAGTGCCATGGTCTGGTTGATTGGCCAGGGCTGGGTGCTAGGTTGGACTGGATGATCTTGGAGGTCTCTTTCAATCCAGTTGATTCTATCATTCTGTGATTCTATGTTAGTGCAGAAGGACTAAACTACACGAGCACAGTAGTGACAAAGTAAATTTGCACTCCTTAAGCCAAGGCAAGCACAATACATAAAGAGCATCAGTGACAAAAAAAGAGAAATGAACGCATCTCAACAGATGACCGAACTCTTATGAAAAGGATAAGTTTACCAAGTCTTGCAGGACAGCTTCATAGGTTGGATATTAGGAGGAAGCTCTTCACAGAGAGTGATTTGCCATTGGAATGCCCAGGGAGGTGGTGGAGTTGCCATCCCTGGAGGTGTTCAAGAAAAGCCTGCATGAGGCACTTAGTGTCAAGGTCTAGTCGATTGGCTAGGGCTGGGTGATAGGTTGGACTGGATGAGCTTGGAGGTCTCTTCCATCCTGGTTGATTCCATCATTCTGTGATTCATCCCATACTCAACCATCAGACATTTTAGTTGGATAGCTGACCTATTCTACTATTTCTACCCATGAATCATAAAGCTAGTTTTGCTCTTCCTTCCTTTTAATTTTAGTCTTAGATAACATTTACCATGAAATAAAGCAGCTGCTGGCTGGAGTACCCACCAGTCTAAACACACAAGAAAATGTAAGTTTACACTTCCAAATCTAGGTATCCTTCTGTGAGGTCACAAAGCAAATATGGATATAGCTAATGAACAAGCTGGTTTCTACCAAAAATATTGGAGACCACATGTCCCACTAAGCTACTGGTGTTGCACTGATCCCTTAGATGCTAAGACATAATTTTAAATGGTAGACTTTAGAGACCACTGTGCATAAATGTGAATGATCATTTTTGTCTTGACAAGACATGAGGAGTACACTGGCAGGGAAGGAAAATGCACAATGCAGCATCCTCTGAAGCACGGTCCAGTCCTCAGTACAAAAGTGTTGAAATCAGGAATCTGTCCAGGAGTGTGAACAAGTTTTTTCCTTGGAAATGGAACTTGCAGCTGAGCAGAATGCAGAAGGAACCTCTGGAGTTTTTCCACTGCTAATAGCTCTTTCAGTTCACATTAAGACACCATGAATCAAAAGAGGATATATTTCTACAGAGAACTCCTCTCTCTTTCAGCTATTTCCTAGGATACAGTAAGTTCAAATAAAGCAAATGTCTATTTACTGAAACTGTTAGTTGCTACCACATTTTCTCACATCATTGATAGCTGATCATCAATGCTTTGGCAGAGACAAGATACAGCCCTCACCATTTTTAATTGGTCTTCTTTCTGCTCAGGAATTGAGTTTTTGCAATATCCCTTACCTGTGATTCAACCCTGAACTCAGGACAGAGGAACAGGGTCTGTTTCATGCAAAATCCTAACTACCAAGGAAGTTGTGAGGAAAGAGCTTCCGAGACTTAGGAAGAGCTTTGTGCTCTTGCTGAGATGAGAGGGCAGATCTTTCAAGAGGAAAAGAGCAGCAGCTCTACAAATGTAGAGGTAATGGCACTAATGGCAACTAAAAAATAATGACAATCTGCTCTGCAGCCTCCTCTGCACCTGTCTCTAGAAAAGATGCACCAGCCAAGGGACAGAGACTTGATTCCTGCATCTCCCCATTTGTTTATCTTTTGGAGGAATTGCCTCGGTAAGTAGTGACAAGAGTTGCTCAAGATCTGGACGCTATTCTTGTAGCAGCAAAGTCCCAGAATTCTTCCCCAGAGACACTTATGCTGGTTTTGAGGGCGAAACCAGAGGGCATTTAGCACACTGGTGGGATATTCCTTGATATCAGTGTGACAATGGAGTGCCACCAGGGCCTGATGCAGTCATAAATGTTCTACCATTAACTTGAGGCTTCCTCTAGGCTACCTGAGCAGGCTCTTCACCTTGTCCTAGCAATATGAAATTAAGCTTTTAAGAGAAAGCATTAAACACTGCTTCAGTGAAGCACACGACTTTGAAATTCTATCCTGGATCTCCCAACATTTTACTCCAACAGGTAAAAGAAGTGACTGCAGAAGACTAATAAAACATCCCTTGTAATTTAACATAATGTGGGATAAAATAATCACACTCTGTAAGAAATAATAATGAGAAAGTTGTACCAGAGAGTGCTTTGCATAAAGACCCTTTTTGTCACCTGGATCCACTCCAGCATTACCCACTAGCCAAAGCCAAGAAGTTCAGACAGTAGTAAAGACTCAATTTGCATCTTCCATACACATGAGAGTCTTTTTAATCCAAAGGCCAGATGCATATAGAAAAGACTTTAAACTCTGGACAGACTAGTCCTCATCCTGGAGTCATAGCTGTTCTCTTTAAATCTTCTCTCCCTACTTTACTCAAAAAGGCAGCCTCCCACATGTATTTACACTAGTGTTTGTTCTGGAGATAACTGTGGGAAAGAAATATGGATTTTAATCTGCCTGGTGCAGCTGGGATTTAGTAGCCATACTCTTCATTGCTGGTAGATGCATATGAAGGGGAGAATACAGTTTTATCTCCAAGACCTGGATAGAGAGGAAAAATTACTTTCCCACTGTTTCTTGGTATTAGAAGGAGCTAAAACAGCTGACCCCTTTCCAGAGAAAGCACTCCTCAGTGCTCCTCTCTGTGTTCATGTGGGAGCTCTGTTTGGGATGAGACAGGAACGACTTGCAGCAATGGCATCAGATGAGTCTTGGTGAGTGTCCCACTTATTCACAATAACCACACTTCAATCAGAAGTAGCACTGTAGTTCTGGGTGAAACCATTTCCATCCTCGGTGGGCTCCCAGGCAAATTACTCAACTTTTTTTTGGCCTCAGTTTCCCCATCTGTTGAACAGGAATAATGAAATCTCTTGTGCCTTGGCAAGTATCATTTACACCTTGGTGCTTGTAGAGCACAATGTGAAGGAAAGCACTACTGGATCATCAGTAAAGCAGTCGAGGCTCAGCTAAGAAGGCAGAAGATCAGACACTAAACTAGGTTATTCTGGTTATGAATCTGACATGTTACAGGCAGTTGCCTGGAGTAACTGCTCAAGAAGGGACTAACTGAGCCACCAATGCTTCAGCAAACCATCAGTCTGCTCAACTCCTACAGCCACAAGTGCAGTGCAAGCTCAGATAGCCAAAAAAAAGAGAGAAGCTGCCAGCTTCTTTATATTCATGAGCTCTTTAATAATGCTCAACAAAACTTGGAGGCATGTTCTCTGCTGTTGCTTTTGCCCTTTTGCACAGCGAGCACGTTATAAATATTTCAGTGGAAGAGTCCAGAAAATTTGCAAGATTGGTCCTAGCCTTTTACAGCATTAATGAGCAGGTCATTAATAGTTAATGATGCAGCTGCTGGTGATCTCAGAGGTAAAGGCAAGAGGAGAATAGCAGCGTTTGCCCATTCGATGCAATGTGATAATGCAAAGGAACAGCTTGATTCTTTTATCGTATCCTCCCCATCATGGCAAGACCTGAGAAATTATCAGAGGATCTCCAGTGGAATCTTATCAGACCTCTCTTGCCCCGCTGCTATCACTCAGCAGAGACAAAGACTTCTGCAAAGGGTCTAAAGTGACTGACTTGATGCTCTAGGCACATCCACTGTAGCAAAAGGGCCTCAGTTCTGCCTCTTCCTTGAGAACAAATGAGATATCTGCTCTCCAGGCAGGACCATGCAATGTATGTGTGTGGCTGAGTGTGTGCACCCTAAAGGCACGCATATAGAATCATAGAACTGTTGAGGTTGGAAGAGACCTTTGAGATCATCACCTCCAGTGACTTGCCCAGAGCTTGCAATCCCATGCTACCACTAAACCATGTCCCCAAGCACCACATCCACGCATCTCCAGGGATGGTGAGTCCACCACCTCCCTGGGCAGCCTGTTCCAGTGCTTGATAACCCTTTCAGTGAAAAAAAATTTACTAATATCCAACCTGAACCTCCCCTAGCACAACCTGAGGCTGTTTCTTCTTGTCCTGTCACTTGTTGCATTGGAGAGGAGACGAACCCCCAGCTCACTCCAACCTGTACATGTGTACAAATGCCAGTAAAAAGGGTGAGAGTTTGGGCCTTTTAAAGGCCTCATCTGCTTGTTCAGAGCTGCACCTTGAAAGGTAAGTTCACCACAGAGCCAGGCAGCTTTTCAGAGAACAGCTCCTGTGATTTCAGCCTCACATGCAGTGAGGATTACAGTGAAAATGTATTTTTTCTATACTTTTTCAGACCTCTGAACTGACATCACCTTGTCTGTATGCCTGCAGCTGGGAAAGCATGTCACCTCTTGGTAACTCCACTTACTTTATGGAGTAAGAGTGGGCACTGTGCAGCAGCCATGGGCCAGCCAGCCTGCCTGCAGACACTCCAGCCCTGCAGCCTGGGGATGGGGGAAGACAAAATAGGGGTGGCAAGAGGAATTGGGTAAAAGTTTGGACACTGACAAACTCCATCTGCTCTCGATCCCTGCTGGTATTGCTGATTTTTAGCATACTCCCCATTCATGTGTAAGTGGGTCTATCAACCCCAGCACTACGTTTTGGTGTGTGTGTGTGGGTGGGTGTTAATTTGCTGGCTAAAGTCTGCCACATTTGACAAAGGTGAAAATCTCGATAACAGTAATTTCCTATAAATCTCATGAGAACAGACAAGGTGTGGAGGAGAAATCTCTGTCACTGGTGCCATGGAGAGGCATTAGTCTGACCCCTCTCCCAGTGTATGTAGGAACTCAATATCAGAGTCAAACGCATTGGAAAGCAGTTTATGTCAGTCCAGCTAGCCCCAGGAATAACCAGTCTCTTGGATTTCAGCTCACATCACATCTGGCTTGGCACAGGTGAGGCTTGTTCTGTTCAACAACTGATAGGGATCTGCACAAAAAGCAAGGATTGTTAGCAGAAAGACTCCCTAAAGACCCTCTGGTGGATAGTGACAGCACAGAGACATCTTCTAAAGCAAGCTCATGAACTGAGTGGGGTTTGGATGCAATCTGAATCTCTCCCTTTTATGCAAGTGTCCTTAGAATGAAGCGCTAAAGTTTGCACTTCATCTGCTGGGCTGTAAATGTGCGGAGCTGGCATGTAAAAGATCTACATTCACTGGGAAGAAGAAAAAGAAAAGTTTAATTTCAAAGTTACTGTCTTAATACCACCCTCAAAACCAGAGATGTTAAGTAGTGCAGGAGTCAAAGGCAAACTCAGCATTAGGCTCTTTGTTAAATAATTAACTACAATTTGCCTAATCTATCTGCAGGTACTCACCGAGGACACAGAAAACGTCACTATCACCCTACTCTTACCTAAACAATGGGCTTCAGACAAGCACCTCCTAGTATTTGACTTTGCATGCCTTCATACAAGACTTGTCTACTTTCAATGCAGTTCAGAGATGACCTTAATAGATCCTCTCCGTATTAAGACCTATAAAATAACTTTATAGTGTTACATTTCAAGTAATTACTTCATCCTGTAATTTGATTAAAAACTATCATTTCCCAAACATGCTTTGGAAAAAAAAAAAACGATTTAGTACTTGGGCTTAATAAGAAAGCATGTAATTAGCAATGAATGTACAGCACTTCCCTTTAAAACCCAAAACATGTAACATTCCTTCATGGTTTAAATCTGGAGCATCCTAAAGTAATGTTAAACCTTGATCTAAAGGCATTAATAGCCTGAAGTATTTAAATCACATTAAGATGAAACTTCATGTATGAACAACCCTGCTAAAACCAGATGTGTGTTGGGTTGCTCCTTCACCCTCGTACCATCTGTTTTACAGCTACTTTACAAAAATTAAGAATGGACATTCTACAACCAGAGACAAGTAAAAAAAAATAAGTATAACAAATATAAAAAAACCCTTACTCAACTTCAAATGTTTCTTAAATCAGTTTCTCATTGAAGGAATAGTTGCCTGTTTCATTTAAAACGGAAGAAAAAAAAAAGGTGAGATTTTTCATATTTTTCCTCCTCTACCTACATTGTAAAAGCTTCAGTACTAAGTGTGTGTTAAAACTTCTTGTTCCCAACTTTTGGAGCACTTTTAAAACCGGTTTTAAAGCACTGCAAAGGGAAAAAGGGTCATTCACAAAATTAGTCGAGCTGCGACCTCAACCAAGACAGGTGGTTACAGTGAAAGATGAAGAGTGTTTCAAGATGAGTAGGTTGAAAAGGATCAATAATAAAGGGTGGCAAATCACAGTCTTTCTCCACTGCTGTGCAGACCAGCAATCATAAATCTGAGCAGAAGAAGGGTGTCTCAGCTGATCTGTGCCAGAAGCTTGGCAGGGGAACTCATTGGGAGGATGCTACAGCAGTGCTTAGATGCACAAACCAAACCTTGGGATACACAATAGCAGCTTCCACTCCGAGATTCAGTAACAAGATCAGGATCAGAGCGAGAAAGAATAAAAACTCCACCTACACAGGCGGGAACAAAACCACAGGTAAACATGAAAACAAAGTAACAAAAGCACAAAAGATGAAAACATGAGCCAGTCTGAGCAGTCCTACGAGAGCTGAATCTGCTGTGGAGTACTGCGAGAGGCAAATAGGAAAAGACTCATCGAGTGAAGGAGCTAACTGAAAAAAATGTGATCAAACTCCAACCTTGGCTGCAGAAATTGACACAGAGAGAAGGCTCAGGAAAGAATTCAGCTTTCCTGTGCAAGTACACCATATCTGAAATTTAGCAAAGTACACTACACTGTGGCACACAACACATGGCAGAGACTGCGTGGTAAGCCCCATCCCTTCTTGCTGGCCACTACCTTCTACAAGTAAAGCAGCCTTCACGAAGCCATAATTCCTTTGCTATATGGAAGTGCATACTCTTTACATCATTACCAGTTTTGGGATGCAGCAGCGCTGAAGTTAACACCTAATATCCTCCTAAGTACCTCACACACTTTTCAGGGGTGCTTCACACTTAGTAGCACGTTTCAAAGCAGGTCCCTCTCTGCATCAAACATCCCAAGAGCTTTTTCCCTGCGGATGGAAAGGAGCCTTCCTTGCCCTGTCAGCACCCTGCTGTAGCAGGCTCCCTACTGGGATGCAGACGGAGCCCTCTGAAGTGATGGCAGGGTGAGAACAGGCAGATGAGGGAAACGTGGTAGGAAGAGGGTAGCACAAAGAAATTAAAAATGCAAACCGCAACAACCATGATCTCAGCAACGTATTTCCTCCTAAACTGGGCACAGGTGTGGACTGGGGGTTGTGCCTCTTGTTTAAAACAAACAAACATATTCAAGGCCCCTAGGAATTTCGTGGGAGAGGGACAGAGAGCTCAGCAGGAGTTCGAGGCCAGCTGGGAAAGGACGTGCTGGTGCCTGCCAGCCCCCTGCAGCCCAGAGCTGCAGACTCCAAGGCTGAAAGCACTTACTCTTGAGCGCTTTGCAGGAAGAGCAAGACTGCCCGCCACTTGCCAAGAAGCAAAAGCAGAACAAACCTAAAGTTCAGATGCAAGAGATTTAATTTAAATCCACTGACTCGATGCTCTGATCTGCTGCTGGAGAAGAGACGAGGCTGCAGCTAAAATCATCCCTATGCACAATCTCTTTTCAGCATAAATAGTATCTTGCGACACCCCTCTCCTGGCTCAGACATGCACTGAGTGTTCACATGCTCTCCTGGACCATCATACAGCCAGTACACATGTAAAAATAAGGCAAACCATTAAAATAGGGTACTTGCAGATAAAGCCAAGATCTAGGATAACAGGACAAGCAAATAGAATTTAAAACTCATCGAGTATGTTCGACTTGAAAGCAAAAAAACTTCAGAGAGCTAAGAGTTTTCCTCCTGTATCTGATTAACTGCGGGCTTTGAAATGTGCATTCACTTTTAGCGTTATTTCCCCAAACACCTCATCTTCTCAGTGTAACCACGAGGCACACAAACGAGATGGTGGCAGATATGCAGAAGGGCATCCTGTAAAAACTGTTTCACCAAAATTGTGAAGATGCTCTAACTCTAAAGAAAGAGAAGATGTTAAGTTAAAAGCAGTTAGCAAACCAGTTCTCTCCAAACACATTGTTCTTCCTCATCACTCCAGTTGCTTTAGCCAGTTCCTTCCTTATGCCAGAGATGTAGGGAAATAAAGGCTCCCTAAGGCAGCTGTTTCCTCTGAAGCTGCCTGCAAGATGATAATTTGCTTATCACCACATTTGTACCTGGAAACTTTCCACATGCAGTTGTTGAGCAAAATCCTGCAGGCTCTCAATGGCCACCAGCTCCCGCAGCCAGCAGCCTGGCATAGCTGAAACAAGGACTGTTGTGCTGCATTCCTTGGTTCAAAAAACAGGGAATTTTGGACATTTTTTTTGAGTATCTTATCACTGTTGGCATCTCAAAAAAATTAAACCTAACCCTCAGGCATGGTGGAGATGATACCTTCTTGGCAAGGTGCTCGTACCCCAGTGCGGGTTTGGAAGAGCCATGCCCCAGTGCAAGGCCTAGGTAAATGGGCTTCTGGCTCTTAGAATCTGAAAAACACCTGTCTGCCCAGCCCCGAGACATGAGGACCAGGTCCCAGAAATCTGCAACTGCAAGGTCACAACTCCTTCTGCATCGAGCAGAACGTGATGGTAACGAAAAGTAGCATCACAAATGTGTCAGGCTGCAAGAGATGCCATGGGGCTGCTGAAGAGTGACAAGGAAATAGTGATAAACGACTCTTCTACAGCCATCTTTGGCTGAGCAAAAAGAGGGTGTTGGTGCAGTTGTCTCATGAGTGGGAGAGCAGTGACAGTGGCATGGATGCTCAGCCAGATGACCAAGTATCTTCCCTGAGAGGGAGATGAAGGCTCCTTGTCTTTCAGTCACATGGACATAAACAGGTCCAACTCAATGCTGATGTTCTGAGAAGATCAGGAAGAGGAACCCCGGGAAAAATGCAGAAAACACTCAGCTTCAGGGGGCAATGTGTTCCTCTAGCACTACCCCATCTTCCAAAATTTTCAAGGAAACTGTGCTGAAGCCCAGAAGACAGGAAGCACCAAAGCCTGTGACAGCAGTGTGCTCCCAGCATATCATTTAAATAAATCAGTTTCTGGAGAGACAAAAGACAAGGGAAAACTCCCTGCGGTGCCTGACAGTTTGTGCTGAAGAGGATGCTGGAAAAAAGAACCCCACAACAAAACATATTTGCTATAGAGGTGGGAGAAAGGCATCTCCTCAAAAACACTTCAAGCCAGAAACATCAGGATGTTATTTCATGTGAACCAGCAGAACTCTGTCAGCCCAGCAGCAAAGCTGATGAGAGATGCCGATGCTGTCTGCTTCGTATTGGCTTACCCCAGCATAAGAAGTCACAAAACCTCCACACATCACTTCCTAGGGCCTCTGTCCTAGCATTCTTTGAAATCCAGCAAAATTTACTCCTTTCAACTGTTTACTCAAGGATTTTCTTCTTGCAAGGAAGGTTGTTTTTTTTTTTTTTTTAAAAAAAAATCAAGTATTTTCCCACTTCTGCTATCTCAGTGAAGTGTTAACATAAAGTAACTGAAACTAATAAGCATGACATTAGGTTTGAAAAGGAAATTGTCCAAATCTTGCAGCATGATAAAAAGGAACACATGCATCAGAGGCAAGGAAAGGGGCACTGAGTTCTTGAGAAATTACTGGTATTTTAGTAAAAGAACCTGAGAGTGCCTTTAGCAGCAGCTCAGTACCTACTTTTCAGGGTGCTATTTAGAAACCCAAAAAAGACTGTAAAGAGAAAGAAGTCACATTTTTCCCTGTACAACTTTTCTCACAGGCCTTCTTTCTTCACTATTAGACAGGACAAGAGGTTAAATACCCTGAATTTGAGAGAAAATGTCTTTCCACTTGTTTTTGTTTGTTTTAAGCTCCATCAAGTTTTAACACTTACTAGAAATCTGTGGGAGCAATGGACAATTCATGACAGAAGTGAACCTAAAATGGACAGGCTGCAATTTTTTAAAACGTTTAGTACATAAGACAGAAAATAAGGTCAGAACAAGAAAAATGGGACAAAAAGAGGGGAGAAAAAAATGGCCCATGATGGGGCATGCAAATGGTGTGAGAAGTTCCCATCCCAGCCTTTCCACTGCTTGCGTGAAGGTAACCACCCCTTCCATTGGTGGCAACTGAGACCACATTGTAACTCACATCACTGAAATGCTGAAAGTTCAAAACCAAGATTTACATCTATCTATCACTTAAGAAAGGAGGGGGTGAAGTAGATGTTTGCTTCTGCCCAAAACTGACTCTGTGCAAAATCACAGCTAAGAGGGGAGCAAGCATAGTAATACAAGGGCAATAACTTACTCTTTCAGCTTTGGCATATTTTTTCCAGGATAGAAAATTAATTTTGGGCTGTGGAGGACTCTCCCAAGTGAATCAGACTATGCTGAGGTCAGGTAACACTGGTCTGAAGGAACTCTGTGACATGCACGAAGCCACTTGTGTTTGGGCCAGGACACACCTGCTTCTGTGCCCCAGAGCCTCCAATGCCTGCTCCTCAAAGGAGGACTGGGCTTAACTCAGACACTACAAAGGGTTCCCAGAGAGGAAAGACACTGATATCTGAACAAGCACCTGACAGCAGACATCTCTGCTCGGGAACATCTCATGTCAGATCTCTATCACTATCACTTACCATGAGGTTGTGTCAGCCTAGGACAGGACATGCCACTGATGTAGCTATGCTGGCAAAAGCTGTGAGCAGAAAGGCTGTCACACTACCAAAGTGGCATTTTTTGCTGATGCTGCTTATCAAATTCATTGTGCAGGCTTGGAAGGATAAGCCAACAACCTGCAGATTCACCCAAGGAGCATGCTGGCTCCATGAATGTTCTCATGAACTCCTAGGCCTTAGGTACAGAGCAGTATGAAACACAACATCCTCAAGGCTTGTAGTAACAAGACAAGGTGCAATGAAATGAAAGAAGATAGGCTTAGATTATTGAGAGAGGGAAGAGACCTTCATTACTTCAGGGCTTGTGAACAGTGTAGATGGCAAATAAGCTCAAGGGTGAGCCTGGACCACAACCTTGCTTGGAGTCTGTGGGGGTGGAAGATTAGCAAATTCCTCCTGAAATGTCTGCAAAAGTTACTGAGAGATAAGCCAGTGCTGAGCAAACTTGGCTTTGCTAGATCAAGTCCCCACTGGAAACTCTGCCTGGAGGCCACAACCTGGAGAGGACGTATAAACTATAGATGTAGATAGGGAGGCTTGTTGCTGGAGTGACACTGAATTCCTCACACATACTGTGCGTTCACCACCTGGTATGTACCCCAAACACCAGGCCAGTGAGCAAAGGGTTGTCAAAGCTTGCTGAAATCGCCTTCAACGTGTGATTTCTGCACAGGCATTACCGATCACCTTCTTCCCTACTTGCTTCCCGACCCTTCCTCTCTCCTCCATCAGCCCTCCAGATGGCAAATGCTCCCTTCTGCCAAGCACTGACACAAGTCTTCCCACTGCCAGCCCCTCTCAGGGCATCGCAGCTCAGGCACTGCACGTGCTCTCTCACCCTGCAGCACAACTCATGTCCTCAGCTTCCAGAGTAAAGCCCTCCAGGAGGACTTTTTAAAGTCCCCGAGTGGTTACCAATGGCGAAGCCTCCCCGGCTTGCCTGTGTCATTCTCCCTCTGCTCACTAACAGAAACCAGCCGTGTGAGGCTTCTTCAGTGCTAAATACACAAATTCATTTCACACGCCTCCCTGGGTCTGACCAGATCCCCCTGTTTCACCAGCAGACTCACAATACTGGCCATTATGTGCAACCTCAGATCATGGAAAATTCAGCTTGCATTTTGGAAACATGTTTTGGGTCTCAGACTTGAGAAAAGCTTATCAAGTGCATTGTCTTGTATCCAAACCTACAGTGCTTCCCGAAACAGCCCCCAAGTTCAACTTGTGTTAAACCAGCCAATCATTCAAACAACTCTCCTGACTTGTGAAGGCATGGCAATTTTGGGGAGGGCTAGGTTGGTGATTTAGGAACGGTCTCCGAGTGGCAAGACTGGAATTGAGCTCTCTTCCCTTCGTTCTCCGCAGGCTCAGTTCACTTCATTCACATTTTGCTACATGTTTGCAAACCAAACCTTCAAATACTACTCTCCAATTGTAACATTCTGGAAATCAACCGATCTCTCAGATTTAACAGAAAAACAGACTCACTGCTACCCTGGGACTGAACCGTACCATGGCATCCAGCAAACTTCAGACCTATCTATGTTTGAAGGGTTGGTAAAATAAACTAACATCACAAATACTAATTCCACCTGAGGTGATGCATGCAAAGTCCTTGATAGAAGAGCAGCAATTATTTTAACGGCTGTAAGTTAAAGCCTTTATAGGTTATTTTAATGTCAAACAGATACCACTATCATGTGGTTTGCAGTAACATTTAGGGAAACAACACACTTGCTGAATTATGTTCACACTTTAAAGAAAATCATAACTACATTACACTCTCACCACAAAAAAACCCCAAACCCAAACCAACCAACCAAATTCCAACAAATGCAGTTTTACTGCAACCTGGCAGCCATGCTAAAATCTCAGGGAATTCAGTTGTGACACTGTGCTTTTCTAAATAAATTCTAATCAAAACACTGCTTTGATTTATTTTCAGTGGGTGCTTTCACTCCGAAAGTTGTCACACAGGAAAAATACTTTAGACAAAGGTCAAAACATCCCAACCAGAAAAGGCTGGAGCACCTCTCCTGTGAGGACAGACTGAAAGAGTTGGAGATGTTCAGTTTGCAGAAGAGGAGGCTCCGAGGTGATCTTATGGTGGCCTTCTAGTATCTGAAGTGGGCCTACAGAAATGCTGGGGAGGGACTTTTTAGGATATCAAGGAATGACAGGACTAGGGGGAATGGAGCAAAGCTGGAGATGAGTAGGTTCAGACTGGACATGAGGAGGAAGTTGTTCAGCATGAGAGTAGTGAGAACCTGGAATGGGTTGCCCAGGGAGGTAGTTGAGGCCCCATTCTTGGAGGTGTTTAAGGACAGGCTGGATGAGGCTGTGGGCAGCCTGATGTAAGGTAGGGTGTCCTTGGCCATGGTAGGGGGGTTGGAACTAGGTGATCCTTGTGGTCCCTTCTAACCCTGACTGATTCTATGACTCCAAATAATGTCACTGAGGATCATCTGAGCTAGAGCAAAGGTGCAAGAATACAACCTGAAGATGTCACACATGCAAATACAGTGATGTCATGCCTGACATTAAAATCTTCATCCTGTACAAGGATGAGCAAAACCTGCTGTGTTCTCATTCCAGCCTGCAGCAGCTTGAAACTGACTTGAAAATGTAAAAAGCAAGTGACTTTGCTGTATTTCACAGAATCATAGAATGATAGAATCAACCAGGTTGGAAGAGACCTCCAAGATCATCCAGTCCAACCTATCACCCAGCCCTACCCAGTCATCTAGACCATGGCACTAAATGCCTCATTCAGTCTTTTCCTGAACACCTCCAGGGACGGTGAGACCACCACCTCCCTGGGCAGCATTAGCTTTCTCTTTTGGACTTTCAATAAAAACACAATGCAGCCCCCACAATAAAAAAACCACGATGCTGCCAACGTCATGGACCCATACAATGGATTATTGATTTTACAGTCATTGTCTAGAAATTGTTACTTGTAACTAGGGAAAAAAAAAAAACAAGAAAGTGGTACTTTGAGAGACAGCAGTTGGAAGGAGTGCACTGCTTTCAAACACCCACAGCAGAGATGTCCTGTGGGGTAAAACTCTGACAGGAGAACTTCTGGGGTGGGCAGTTAGGAAAAACACTGTATGAAGATAAAAAAACCCACATAGGCTTTGGGCTGCAAACTAAGCTATGCACATCTATAAAAGTGCTTTCCAGCACTAGGTTCCATCACAGGTACAAAAAGAGAGGATGAACACATGAGAATAGGCTGCCCAGGGGGGTTGTGGAGTCTCCCTCTCTGGAGATATTCAAGACCCTCCTGGATAAGTTCCTATGTGATCCTGCTCTGGCAGGGGGGTTGGACTAGATGAACTTTTGAGGTCCCTTCCAGCCCCTAACGTTCTATGATTCTGTGCACTCCTGGCCACTCATTTCTAAAGAAGCCTGTAAGGTCATAAACAAGTATACAGCTGCTGAAGTAAAACAAGGATCAACCAAAAACTTTTAAAATGCACAGGCTTTTTAGCATTTATATTCTCCCAGACTGCTGGCCAATACCTTGCTTTCCCTGACCCAGAGATCAATCTCTAATTCTGTGTTTCAAAGAACTACATTCAACAGGTTGAAGCCACATCTGCAACAGAAAGGCTTCTTTGGGACAGGAGTATATTACACTTTGGTCACAAATACCTCTTAAACAAGAAAATCACTCCTCTACTGGTCTAATAAAACCACAGCAGCACGCAGCAGTGTTACTTCACGTCCCATTTCCCAGGAAGGCTACATGTGAGAGGTTTTTGCTGGAGACATCACACCCTTGCTAGGCACACCTGTGCCTGTACAACTAACCTGGGAGGGCCAAACATTGCACAAAGTTTAATATGTAGTTTTTTAAAAAGCAGAAAAGGCAACTCATTGACTAACTACATGTGAATTATTTGTAGGTGAGCAGGATGATGAAGCAGAGAGCAGCAATGATTTACCATCATTTGCTATAAAAGAACTACATTGAGGCATTTGACGTTTCAGTTTGCAGTCATAGTTTGTAAAAGGTTGGTGCTTTTTTGTTGGGATGACTTTATTTGCTGCACTAAAGGATGTTTTAAAGTATTCTCCAGGACTGGGACCTTGACACCTGTTGGACAAAAATGAAATGGGAAAGACCAATTCTGCCTAGACAAGAGGTGTATAATGCAACCTTGACATTGCTAAAGGAGTTGCATCCAGCCGTGCAACTTCACCAGGCACTGCACTCCCTGCCACCCTCAGTTGCTGCTCCCTGCACCTCTGCTTCAGCACCTGGTGGGTAGGAGGTGCTGATGCCCAGAAATCCTGACCACCAAGTCACCTTCCTACCCAGAAAGAGTCCTCCTCTTCCATTCATACCTCTTTGGGTGCTTACCCCACTTCTGGTCTCCATCTCCCAACCCAAAACTCTTGCTGAGCTCCCCACCCTTGCAAGCTCCCAAGGTTTAAAATGAACACCTGCCCAGAGAGGATGAGGAGCTTCCATCAGAGAGATTCTGAGAATCCCAAAGAGAAATAGTAGGGTTGTGTTAGCCTGACAGGCTGTCTCCCAAAGAAAGGATTCCCCAGGTGTGAAGAGAACTAAAGGGCTCAGGAAAGTGGTGATCAGAGGGATCCCTCAAAGTCAGACGGACACATCCCAACTCCATTTCCCAGCTTTATTCCTAGCAAAGAGGGGAGAAAAAATGTGTCTCTGTTGCTGCCTCCCTTTTCCCACAGAAAGAGAGAGAAGTGGAAAATAAAAGGAGATAGTTGTGTGACAGCTTTGGAAAGCAGCTGAAACAAAAAGGAAAGTCATTCTTCCTAAAAACAATTTGTAAAAGTGAGCGCAATGTGCCTAAGGTCGAGTTTCCCCAGACCTCCCCATCCCGGGGAAAACAAAATGCCACAGGGAGGAAGAGGCTTTCGCAGAGGCCGAAGAAGGGATGGAGAGGGGTGCTCGGCTCTGCCCCGCCGTGGTCCCGACTCGGGGTCGCCGCACTGACGGGCAGCGGCGGGGCAGGAAGCAGCGAGACCCCTCCTTCGCCACGGCCACGGCGTCACGGGGGAGCTGACAAGGTGGGGGATGGGGGGGGGGGGTGGGAACGGGGGGGGCGGGCTGAAAATAAAAATTCGTCANCAGAAGAGACTGCTGCCAAGTGCGGCTGCGAAGCCACGAGTGGCAGCGGCCGGGCCCCCTCCTTCGCCAGCAGCACCCCCTGGACTGCTCGTCCCAACCCCCTTCTCCGGCAGCCAGCGGCTCCTTTTTAAAGACCGCACTGACAAAATCGCCCAGCTCGCCTCTACGTAACGCCCTGTCGAAAGCGGACGCCATATTTTGTGTTGCTGATGTCGACATAGACAAACGTAGACATGTTTTTTCCAACCCCCCCCCCTCCTTTCCCTTCTCCTCTTGCCTTCCCCCCCTTCACCCAAACTTGCGATCTAGAGGCGGCGGGGAGCGGGCAGGAGGGAGGGGGAAAAGGGGGGCTGGGAGAAGAGGCGGCATGACGAAAAACTAAAAATACAGCTCAAAAGATTAAAAGCCCACCCAGAAAACCCTCACGGCTCCCACCCCTCGGCTCTCTCCCTCGCTGACCCCCCACGTCCTGGCCCCGCCGTAGTCCCGTGAACCGGACAGTTTTTGAGGGAGAAAAAGTTGGGTGCGAGCAGCCGGGGCGTGAGCGGCAGCGACTGCCTGATGTGTGCGGGGTANCCCCCGCCGCGCCGGCCCGCGGGGGGAACACGCGCGCTCCGCCACGCGCGCACGCACGCACGCGCCCGCCCCGGCCCCGCCGCGGAGGGAAAAGAGGGGAGAGGAGGGAAAGGAAAAGGGAGAAAAAAAATGGGAAAAAAGGAAAAAAAAAAAAAGAGAGAGGAAAAAAAAAGAAAAGAGCCCTCGATCGGCGGGGATCTACGCCAAAACCCACATGATCGCTGACGTCAGCATGCGTATTTGCATACGATACCACCGCCGGCGCGCCTGACGGGGTCCCTCGGCGCGGCGGAAAGTTGCGAGCGGGGCCGTGCCCCCCGTTCTCCGGCCCGGCTCCGGCTCCTCATCATTCCGATCAACCCCACGCGAGCCCCCCATCCCCTGCCCCCGGCGGTGAACGCGTGGGCTCCGCCGCGCTCTCCACAGCCCACGCGGTGACACTGGTGGCATCGCCGGGAGCTCCGCCGGTCCCCGCCGCGCTTCCCGTATCTCTTCGCGGGCGGAACCACACGGACCCACTCCGATCCTCCGGGCGGAGTCGAGGCTCACAGTGGGGGGCGGCCCCCATTCGGCCCCGGGCGGTGTTAGCGGTGGCGGAGCTGGGAGGGGAAAGTACCCTCGGTTTAGGGTCTAGGGGTGAGGATCCTCTGTCCGGGACCGTTTGGGATGGACTTTCCCCGGATTGAGTGGCAGAGGCAGGACCCTCATTAAGGGACATAGGGTCGGGATCCCCGCTTTAGGATTGCAGAAGTAGACCCACTGCTAGCGGGGGACGGCGGGGAGCTGGATCCCCTTTACAGGCTTGGTGAGGGCTGGATCCCCACGCCAGAGACTGCAGTGGGATACTGAGGGCTGGATGAGGCTCTGCCGCTGCCGAGAGGCTGCCTTTCCGAAACGGAGCAGGGTACCTGGGCAGGTGGGAGGCGTTTCTTCATCCTGGACTTACGAGGGAGGTTTTCCAAGCTCCCGAGTTTGGGTGGGCTTCAGGCGATGGCTGTTTATTGCTTTGCGGAGGGTGGTATGTATTGCCAGGGGATGCTGCTGCAATCTCTGTTCCTCTGCTGCATCGCAGGAATACTTTCCCCCATTAAAAATTGTTGTCGAACTCTGGTGTCTCTTTGCCTTTCTTTTAAAGTGATGTAGACAAATTTGACACAGGCTATTTTCAGTTTACCTCAATTAATTGATGAAAATAAATACTTTACTGATTTTACCGGGCTAGTAGATAGCAGGTATTCTGACAAGTCCAGGCTGATAGGATTTATAGGTAGCACAATCTCACAGTAAATTCAAGGGTGTGCTATCTACTCTGCACATGAAACTAATACTTTAATTGCCTGCTTAAAAATCCCTAGGCTTTGAATCTCCACGCACTTTGACTCTTGCCCTATTCCATGGCAGCCTGGGTCAGAGCAAGGCTGCCTTCCTTAACCCAGATGAGTAACTTTGTTGGGCAACATCTTGTTTCCTTTCCCAGTGTAGGACTAAGGACCTGTGCCTGACACTGAGCTAGATGTTACTGCAGCTGAGTAATTGTGGAAGAACGTAAATATGTCAAAGCAGTGTCAAGAGATTTCTTTGCAGGGATACCCTTATCTGAGTAGGCGTGTTTTTGACTGCCTGACTGAGTACAGTCTCTGCAAGTATTTGATAACAGAATTCTAGGTTCCTTCCTTGTTGCCGCCAGCTCTGAGATTTCTGCTAACTTTTCCCCTTTGAAGATGCTGGGAAGGCACAAACATGGACATCCTCTCTGCACTTGGTGGGGGCGTAGAAAATATCTGTTAGAGCTTGGTGATGCTCACTGAACTCTGGTTTTCCATCCTAGATGTGTGTTTTAAAAAAATACTTTTTTTTTGCGTTTTTTTTTTTTAAACAAATACTACTAAATACATATTGTTTGACTCTTCAGCAGCTGTTCAGCCCCGGAAATGTGTCTGAATTTTAAATGCTTTGGAGAAAAAAAAAGGAGCTATTTAGAGGGCAAAAGTATATCCCTCTAGGATATTTTTTTTTTTCTTACTGTCTCAAATTAATTTTCTGTGATTTGGAAACAAAGAAAAGCCAAAGTGTTTTAATAAGTATGCAATGCTTACGAATATGAAATATTCTTGAAAGGGCAGATCAATAGAAAAGCAGGTGAAAATCCTATGCATGCTCTTGTCCAAATTAACACTTACTCTAAGGCCTCTTCAACTTCTTCCTTCCTTCCTTCCTTTCTTTCTTTCTTTCTTTCTTTCTTTCTTTCTTTCTTTCTTTCT